>JASDQU010103474.1:159709-226528 GCA_032191745.1 Picea mariana | reverse complement strand
TGATGTTGGTACATATTGATGATTCATAGTTGATGAGTAGTTGACACATGATTGGTACATACTTGGTACATGGTTGGATGCACTTGTTTATGGTACATATTGATTACAGGTTGGTGCATGGTTGATGCACTTGTTTATGGTACATGTTGATTACAGGTTGAGGTACAGGTTGATGCATGGTTCAGATTTATTGGTACAGGTTTACATCAGTATATCTCATAGTGATAGTGTGACAGTGGTTCCATCATTCTACTTCTACTTCAGGGTGGTAGGACGAGGCAAGGACAGGTGGTTGTAGCCACCTTCTAGTTGTAGCCAGAGAAAATTGGGGGTTGTAGCCTCCTTCTGGTTGTAGCCAGAGAATTGGGGAGTTGGAGCTTCCCTCAAGTTGTAGCTTGAGAAACTAGGGGGTTGGAGCCTCCTTCCAGTTGCAGCTGGAAAACAAAGGAAGTTGGTGCTTCCAATGAATGTAATTCTTCAAGACATATAAGAAAAATCATTTCGTGGTTTTCTCCCGATTTGGGTTTCCATGTAAAACACTGGTGTACTGTGTATGTGTGTGATTGTTTATTTCTTACTGCTCATTATTGGATAATAATTCTACATTGATATAACATTTGAAGAAAAAGGATTATAATTACGCTATTACTGATTCACCTCTCCTCTCAGTAATACAACAAAAACCACTTTGAATAGTAAAGGTCTTCTAGGAGCTTCTATAATAATTGACTTCTTTGACCTTCTAGGGGATTCTAGAGAACTCATGAGGTTTCTCCAACTTCACTAAGCCATATCTCCTCAACCGTGAGGAACTACGTGACATACCACATATCACCTGAAATGGCACAACATGTACTATCCATCTATGATAGTATTTCCTACAAATTCATTGATCTTCATTACATTATTACTCAGATAAACATGGATTCCTTATCCACACTTCTGGGGATACTRAATTTTTCTACCATAATTGCTTCAAGGTTTGACATCAATGACAACCAACCCAATTAATCAACAATACCCCCCTTTGGAAATGATGGAAACACTCGTATGCAAGATTGAAGTCATGATGCTCATTCTCCCCCTATGACGATCAATCCCCCTCGAATCATGCCTCTATTATTTCTCTCCATGCATATGATCAATATCTCCCCCTTTGACATCAATGGAAAAGGTTAACTTCCATTCGGGGTTGCTCCCCCTACCTGAACTTTCCTCTGTCCTCTTCATGGTGCTTCCCTGTGTAAATCTAATATATATAAGAAAAGAATTCAAAAGTCATTGTGGGAAAGAAAATACTCTAAGTTTCTGGTGAAGATACTCAAAATATTCCCATGGAAGTGGTTTGGTAAATATATCTGCAATTTATTCTTTGGTATTAACATACTCAACTCTAATTTTCTTCTATGCAACTTGTTCCTGTAGAAAATGAAACTTGATCAGAATATGCTTCATCCTGGAGTGCATCACTAGATTCTTTGAGATACTAATTCCACTTGTGTTATCACAAAATATCGGAATGGGATCATCATACTCAACTTGTACATATTTCAATGTTTGTTTCATCCATAGTACCTATGTACAACATGTTGTTGTTGAAATATGCTCTTCTTCGACAATAAATAATGATACTGATTATTGTTTCTTTCTTAGCCAATATACCAGACACTCACCCAAGTAGAAAGTTGCTCCACTTGTAATTCTTCAATCATCAACACAACCTACCCAATCTGCATCTGTGTGTAGGAAATAGGTGATATATCCTTCCCTTTTGGATACCATAATCCAAACTCTTCTGTACCATTGAAATATATGAATATCCTCTTTATTGCCAAAACATGTGATTCCTTTGGTGCTTCTTGAAATTGTGCCACCTGTCCAACTTCCTGCATCACATATGGTTTGGAAATTGTCACATCAAGTAAGCTACCAATCATTGACCTAAACTGCCTCTGATATGTAGCTTTTTAATCATCATATTTACTTGACGTTCCACTGGTTTGCATAGGACTATTGATTGTTTCTAAATCTTCCATTCTGAACCTCTTTAGCATTTCTGCGATATACTTGGTGTGAGAGATAAAAATTCCTTGGGTACTTTGACATATATGAAGACCCAAAAAGAAATATAATTCTCCAAGCAATGACATCTCGAACTCATTCTGCGTATCCTTTTAAAATTTCTAGCTCATCCTTTCATCATCACTTCCAAAGATAATATCATCAACATAAACTTCAATTAAAAATATACTATCTTGATTTACCTTGATGTAGAGGTTGTTGTCTACATTCCCTTTCCCGAACCCTTGATTTTTTAAGTATCTGTCCATTCTAGAATACCATCCTCTAGGGGCCTATTTGAGACCATACATGACCTTATTCAACTTGCAAACACAATTTTTATTCTCTGACAACTGAAATGCTTCTGGTTGTTCAATGTAGACTTCTTTCTCTAGATCCTCATTTAGGAAGGTTGATTTCATGTCTATTTGATACACTTTAATATTATTGAAGCATGCATAAGCAAGGATTAATATGATTTCTTTCATTATGGAAACTAGAGAAAACGCCTCTTCAAAGTATTTACCTTCAACCTGAGCATATCCTTTACATACCAATATTTATTTGTTCCTGGTAACATGTCCATCTTCGTTCAATTTGTTTATGAATACCCACTTTGTATTGATCACATTCTTGTTCCTTAGCCTTGGAACCAATTCCCAAGTGTCATTCTTATCTGTTTGATCTAACTCTTCATCCATGGATTTGATCCATAATTCATCCTTGTTGGCTTCTTCAAAACTGCTTGGCTCAATTGTGGATAGTATTTCTAGATGCAGTTGTTTTGGTGAACGAATTCTTTTTCTAGTTTCAACTCCTATATATTTATTCCAAATAATATGATCTGATGGATGATTCTTTTGTATTTGTATGCTAGGTGTCTTTGGAGGTACTTGAATATCTTTTTGTTCTTTCTCTTCTTTTGAGTTCTCTTCCTCATCTTCCTCTTCAACTTCTTCTTCTTCCTTTACTTCTCATTCGTGAACCTGTTCCATTGAATCCTTTCCTTCTTATTTTATTCATCGCCCACTTGTCTCATCAAAAGTCACATTGATGCTTTCCATAATTTTGTTGAGCCTTAGATTGAATCATTTGTATGCTTTCCTTGTGCTTGAATACCCAACAAGTATACATTTGTCAACACAAGATTCAATTTTTTTTTATTTTTTCCATCTTCTCTTTTAACATAGCATTTGATTCCAAAAACTCTAAAATGCTTCATGCTCGTTGGTATTCATTTCCATAGCTTGTAGGGAGTTTTATCATAGTTTTTTATGATAATTCCTTTGTTTTGAATTGAAATTTTGTATGCACTTCTTGTACCCAAATGATGTCTATCAACTTGGAATCCATTAACATAGTTCAAGCCATTTCCTATATTGTCTTGTTCTTCCTTTCGACGACTCCATTTTGTTGTGGTGACCTTGCAACAGACAATTGCCTCTTTATCCCATGCTCACTATAGAATTCCATAAATTCCTTTGAAGTAAACTCTCCTCCATTGTCCGATATCAAACATTTGATTTTCAAATTTATTTCATTTTCAACCATCTCCTTGTACATCTTGAAGTTATCGAATGGCTCTGAATTCTTCCCGAGAAAACAAATTGCAGTCATTCTTGTACAATCATCAACCAATAGCATAAAATACTACTCACCCTTCAACCCCTTTGTTCTAGTTGGTCCAACTATATCAATATGCACAATTTCTAGTGGTTTTGTTGTGGAGTATTCCTTTTATTTGAACTTGGTCTTAGTTTGATTTCCTTGTTGACAATACTTGCACAATGTGTTGGTTGGATTCATGATCTAGGGCATTTCTCTGACTGCTTCCTTTTTGTTTACATTGACAATATTATCAAAATTTTTGTGACCCATTCTTCTATGTCATAGCCAATATTCATCTTCCTTTCCTAAACAAGACTTTTCCTTTCCAATTTCAATTAGTATGTATATGTTTCTTGGAKTTCTCATAGGTGTCACCACCACTCTGCCTAAATCTGATTTTCGTATCTCGCATATATATGAATAAAACACAATTTTGTGACCTTGGTCATACATTTGACTTACACTCATTAGATTATGTTTCATATCTTCCACTAGTAGAACATTTTATACCTTGGCATCCTTACTTCCATTATTGACCATGCCTCTTCCAATGATTTTGGCTGAGTTTCCATTTCCAAAAGAGACTGASCCATCTCTTTCCTTTTTCAAATTTATAAACCTATCCTTATCACCTATCATGTTCTTTGAGTACATTTTCAACATACCAACCATGTTTCTTGTGTTGATCTTGTAGAGCGTCTGATCATTCTTCATTGTTGTACTGATTCTACTTCCTTATCCATATTCTTTGAGGTTCCTATCTATAACTATTTTTATTTTGTTGTGATTCTCTTGGAGGAATTTTTATTCTACAATATTTCTCCTTGTGTCCAACGTTGTTGCAATTGTAGCATTCCACTTTAGTACTCAAGGATTCAAACCCGTTGCAGCTTATTCTTTGTGTTTCACTAGGCCTTCTTGAATAACCATTTCATGCCTAAATTTCATGGCTGTTCATGTTCATGTTATTTTCTCTTCACTTTACAACCTTATGTCAAAAATCATTCCATTAATAACATAGTCCAAGGAAGATAGTTTGATACCTAGGAGTTGAAGATCTTGTAAAAGGAATTACTTTTATGAATACTTATTCTTCTTGAGGCATTTTCATTTATGACTATTGCTGATTCTAAAATCATAATATTTTGGGTGGTGGAGTATCTTTGTGATCTTCCTTCTGAAACTTCTTGGCTCCTTCTTTCTCAGGAGATCCTCTAACTGTCCCTGCATAGCTTCTTTGTTTTGTTTATTGATTTTTTTTTTTTGGAGATTGAGCCATTTTTTGTTTGTTTATATCCTATTCTATAATTTTCATTATGTGGCCTTTGATTGCTAATAATCGTGTCCAAAACTTTAGAGTTGTTTTGCATGTTTTTCTTCTGAAGGTCTTTTCTCAATGTGACAATTTATGCTTCCAAGTTTCTAATGATCATGTCTCTTTCTTCTAATTTTTATTTGAGTGATTCTTCAATTATCTTGTCTTATTCTACTTGTATTTTTAATTTAGTGATCATCTGCTCTAGTTCTTTAGTTGGAATTCTGAAATCCTTCTTTTCTTTTTAGTTCTTCCTGAAGTGACTTGTTTTTCTTCTTTTCCCTTTTTATAACATCTACAATACTCAACAATTATTCTTTGTATTCAACTTATGCCTCTTCATATTCTTCTTCAGAGCCTTGTTCATTGGGATATTATACTTCCATGAATAATATCCTTTCTCTATCACTATCACTAACTTTATCTTCATCTAATGAGGAACTGTCTTCTTTGGTGAAAAGTCTTTTCTTGAAAATTTTCTTTTTGGTTCTTTTTCCTTTGTGTATTTGTTTCCTTTTAATGCCATCTTCTTCATTTATTTTCTTTTTCTTATGGGGAAATCTATTAGAAAAATGACCAATACCATCACAATTAAAACAAATCAATGGAATCTTACCTTTATATTTTCCAGTTCCCTTTTTCAGCCTTCTGATGAATTTGGATACTTCTTCATCGTCTTTTGGAACATCACAGACAATACTGTCGGACTTTAACTTTTTCTTGTTATTTTTCTTTGTCTTCTTATATGCCTTGCATGTTTCTTCCTTTATAACTAGATTGTCTTGCTATGTCCTCATCTCACAAGCTGTGAGTATCCCATGCAACTCATCCATTGTCACTGTAGCTAGGTCCACTCCCTCTTCTAGTGCCGAAATATTTGAATCAAATCTCATTGGTAGGGATATCAATACCTCTTTGAAAACAATAATTCCTTTATCTCATCTCCCAGTCCTTTGATATTTTTTACTACTTCATCAACTCGTAGAATGTTATGTATTCATATACATTCATCTTCAATTGTTTGAACTTGTTGAGGGGTCCTAGATCCCTTTAAATCAACTGCAGGAACCAAACCCACCACAGAGGCCCAATTAGACTCGACAATGTTTGTTGGTGGAATGGTTCTCCAAATATTTCGATCTAGCCTATTTATGGATGGGATTTACGTGGTGATTTCTAGGATACTTTCCTATGAAAGTTCCTTCTTCAGTTTTAAACGTTCTCTTTTTGTATTTTCTTGTATAAGATGAGTCTGATAAAACAATTTGTGTTGGTATAAACCAACTGGTGGAAGGGATTCTTAACTACTGAAGAAGGTCGAGCTTGGGATAACCCTCGTTCTCAAGAATGCATAAAAATATATTAACGCCTATTACAAGCCTAGTAATAGTAGATTAACTTGCTGGTATTTCAATTATTGACTGAGATACTAATATCGTGAAGAAAATACGCATGTAATAAGATAATGGAAAGAAAAATAGTTCCCTTAGCTCTAATCATTAATCACACATTTAACGTAACGATTTTATTTCCATCATTAAGAAAAAGAACTACAAAAAATATTGAGACAGATAACTTATCAATAGATTCATAAACTCTTACTCGATACAACATCAAGTACTGAAATAAAGTTGGAAGTAGTTCCTCAATCCAATCATATAACTCCTTTTATGAAAACAATATTTTGTCTCTGGTCCTAAACAAGACTTCTCAATTAAGTTAGTTTGGAAATAGTTCTTTACAATTCAAAAAATGAGGATCATTCCAAAACCATCAACCTTTGCTAAGAGGTCAATCCCCCTATTTATAATGAATCATTAACTAAAAATAGCTATTACAAGTGTAGGTCAAATAAAACAAAATATCACCACATGGCGCTTCAATCTCTCTTTTCTCTGAGAATCATCTAATGTTTTTACTAAAGTGGATGAATCTTCTCATATTCCAACCATTTGACAAAGAGTTCCTCGCATGTGTTGGCGTATAGGAACCTATGCTGGTCCATTGGGGCTCAAATAATTTCTTTCACTTCTACTGTTCATTCTCTATACTTAATTATTTTAACACTCAACTAATGCAAAACTGCTCGAACCTTAATCAAATGCTCCATGAATTGTTGTACTTGACCTGACGCCATGCTCGCCACCTTTGCAATCTCTATTGTCCATTTTGAGTCTTGTTCTGCATGTAGCTTGACTATGTCATGTAGGTTGACAAAGTCTTCGGGTGAGCTAAATTCTGGGAGGCCGATGCCTTTCATCTCCCGATTAATATTTTCCCATCTCTTTTTGCACTTATCCCACTTCTTCTGAATCTCCCACTAAGGTTCTTGGGACATTTTTACCCAGTATTCGATCTCTTTTCTGATCCGATCTATGATACTATCCCTTAGCACCTAAATACCCTGTGCTTCATGTTATATCAAGATTTGCCTCACCATTGCTATCTTGCACAGAGGGCCTTTTTCCATTTCCCTATGTAGGCTTATCATCCCTTTTTGATGAATCCAAATCTAAAAATTAACATTTTTCCACATATACGTGCCCTATCAGCTATGCAACAAGTGTATATGCAGGCTGCTCCACTACAGCCTACATACATCGGGATTTGTGCTAGAAAATACAAAAATAATGTTGGGTTTCCATGTCACGACATGAGATCTTTGATCCTTGGCCTTCCATATACTGGAAACATTCTGAATCAGCCCTTCAGTTGCATTTTGAAGTATATATGAACACAATTCCATGCTATGGAAAAAGGAGAGAAAGAATTCAACTTTGAGAGCAAAGTTACTTTGGAGAAATTACTTCATATTGAGTCTGCATCCCTTTGTTCCTCAAGTTTGAACACAGTGTTCAGCCCCCAAGCTCTTTCCCTATTGTTGAGAGAACCTCATTGTCTCTCTCATTCAAGCTTGCCTTTGGTGGAGGAGTCAAGTGGTGGAGGCCCAGTTGGAAAGAACTTGGTTTCTTGGTTTCGAACCGTGCCGACACAGAAGTCTGTAATGAAATACTCCTTTCCCATCCTATTAGTATCATGCAAATATTTGATTGTTATCCATGGGAATGTTTGTAATGTTTATTAATGGATTATGTTATATGATGTGCTAACCCCCTATATATCATCACTATATAATTTCTCTCCTTGTTTGTTAAGAACTTCTTGCAGGTATAAAGCTTTGGGTTGAAGTGCTCAACGGTGGAACATCATCGAATGTTGGATTGAGGTAGGCCTCTATCTTGTCCTGCACATTAGTTTATATAACATATGATGGAATTGAGTTGATTTCTGCAGTCATACCTGTCTGTTGTGGTTTACCCTCGACTATAGAGATTTTTTCCCTCGTAACAGAATTGGCGACTCCACTGGGAATAGATATTTCTTCTAAGGGTTGAAGTATTTTTATTCTTTCATTGCTCTTTTTCCTTTGTGTTTCTTGTCATATCACTGCTTGACAGATTCTGTTCACTCTGAGTCTGAGTTTCCAGCCCTTTTGATCTTGAATGACCTTGTTTTAAATCCTATATGCCCCTTTTTTCCTTACAGTCACGTACACACATGTCCTTCCTCTCTGCAAGATGCGTATACCACTTTTCCTGGCTTGTTTTCTTGGTTTAGTGATTGCTAGGTGAGATTTGATGTGTGCTGAGGTTTCGTAGGTCTCTGTAGTGCCTGTTGAGATTCTATGGGTTGATAGGAAGCCTGTTGGGAGTTGAATTTATGGGCGTCATATTTGTCGTTGTTTTTCATTTTTGATTTGTCCTTGAACCCTGGGTTGTTTGCTTGGCTGCTTGACTTTCTACTTGAATTATTTTGCTTATACCTAGTAGAATTTTTTATATCAGGCTACTTACCAGTCCATGCATTTTCTCTTTAATATATTGAAAATACAAAAATATAGGTATTTTTCATTAGTTAACATTTTTTTCTTTGAACCTTTATCATTAGTTTAGTACATTTAGTGAAACATTGCATTTTATTTTTGAATTACGGAGTTGAAATTGAAAATTGCACTGTTTTTATTAGCATATCATTCATTGAAAAGTTAAAGATAGGCTTTGCATTATATTCATATTTATCTTCTTGTAGAGTCATAACATCATGAGTTTCACTTCCATATCTTTTTGAGTAATCATGAACAATAAAATTTACTCTTTAAAATAAAATTGATTAGACACGATTTATTTTTAGGGTGCACAAACTAGTCTTGGATTTAGTGCCTTGGGATAATATTTTGTGAGTAAACTTCTCCAAGGAAATTAAATCAACATATGTGTTTGAGACAGGGAGTTGAGAATTCCATTGTATAATTGGTAATATTAGGAGGCTCCTCTCACACCGGAGTTAATCATGAGGTCACGCGAAGTTAGTTGAAGGGATAACCCTTGGATACTCGCCTAGCATCAAAGATATTTCTGTGGATTTATTAGTATTTGGGGATCTTGCTAGTGCCCATACCTCTGTGAGAGGGGGTTCTTTCAAGGTTTCGGGCTTTGATACCCTACCCATATGGTGATCCATACTTATGACTGCTCGCCTATGCATCGATTATACAGTGGTTTATTAGTTATTTGACTTAGGTATCTCATAGGTTACTTGCAGGGGTTATTCTTCTTGTATCCTGGGTCAGATAGAGGTCAGACAACACACAGACTTTATGGAGGATTACCTCTCCAGGGGATATGAACGATTGGTTGTTAATCCCACGAGGGCCTCTATAACTGATTATGTTACCTCCAAACTTTAGTAGGGAGTCTCAAGTCCCTCTTGGATGAGACATACCTTCTTTAGTGAGGGAGGCTACTCAACCACTTTAGCCCTTTTGCATGCATGTTGTCCGTCCGACTTTCTTTTCGTATGCTTTTTGACTACTAGTTGGCCTTAGGATATATTTGTATTTTGTAGAGTTATAATCCATCATGGAGTCGGACCAGCTTCCCCACCGGTCCCGTCGGTTTCTACAGTTACCACCAGATTTCGGGTTCTTTCCTTCTAAAAGGCGTAGAGTTTGTAGAAGTGGTACACATACATCCACCTTTTAGACTTGTGGTTCCACAAGGATGAGTACTGAGTCTACTCTTCATAATACTGGGAGTTCTTCGACTCCCATACCCACTATAGTTAATGGCACCCCTTCGACCCCTGCAACCGCTATAGTTGCAATGTCGGAGGCTTATACCAGTACTATGGATCGACCTATAGTTAATGCTTGATCTCTTGCCTCAAACCCTTTTGGAGGTTTAGGACACTCGTCAGGTTACAATGTYCAGTCCATCCCTATGGCTTCTAGTCCATTTTYTTATGGTATGCCTAACTTCACTTCGTAGTTTTCGACTGCCATTCTAGCTGCTGGCCCTAACACTAGCCTTGGACTTGGGGGCACTACACTTCCTTACACTCCTTTCCTGTTTGGTGGTTCTCATATCCCCCAAGCGAATCCTAATTTAGGAAGTGTCCMTTTTCTTAACTCGGGGTCCAATCCTTCTACGATTGGATGGAACAACCCAACAGGTGGACAAGTTCCACTCTATATCCCTATCTCCTCGGTGCTGATTCTGACCAATACTTTTGGCATGACGAATCCACTTCAATCCTTTGGATTCCCACCCGGAGGAGGTTAGTCTTACATTTTAGGTATCCCCCAACCCAGATCTAATCCAGTTGGGGGAAATTTTCACAACCCTTATCAGAATATTCCTGCTGGAATGATCCCTAATCAATCTTATCCGAATCAACCTGGAGGAGGACCTTATAATTCTAGACAAGGTTTTGGTCCTTACCAAAACCCTAGATGGAATGCAGTTCCTAACGCACAATCTTTCATGGGAGAATGGGGTAAGATGTCGCAACCCCGCCTTCCCTTTCTGGACACGTTTAATCTACCAGACTTGTCTAAATTAATGAATGAACCGGTGAGTCATGATCCCACATGGCCGCTAGTCCCTACCAAACTTCCGTCATACATTCCAAAGATTGAAGGTAAGAATGGCGAGGACCCTGGTAATCACGTCACTACTTTTCACCTTTGGTGCTCATCAAATTCTCTGAACCATGATTCTATTAGATTATGATTGTTTCAACACACTCTCATTGGTGTTGTGTCACAATGATACATTGAGCTACCTAGGGGGACATATGGGTCATTTTATCAGTTGGTGCTAGCCTTTCTCAACCACTTTCAACTACACATTCGTTACGATGCTGGCCTTGAAATTTTGTTGACTCTATGCCAGGGTACCGACACTCACATCTCAGACCATATCCAGGAATGGCATAGGTGTAGATGGTTGATTAAGACTCCTATACCCCCAACCTTTCTTCTAGAATGGTTCCTAAAGTCTTTGCACGCTCATATCTCAAAGGACGTTGCTACTTCTGGGGTCTTCAACGAGGAAGAAGCTATATTTAGAGCCCATCAACTCGATTTGATATATGCTCAGTCTTGGATGTTATATCACCTTCTTTCAAACGCACCATGGCCAAATCATGATCCTAGACTGAATCCTAGACCTCATTCCAATGTCATTGTAGGGTCCACCAATGTAAAGTCCACAGACTTAGCGATGAAGTCTGTCAGAGAACCAACTTCATATGCATCCTCCAAACCCACCCAATCGGTGGATGTACATTCTGTGCAATCGTCGCAGAACCCAACTGGTGACCAACAACCAGATGGGAATAAAAGGAAAGGTCAAAATAATCGTAAGGGTGGGAAGAATAATAATAAACCCAAGGACAAAGATAATAATGGGAAATAGAATGATAATGCTGGAGAGGGAAAGAAAGAGAAACATAAGGTGAAGTTTCCTTGTAAACTTTGTATCGATGACCACCTTACACATTTATGCCCCAAACTTGCAGAGGCTGCGAGGCTTTTAAATCTACAGCCCATTGTGCTGACAAATCCATTCCCACACAACCAACACTTAGCCTCGATCTCTTTGAATGCCGAAAATGCACCCAGTGGAAGTCAAAACTCACTGTCGCAAGATGGCGACCGTGTTTGTATCAATATGGTCGACACAAAAATTGATATAGCACCCTCTCTCGAGATTATAGCTCTTCAAAATCTAGTACCAACCTAGAATCTCCTCCTCCCCCTCTGGAGATGAACTTAAAGATTGCAAAACCAGAGCCACCACCTCGTATTCCAAAAGGAGTACTTAAGTGCTCTACCCACAACCCTAATGCTAGAGCTGCCCAGAACTACTCCATTGTTGAAGATCTGGGCTAAACCCCTTGCGCGATGTCAGCTTTGGAGGTACTCCAGACTTTTCCATAATAAAGGAATGCCTTACTCTCTGCCTTAGGAGCTCTAGAGCCTAGTGGCTCGAAAGTTATCAAGTTTGATGTCACGGATGTGAAGGCTCACTTACCCTACCATGTGGATTTCAAAATCCACGTGGAGTATTCTAAGTATACTATCAAACGAGCAGTTGTTGATGAAGGTGCTGCCACCTCCATGATGTCCTTATTCTATTGAAAAGATATTGGTTCTCTGACACTTTCCAATTCACTGAACATGTTGACTGCATTTGACGGTCATTCCTTCCACCCTCATGGTATTCTCCCCGCCTTTCTAGTCCACTTAGGTGGGAAGATGATAGAGGTGGAAGTAGAGGTAGCTGATGCACCTCTCGATTATAACTTGTTAATAGGTCACACTTGGACCTATGCTATGGTCATTGTCATATCATCCATCTTCCGCACACTTTGTTTTCCTCATCAAGGGGAGATTGTGACGGTCGACTAGTTATCCTTTGCGTACTCTAGTCCTAACGTATCTGTTGGACCGTCGATTCTAGTGATCAACAATTCTTAGCCAACAATGAAGAATATCGGTGTCGTAATGTATTATTCCCTCATGGGTACTTTTGACTTCTCAACACCAATTCACCACGTTTACGCGATGTCTAGTAGGCCCGCTTCTACAAGGAGGTCCATTCCTTTCCGCACTTCCTATCTTAGTGATCCATGGACCCTACCTTCTCTTAATTCATTGAGTGAAGGTCAGTTGAATGCTAGCATGGCTATGCCACTATCGACAACAGGGATTGCGTATCAATTTGTTCTTGACTCTTCCACCGATCCTGATCCTGTTACCTCACAGACGAACGAGGAGGATCCTATTCTTATCCTTGTATGGGCCAACTCGTTATCTTGTTCACGTGATTTCTTAAATGATACTTTGCCTTCAGATGAAGCCAACCTCGAGGCCATGAATGGTTTCGAGAGAATTTGGGATGATATGCATCATTGATCCTATTTTCTCCCAAGTCTTGAAAGAATCGAGCAAGATAACTTTTGGTCTACCTTGAGTGAGATAGTAGGTCACACCGTAGTTCCACTTGATACGTACGAAATTTATGCCAATGGAAATATGGCAAGTATTTCTCCTACCATCTTGATCGATATCTCTCATACCCCTGTCAAGATTGAGAACATAAATATAGGTGCAGATTGTTCTCCAGAAGAAATTATGATCTACACCGATCTCTTCAAAGAATTTTGAGACGTATTCTCTTGGTCATATGAAGAGATGCCAGGGATCAACCCTCATATTGTCGAACATGAGACTAGAACTTACTTGGATGCTAAAATTGTTTGACAACATCTTAAAGCTGTGAATCCTAGGAAGGCCCCTGCTATTAAGGTAAAGGTTGAGAAACTTCTTAACGCTGGCTTCATCTACTTGGTTCCCTTGACGGAATGGGTATCCAACTCTGTTCCTGTAAATAAAAAACAAGGAACCATCCATGTGTGTATGGAATTTCGTAACCTGAACAAGGCTTGTCCTAAAGATAACTTCCGTACGCCTTTCATTGATCAGATTCTCAATGAGTGTGCAAGAAGCGAAATATTATTTTTTATGGATGGATTTTCAGTCTATAACCAAATCTAGTTCAAACCTGAGGACCAACACAAGATGACATTTATATGTCCTTGGGGTAATTTTGCATACCGAGAAATGCCTTTTGGCCTTAAAAATGTCGGAGAAACCTTACAACACACCATGATGATGTAGGCATGAGCTGTCCCTCTACACCCGCTCTCAGGATCGTTCAATCAACTCCCTAAGCCGAAGCGGCTCCTTTGATTCCCATACCGGAATCTCTGCTGAAACCCGATCCATAGGTCCTCCTCTTTTCCCACACAGTCTTCTTCACTTGATCGTGATCATCCCCCGACTCAATTTTGGATTTTTGGGCTTCCAAATGCCGAAATGCATATGTCCTTAGGATTCACGATCCTCCGAATCCCGATATGGCCCTTATCGCCTTAGACCCCTCTGGCTATGCCCTAGTCCACATGATTGCTTCTCCCATAAGACTGAAGCCTTATATCCTATCAGGGTTTTGCGACCCAAGCGTCCAACCTCTCATCCTCTGGACCCCTAAAATACCGATGGGCGAAATGCCGATATGTCAAATACCCGACGCACGTGTGAGTTGACTTCTCCACGCCCTGTCACCTCGTCGGGATTTCATGACTTCTGATGCTTCGAAAGTCTTGCCCTCAGGATTTGAGAATGCCGAACCCTCGATGCACCGATTTGGCTTTCTATCAGGAATTTTCCCGATAGTCTGGATCCTCACTACGTATCCCCAACAGATGGACGACCCTGATCTGATCTCACGATTTCAGGACTTTTGCTACTGATTTCCCGACTTCTCGACCTCGAGAACTCCGATATCCCGAATCCCAATATCCTGATGTGACGTTAGCTAGGCCCCACAACACAGAGCTCTCGCCTTTTCTCCACTCGTGAAGTCGAAAGACTCCCTCTTCCAACCTCCGCTACCCAAGTCCCCGATGTGGGAAATCTCGTGACACACATCCGCTTCCAATGAATGGCTCAGATCAAACCTCGCTAATTCAGGATTTCTGGTATAGAGTGACTCTCCTCACGTCCTCGATATCCACGATATCCCAAGCGCTGATGTCCTGCGGGATTTTCACCCTCCTGTACATGAAGTTAAACCTTGTGCAGCTTCCAACCGATCTGATGGTTGTCGGGTATTACGTTCTAGATCTGACGGCTGCTGTGCTACCCCTTAAGTTGCCACGCTTCCTTCCAGGAATTGGATGAATTTCAATCTTCCAAAGGCTTCAACCTTTGTCTTCCTTCCTCTGCGAGCTCCTCAACTTTGAGCTTCGCTGCGCGTATAAAACTGCTGACCCTTCTGAGCTTATACCTCTTTCTTATCCTCAAAGGATTCTTCAACTCATGCCCTCTGCGGAGTATCCACGCACTTACAAAGGTGCTATCCATCCTGAGATTTCCTGTAGCTTCAACATCCAAGGAAACTCAATTCTTCTTCTCTTTCTCCCTCAGATGAAGAATTCAGAATCCCTCCTAGCTCTCCTTCTGCTCAAGCCACTTCTTACTAAGTCTGCAGGGTGTTCAACAACCCTGTGAAGATCCTTCAGTGGATTCTTCCTCTAACTTCTAGAACTCAAAGAGTTCTTTTCTCTTGTGCCTGTATGCACTCTATCTCGATGCCCACCTGGCAGAGTATCTTTCATAGAACTCCCAGTAGTCCTGTCCTCTGTGCACTCCTTGCACCTGCTCAATGCCTGCTTGGCAGAGCTCTTCAAAATCCTTAGTGATTCTGGTTCTCCTATCTGAACTCACAACGGATTTCTTCTTCAACACCCTGTGCCTGTGCTCAATGCCCACTTGGAAGAGCTTCACAGGACTCCTCATAGCTTCTATCGGCAACTGTGTCTCTCATACACAGCCTTGCCTCCAAGGTGTTCAACAACCTTGAGGTCTTTCTCTGAGTTGTTGATTTCAGCTTCTGTGCCCACCTGGCACATCTCTGTCTGACTCCACGGAGTTCAAAAGTGCATCCTCTGTGCATGGCTATCAGAACCCACAACGTTCTGTCACACCATCCTGGTGTGAAGCCTCAAAGACCTTTCAAACCTGAAATAAAAAATTCCTGCAAATGCAAACCTACAACATACATCTACAGCATAATTGAACACTCACAGACATTCATTCAACACAGAATACATGCAGGAAAAACTGCTCTTTGTATTAAATATGGAAAATGCCTATATTTACAAGGTGTTCTTGAGCACGGCCTGTAACAAGGTCTCGGCTCCTTCTCTTCTGCTCTCTACTTGCAGATTCTCTTCTATCCCCTACACACACTCTACTCTCTAAGAGATACAAACCATCTTTTTACATGAGGGGGCTCTTCGAGCACTTCCCTCCAATCTACCTACCCTATTCAATTACATTGAATGGGTTGTTTAGTCTGCCATCTGGATCTAGATCTAAGCCTTACAAAAATTAAAGGCCTACTTATCTATAGCCTGTGCAAAGGCACAGATTCACAAATCAACAAATTAAACATTTAATTACATTCAATTCTAAATCAAAATGAGGACAACGCCTCTCTTCAGCTTTGAATGCGTGCGCTTGACGCAATTTTGGCTAACGTGGAGAGATGCTCCTGCATCATACTCCTCAACTGCAAAAATTCATGAGCTCCTGCTCATGAGCTTCCCCTCTAAGATGTTGAAATCCTCCTGGATCCCAAATCATCCTCTGGAGCTGTTCATCCGCTCCACTTCCTTGCTATTGTTGCTGCTTCTGTGCTGCTGTTGCTGCTACTTCTCTTCTACCCAGATTCTCCTTGCTGGCTGTTCCTACTAAATCTACCATCGGCCTTCTTATGTCTTCTATCACTCAGTCCAACTGCTCTAGTAGCTGGCTCTATTCATGCAGTCTCCTCAACTGCAAAAAGTTTTGGCACATGGGCAGATCACTGTGATCTCCCACACCTTCTTCATCAATTTCCAACTTCACATGTTGGATGTGCATGCCCTGCACCTTCACCCTTCTCTCCAGGGATTCAATTTATTCATATAGATCAACCAAACTGATGCTATCTATTTCTTCTTCTTCTTCGACTGCAAACTCCCCTGTTGCAGTCTTTTCAGTCCCCTGGCTGAAAATATTGAGCCATTCCTCAGAATGCTCATCATCCTCTCCTGCTTCTTCTACTATTAGCTTCAATGCTACAACTTCCTTAGCTTCCTGGTCGAATATGTTGAGACACTCCTCAGAATTTTCATTATCCTTCTCTTCTTGGGTAGCTTTAGATATCTACTCCAATCCTTTCGCGATAGTCTCAACTAGATGTCCTTTTATTGTTGCTGCAACTGCAACACAAATTTCTGCCTCCTCTTGGGCAAGTGGTAGGAATATTTCAATTCCCCCAATCATTATAAGGCTCCTCAGCTCAACCTCTCGTATGGTGAAAGTTTGTAACTTGTCATCATCTTCATTCACATGGCTTGAAAAACCATATGAATCTTCATCCTCTGTCAGCTCCACTTGCTGATCCAAATCTCTCTCTGAGCTCACCTACTTTGTCAGCTCCTCTGGCTGATTCCAACTCACCTCTGAGTTCATGAGACCCTCAGATAGTCTCATCTGCTCATCCCTGCCCACCTGGAAATATGGGATACTTCTACTACCTTCCTGGAAGTCTTCGAGATCCCGCAACGATCTCATTTCATTGCCCGACTGACAAACTGGAATTCCCTCTCTGCCCTCCTGGTAGTGCTTGAGATCTTCAGCTGATCTCATTTCACTGAGATCTCTCCCAGTCTCTGGTTCACATACCTGAACCATTTACTTAGGTCCGTCAAGGTTTTCAGTATGCCTCAACCACCCTTTTAACAGCCTACGCTGTCTCCTAGCCATCAACTCCTTGACTGGCCATTTCATCTTCAGCTTCTTCATGGGCCATTCATACACCCATCTTTGCTTGGTATTCTACCGCATCCACAATTCAAGTTCTTCCATTTTTTCCCTGATGTCGGCAAGTTCTTTTGCTCTCTCGACTGCACTGATCAGCTCTGGGTTCTTCCTTTCAGCATACCTATGGCCTTCAGTAGCCATGGTGCTGTTTCTGTCTACTCTCCTAGCAAACCTGCTGCTGTCACTCTGTACCCCGAGTGTTTCTAGCCTCATCCTACAGTCCTTCTGACTGTCTATGGATTTTTGCCTACCTGCAAACAACCATTACAGAGTCTCCAGTACTCTGTCTTCCTTTACCTCCTCGCTTCACCTAAAATATACAAGTGAAGAACCTGCTCTGATACCACTTGATGCAGGTGCGAGCTGTCCCTCTGCACTTGCTCTCAGGATCGTTCAATCAGCTCCCTGAGCCGAAGCGACTCCTTTGATTCCTATACTAGAATCTCTGCTGAAACCCGATCCACAGGTCCCCCTCTTTTCCCACACAGTCTTCTTCACTTGACCGTGATCATCCCCCGACTCAATTTTGGATTTTCGGGCTTCCAAATGCCAAAACGCATATGTCCTTAGGATTCGCGATCCTCCGAATATCGATATGGCCCTAATCGCCTTAGCCCCCCCTGGCTATGCCCTAGTCCACATGACTGCTTCTCCCATAACACCGCAGCCTTATCTCCTATCGGGGTTTTGTGACCCAAGCATCCAGCCTCTCGTCCTCTGGACCCCTGAAATACCGATGGGCGAAATGTCGATATGTCAAATACCCGGCACACACGCGAGTTGACTTCTCCATGCCCTGTCACCTCGTTGGGATTTCATGAATTCTGATGCTTCGAAAGTCTTGCCCTCAGGATTTGCAAATGCTGAACCCCCGATGCATCTATTTGTCTTTCTATTAGGACATTTCCCAATAGTCTGGATCCTCACCACGTATCCCCAACAGATGGATGGCCCTAATCCGATCCCACGATTTCGGGACTTTCGCTACCGATTTCCTGACTTCTCGACCTCGAGAACTCCGATATCCTGAATCCTGATATCCCGTTGTGACATCATATATCCCGTTGTGATGTCAGCTAGGCCCCACAACACAGAGCTCTCACCTTTTCACCACTCGTGAAGTTGAAAGACTTCCTCTTCCAACCTCTATTGCCTGAGTCCCCGATGTGGGAAATATCGTGACACGTGTCCGCTTCCAATGGACAACTCAGATCAAACCTCGCTAATTCGATATTTCTGGTATCGAGTGACTCTCCTCACGTCCTCGATATCCCTGATATCCCGAGCACCGATGTCCTTTGAGATTTTCACCCTCCTATACATGAAGTTAAACCTCGTGCAACTTCCAACCGATCTGACGGCTGTCGGGTATTACGTTCTAGATCTGACGGTTGCTGTGCTCCCCCTTAAGATGCCGCGCTTCCTTCTAGGACTTGGAAGAATTTAAATCTTCTAAAGGCTTAAACCTTTGTCCTCCTTCCTCTGCGAGCTCCTTAGCTTTGAGCTTCGCCGCGTATAAGGCCACTGACCCTCCTAAGCTTATACCTCTTTCTTATCCTCAAAGGATTCTTCAACTCATGCCCTCCACAGAGTATCCACGCACTTACAAAGGTGCTATCCATCTTGAGCTTTCCTGTAGCTTCAACCTCCAAGGAAACTCTGTTCTTCTTCTCTTTCTCCCTCAGATGGAGAATTCAGAAGCCCTCCTGGCTCTCCTTCTACTCAAGCCACTTCTTACTAAGTCTGCAGGGTGTTCAACAACCCTGTGAAGATCCTTCAGTGGATTCGTCCTCTAACTTCTAGAACTCAAAGAGTTCTCTTCTCTTGTGCATGTCTACACTCTGTCTCGATGCCCACCTGGCAGAGTATCTTTCACAAAACTCCCAGTAGTCCTGTCCTCTATGCACTCCTTGCACCTTCTTAATGCCCGCTTGGTAGAGCTCTTTAGAATCCTTAGTGATTCTAGTTCCCCTGTCTAAACTCACAACAGAGTTCTTCTTCAACACCCTGTGCCTGTGCTCAATGCCCACTTGGCAGAGCTTCACAGAACTCCTTAGAGCTTTTGTCGACAACTGTGTCTCTCATACATAGCCTTGCCTCCAAGGTGTTCAACAACCTTGAGGTCTTTCTCTAAGTTGTTGATTTCAGCTTCTGTGCCCACTTGGCACGTCTCTGTCTGACTCTGTGGAGTTCAGAAGTGCATCCTCTATGCATGGCTATCAGAACCCGCAATGTTCTATCACACCCTCCTGGTGTGAAGCCTCAAAGACCTTTCAAACCTGAAATAAAAAACTCCTGCAAATGCAAACCTACAACATACATATACAACATAATAGAACACTCACAGACATTCATTCAACACAGAATACATGTAGGAAANCTGTGGAGTTCAGAAGTGCATCCTCTATGCATGGCTATCAGAACCCACAATGTTCTATCACACCCTCCTGGTGTGAAGCCTCAAAGACCTTTCAAACCTGAAATAAAAAACTCCTGCAAATGCAAACCTACAACATACATATACAACATAATAGAACACTCACAGACATTCATTCAACACAGAATACATGCAGGAAAAATTTCTCTTTGTATTAAATATGGAAAATGCCTGTATTTACAAGGTGTTCCTGAGCACGGCCTGTAACAAGGTCTTGGCTCCTTCTCTTCTGATCTCTACTCGCAGATTCTCTTCTATCCCCTACACACACTCTAATCTCTAAGAGATACAAATCATCTTTTTACATGAGGGGGCTCTTCGAACACTTCCCTCCAATCTACCTACCCTATTCAATTACATTGAATGGGTTGTCTAGTCCGCTATCCGTATCTAGATCTCAGCCTTACAAACATTAAAGGCCTACTTATCTACATCCTACGCAAAGGCATGAATTCATAGCTCAACAGATTAAACATTTAATTACATTCAATTCTAAATCAAAACGAGGACGACGCCTCTCTTTAGCTTTGAATGTGTGCGCTTGACGCAACTTGCTAGCTGGTTGGCTGACATGGAGAGATTCTCTTGCATCAAATGACTTTCACTTTTCACGATCTCAAGCACATAGTCTAAGCCTACCTAGATGATCTTGCTACTCACTCTCCCAAGAGAGTGGATCATGTGACGCACCTTCGGCTAGTCTTTGAGAGATGCAGTTACTATAAAATCTGGTTAAACCCTCATAAATGGATCTTCTACATTAAGTCTGGTCCTCTCTTAGGATTTTTAGTTTTTGAGATTGAGATCATGGTAGATCCTCTTAAGGTTGAGGCAATACTTCAGTTGCCTCCCCCACACACAATTAGACAGCTTCAAGGTTTACAGGGAAAATCTAACTTTCTACGTCGGTTCATAGTGAATTATGCCAATATTACTAAAGGTTTCATGCATCTTCTGAAGAAATACACCGCCGTTATCTGGGATGAGCAAACCCAAGAGTCTTTTGACACCTTGAAGAAATCCTTGGTATCAGCCCCTCTATTGAAATCCCCAGATTACAGTAGATATTACCTGTTGTATATTTCCGTGTCTGTAGAGATGATTGGTATGGTTCTAGTTTAGGAGGATGAGGAGATCCATGAGCACGTCATCTATTATCTCAGTCGAAATTTAGTTGACCCTGAGCTTAATTACTCTCATGTTGAAAAGCTAGCTTTGGATGCTGTTCATGCAGTCCAACTCTTACATCACTATATATTACTTTGCAAAACTACAGTGGTTGTTGATGTCAATCTGTTTCAATACGTCCTAACTAGACGTATCATCAGAGGGAAATATAATAAATGGATTGTCATCTTACAATAATTTGATCTCAACTTCGCTTCAGCCAAGTCCAAGAAATCACTAGTCTTTGCAGAGTTAATATATGATTTCCCACGATTAGACAAGGATCTTATCCATGTTGATTCGTTCATAGACGAACACATTTTCCTTGTCTCGTCATCCGATCCCTGGTATGGAGACATTGTTTTATATCTTCAAACCTTGAAGTTCGCTCAGCATCTCTTGCAAGTTGATCGACGATGCATTAGATACCAAGCTAAAAAGTATACCAACATCGATGACACTTTATATCTCCGAGGAATAGATAATATCTTGAGTCATTTCTTAACCCATAAAGAAGCCGAGTCAGTCCTAAACGATTGGCAGAAAGGGGCTTGTGGTGGTCACCTATCTGGGCTTGCGACAACCCAAAAAATCCTACGAGCGAGTTATTTCTGGCCCACTATATTTAAAGATTGTATTGAAGTGGTTAAGAAGTATCACCCCTACCAGGTGTTCACTCATAAAATGCACTTGCATACATCCCCTCTTTACCCGATCATTATCGCCGGTCCCTTCACCAAGTGGGGGGTATATTTCGTCGATTGCAACCCAACTTCGGCTGGGGGGAATCAACACATTATCATGGTCGTCGACTACTTCACTAAGTGGGCCGAGGCCATGCCTACCATAAAATCTGATGGTAATACTGCAACCTTCTTCTTGTTCAACCAAATTATTGCTTTGTTCAGTATCCCGAGTGAGATTGTCATTGATCATGGCAGTCACTTTCAGAATGAAATGATGGTAGAACTAGCATCTAAGATGGCGTTCAAATAGGGCCATTGATCCCCTTATTAACCCTAGGAAAAAGGGCAAGTAGAGGCCATCAATAAGTCTCTCAAGACCATTATGAAAAAAACTGTCAATCAGAGTAATTCCAATTGGCACATCATGCTATATCCCGCATCTTGGGCATACCAAACCTCGGTTAAGACTGCCACTGTCTTTTCCCCTTTTCAGTTAGTGCACGATGTGGAGTTGATTCTTCTTGTTGAATGCAAAATCCCTTCTTTCAAGTTGGTAGTCGAGATTTTTCCTGACACTTCAGATTTAGAACAATGCCTTGTGCTCCTAGAGAGTCTTGATGAGTAGCGTCGAGATGCCTTTAGGACTATCGAGGCAAACACAAAATGTGTCAAGGTTCAGTATGACAAGTTCATCTGTCCCCGGTTGTATGTTGAGGGTGACTTAGTCCTATTGTATGACCAAGCCAAAGAACCGCTAGGGGCAGGCAAGTTTAAACCCATGTGGCATGGTCCTTACATCGTGCGGTGTGTCTTAGAAAAAGGAGCCTATGATTTGGAATATTATGAAGGGAATAAGTTGGCCAAGCCTAGAAATGGGTTCTCCTTGAAAATGTACTACGCTTGAGCCCTAGGCTTGGGTGGAACTCTTTGTATACTAATGTAAATTTAGTGTATATACATATCTTTTCTCCTTTTCTTTTGTCTTTAGCTTGCTTATCAAGTTTTCCCTTTGTTGGTAGATGTCAAGGGAGTCTTCAGTCTACTTAGGATTCGCAGATGGAGCTAGTCGTCATACACGGAACTTGGCTTCCGTCGCTTGGGTGGTTTACTCACCCGAGGGTTTGCTGGTGTCTTTAGGTGGTGCATGCCTAGTTCCATCCACAAATAATGTGGCCAAATATAGCGCCATCATAGAAATTTTGCATGATTCTATCTCGCATGACATTTTCTCTTTAGAGGTTCACCTAGATTCCTAGCTAGTAGTATGTCAGTTGAACGGTCATTACCGCGTGCGTGATCCTACTTTACTCCATCAATTCCTATGGGTACGTATTTTAAAACGACAATTTGATTTTATTACATATTATCACATTCCTAGGAGTTCTAATCATGTATCCGATGCCTATTCTAACTAAATTTTAGATTGGCATTTGTCACATTAATAAAGCAAAGAAAACCATTAAATCAATGTACACATTATAAGATATAAGTAAAGCCAAAGATCCCTTTTTATATATATTACAAAATTGGGGCTAAAACCCTCAATACACATATATAGCCGGTATACATATTCCATGACATATACACTTGTGGTGCTAGATGTGTGTCATGGTAGAAAACCACGACGTTTGAAAGATGTTGGAAGAGTTGTACCCATGCTCTAGGTACACAACCACCCGTCATTGCATGGCTTCAGACATATCCTCTACCTGAACCATAGGAATCCTCTATGTCAAATGAGATAGGTTGCCCTGCATGTTTTGTAGGACTCTCTCCACTTCTCCTCCCCCCACTTCATCTCCCCAGTTCCTCTGTCTATGTCGTAGAAATCCCTCTGGTCATCGTGGACCCATGTCTGTGATCACACAAGTGTATTGTGAGTACTCAAACACAATCCCAAAAATATTTTTGTTCCTTAAATACAAAAATACAAAAAAATGAAATATTTAAAAATTTTGTTACCTATGTCACTGTAGGTGGCCCCTAGTGGAAGTAGCATATCATGATCTCCTTGGAAATCGATCCCTGCATAGGGATAGTCATCCAGAGCAATGATCTGTCGTCGCCACTAGAAGAAAAAGTCATCATTGTAGGGTGTTGATACCCTACCTCCACCCTGCCATCTCATAACATCGATCCACCGTACCATGGCTAGATCGCATGGTCCTCTAGGAAGAATCTCCAATCTAGGTCCTAGACCTGGAACCCGCTAAAAACCAAAGTTGCAAATAATAGAGGCAAACCCGAAGTTTCACTTACTCCCTTGTTTGCACTATGTTAACTGACCTTTCATGTTAGTTAGCAGTGAGGTACACCAGTCGTAGACAGTAGGTCTAGCACACTCTACTGCGTAAAACATAAGCAGTCTCGAGGCTTGATGCAACGAGGATGAACCTATGATCCTGGTAAGCATGAGCACTATGATCTTCAAACTGAGATTACTTATTTCCCAGATGGGGACTTGGCTTCCTGCCTTGGGAGTCCCTACTACACAGTGGGCATTGATATACTCTTTGATTTTTATCCCACTCCCTACTCCGCATGACTTGAGGTTCACAACCTCCCCTCAGCGTGATAGACTAGTCAAGAAGTAGATGTCCTCTACTTCTAACCTCTGTGGTTGTCCATCGAGGATAAAACTCTCACTATCAGGGTCCCAATAACCCACCAACATCTCCAATAACCTCACTTAGGCCCTCATTCCTTTGAGAGCCCAAAATTTGTACAAGTCACATCTTTTTAAAGCCGCTTGAGCCACTGAATCCCATTCAACAACTGCATCCACCTCCTCATGCTCTTTCTCTCTCCATTCCAAGACCATATTGCAAAAACAAATTAATTTTTTGAGTTAGAACCCCTCTTTTGGCTACTTGTGTACCTATACACAATTTTCTTTGCCCACAGTCACGTGTAGGACTTTGTACATGCACCATGTAGCTCACATAGTAGTGTAAACATAGTCATACAAACGACCTTCACAAAGAACACCTATGTATACCAAAAATCCTAATTAACGCCTTTAAAAACAAAAAAATGAAAACCTAATTCAAAATTGTAATCCACTAAATTTGAAGGAGAAGATATGAAGAGTTACCTAATCCAAACGGTTCGTACTTTCGTTGCCTAATGCTCCCGCAATCGACGTTTGAATCTTGGAGGCATTTTTGGTCCAAATTGCACTATGTGGGTAAAAATAAAAATGATACAGTATTTTTTGACTTTGTTACTATTTATAACCTATTTTTACCCACTTTACATAGCTTTATGCTATTTTTTAACCTAGTGGACTAATTCAAAAGTTGTTTTGAGCCAAATTTTGCATTTTTGACTCAGTTTTCTTGTGGATTTCAACGTCATAATTAGCCATTCATCACCTCGGGCAGGTATTTTCACAACCTATCATATAAGATAGGTATCCACTCCATCATGCATTTCTACATTATCCTTCATATACCGCTTTTTATGCCTTAGGTACGAACCCATTTGTTGCGATACAAAACCTTCCGTTTATTATAAATAGTGTCGCTAATAAATGGTAGAGACTTACCAAACATGGGTGCCCTAAATTAGACCCCCCTTTGTCATTTGGTACCCATGCCGAGTCTTTCCTTTAGGACCGGGAGTCCAATATAGTTCAATACATGACCTTATGATGAGCCTCATTTCTCATTCATGCACATGCGGCCTTATTCCCCGTGCACTCCTGCAAAATGAGTCTTAGTTAAGCTCTTTTTCGACTCATATAAAAATTGAAAATATTTTCAAGTGATTTGTCCCTTTCACACTCTTTAAATTGGATTTCAAAGGTCATGAGTCTTAGTTAAGCTCTTTTTCGACTCATTGTAAAAAATAGAAAAGATTGTTGAGTGAACTTGTCTTTTTCACAATCGTAATTTGGATTTGAAAAGATGTCTATTTGGCACAAGTTTACCCGTTTTTGAGACCAAGTAGACTACAAGACATAAAAAATGATATTTTTTTGTGTTAAGTTGTGATTTCATCTCATGCCCTTGCTTGCAGTATTGAAACTTTAGCCAGTTCTCACTTTGCGTTATAAACCGTTGCCTAAGAAGTTTTGCATCCTCAAACAAGCAGTGCCTTGTTTATATCCTTCATAATTTGACACCCTATACCCTGGAGGAAACATCACCCCTAGTGTCCATATCCTACATGAGTTTCCTTTCATTAAGGATAAGTACATTCCATTCCTGGAACTAGTTTTGCTTACTTGCGACACTCGTTTCCTCCTCTGTATCATAGCATTCATTTGTTATGAAAAAAAAAAAGATGGGTGATAAGGTAGTACTATATTATAATTGGTAGCAGTCATGTCACCTTTGAATAGAGCACAAAATTACTGAGTCCTTGTGTCATCATAATTTTGGGTTTAGCATGGAATTAGGAAGCTGATCCCGCTACAGAGTTTTCTCTACCGACTGGTTACTCTTCCAATCCCTATAGAGAATGTTATTAATACCTCCTGCATCCAATTGTCACATTATTGAGTCTATGCTACCAGAGTCAACCATATGTCTCATGATCTTGTTCAAAGGAAGTCTATCAACCTGTGTCGGCCACCCCTTAGAAATATTGACTTTGCTTGTCATCCATACCCTTAGTTTGTCTCAGAATCACATGATACTATAGTCTCATCATGCACCCTGGCCCTACTTTCATCATTGGTAGGTCACCTTGAACCCAACAATCAAAATTTCATCATTGGTCATTGACTGGGTGGTTTCCCTTGTGTTCAATGGAAAGACATCTATTCACACTTTCGGATTCATGCAATGTCTTGGATACCATTAGCCTTATTGGTAATTTCCTTGCCTTTGTTAGCAGTTTTCATCATTGGCTGCTATTCAAAGGGTCTTTTTCGTATACCGCTTGCACTTGGTACATGTGAAAGATGCACAAGGTCATTGGTTTATGAACATGTTCTTCGCCCGATCTCCACCAAATCATGAAGCTCCCACTTTGTTCCTCATGCTGACTGATGAGAGATGCCTTAATTCTCTCCTTTCAACGGGTCTCTTTCCATCGACTTCAACTCATTTATTCTGGATATGGGACCTAGATTTTTATGAGTACCTTGAGGCTTATAGTCATTAGTGGCAGGATTTCTCGCCATTGACAGATGTGAATACATCAATGTCTCCTGATCAATGGATTTCTCAAGTGTTCGACACCGACTCCTTTATTCACACTTGTAGGAATGTACTTGGTGCCTTGATACCTACTTCCATCATTGATAGACTATCTCGCATTTGTTAACGATATACCTTAATGATCGGTAATCAAACAATGTCTCATTATGTTCGACCTCAACTCCTTTATTCACATGATGTAGACTTGCACCTTTGCAGATAGTGTAGAAGACTTGAAGACATCATTATGTGGTCGCAACTTTCCTGAGTTGTTTCTTCGCTTTCATTTGACCAACACCTGTTCGACTTTAGTAATCATGGGAGATCAAATTGTACTCCTTGGTATAAAAATATATTTAGATTAGTTTTGAGACTAGTTTCATTGGGCCTTGTTCATGACTATGACAACTTTTGGCATATAACCACATTTGTATTTTCTCATTCATGGCCATGAGCACTTGGTTGGTATATTTTCCACATGGATCTGCATTGTATTGTTGGCAGCCATGTATGCAAATTCAGTATAGAATGTAATGAGAAATTGAGTTCGTCCAAATGGTTCTCTATCACTCCACTCCTGGGTTATTTATAATGCATTTCGGCCATCAAAGATACTCCTCTAATCTCACACATTAGGGGGCATCTGTTATAGCAAGATTTTCCTCACCATTGCTATCTTGCACAGAGGGCCTTTTTCCATTTCCCTATGCAGGCTTATCATCCCTTTTTGATCAAGCCAGAGCTAAAAATTAACATTTTTCCACATATACGTGCCCTATCAGCTATGCAACAAGCGTATACATAGACTGCTCCACTAAAACCCATGTACATCGGGATTTGTGCAAGAAAATAAAAAAATAGTGTCAGGTTTCCATGTCAAGACAAGAGATCTTTGATCCTTGGCCTTCCATATACTGGAAACATTCTAACTCAACCCTTCAGTTGCATTTTGAAGGCTAGAAGAACACAATTCTGAGCTATGGAAAAAGGAGAGAAAGCATTCAACTTTGAGAGCAAAGTTACTCTGGAGAAATTACTTCATATGGAGTCTGCATCCCTTTTTCCCTCAAGTCTGAACGCAATGTTCAACCCCAAAGATCTTTCCATATTGTTGAGATAACCTCATCGTATCTCTCATTGGATCTTGCCTTTGGTGGAGGAGTGAAGTGGTGGAGGCCCAGTTGGAAGGAACTTGGTTTCTTGGTTTCGAACTATGCCAACATGGAAGTCTATAATGTTGTCACTTATGCTGATCAATTATTACTAGAAATACTCCTTTCCCGTCCTATTGGTATCCTGCAAATATTTGATTGTTATCCATGGACATGTTTTTAATGTTTATTAATGGATTATGTTATCTGATGTGGTATCCCCCTATATATCATCACTATATACTTGCTCTTCTTGTTTGTTAAGAACTTCTCGCAGGTATAAAGCTTTGGGTCGAAATGCTCAACGGTGGAACATCATCGAATGTTGGATTGAGGTAGGCTTATATCTTGTCTTTCACATTAGTTTATATAACATATGATGGAATTGAGTTGATTTATGTAGTCATACTTGTCTATTGTGGTTTACCCTTGGCCATAGAGAGTTTTTCCCTCGTAACATAATTAATTTTGTTAAGAGGGAAAAACTCTCTATGGCCAAGGGTAAACCATAACAGATAGGTATGACTACAGAAATCAACTCAATTCAATCATATGTTATATAAACTAATGTGCAAGACAAGATATAGGCCTACCTCAATCCAACGTTCGATGATGTTCCACCATTGAGCACTTCAACCCAAATCTTTATACTTGCGAGAAGTTTTTAAAAAATGAGCAAAGCAAGTATATAGTGATGATATATAGGGGGTTAGAACAACAGATAACATAATCCATTAATAAACATTACAAAAAATGCCCATGGATAGCAATCAAATATTTGCACAATAACAATAGGACAGGAAAGGAGTATTTCTATTAATAATTGATCAGCAGAAGTGACAACATTACAGACTTCCGTGTTGGCATGGTTCCAAACCAAGAAACCAAGTTCCTTCCAACTGGGCATCCACCACTTCACTCCTCCACCAAAGGAAATCTAAAATGAGAGAGACAATGAGGTTCTCTCAAAAATAGGGAAATAGCTTGGGGGATTAACACTACATTCAGACTTGAAGGACAAAGGGATGCACACTCAATATGAAGTAATTTCTCCAGAGTAACTTTGCTCTCAAAGTTGAATGCTTTCTCTCCTTTTTCCATAGCTCGGAAGTGTGTTCTTATAGCCTTCAAAATGAAACTAAAGGGCTGATTCATAACATTTCCAGTATATGGAAGGCCAAGGATCAAAGATATCCTATCGTGACATGGAAACCCACCATTATTTTTGTATTTTATGGCACAAACCCCGATATACACGGGCTATAGTGGAACATCCTACCTATACGCTTGTTGCATAGCTGATAGGGCGTGTATATGTGGAAAACTGTTAATTTTTAGCCCTGGATTGATCAAAAAGGGATGATAAGCCTGCATAGTGAAATGGAAAAAGGCCCTCTATGCAAGATAGAAATGGTGAGGCAAATCTTCCTATAACACTTCAACGTCTCGACCCTTTTGTACTTCGTTGATGTAATATATCCTTTCTACCGATTTATGAGATTTTTCATACCACCTCTCGACATACTTGCATGTCACTAGATCCATAAGGGTATCCTCTTGGAAATTGGCTATGCCTATGATGAAAAGGTTTCGTTCACTTAGGCATTTTGTATAAGTGTCCTCAAACTCACTCCTCAGGAACTTCGTGGCCTGCGTTGAGTCTTGATAGTATTTTTCCAAGTGACATAGATGCTCCAACTCCTTTAGTGCGATAACCAACTCCTTTTCATCCCTCCTTGCTCTATCCAACATGGCATTCATAATAGCCATCCCTGTGCTGATAAGCTTAGATGTCCTGGCGTGTTCAGTGGTGAGGAAATTCTCTTTTGTAGTGATGAGAATCAATCTATCTATCTTGAGCCTTCTCTTCTTAGTGGTCCTATTCATGATGTATTTTCTCTTTCTGTCATAGGCGATCACTTGTATGTCAATGACCTCATCAATAGGTTCGGGGATTTTTTTTTCTCCCCAAGTTAGAGTATCTCCCAGGCTCCCAGCTATATGTATCTATTTCAGGCTTGGTTCCTAAACTTCTTCCATATGTTCTGATGGCTCAACCTTCATTTGTTTTGCATTGAATGGTGAGGTATCGGTCAAAATTGAAGAGCCAAGGATAGATCCAATACTTACTTGGTAATCGGTTGTTGAAGTGTCGATTTCTTGCTTTGGAACTTACTCTTTCTGACCACCTGATCCTAGATCAACCTTCAAGCTGTCTTTTGGGGTCCCTGTTAGGTCAAGAAAATCAGTGTCTAAGGCACTTTAGACCTCATAGTATCTCTATGGAAGGTCTTGAAATCGAGCATCGAGACTTGGGGTGGATTATTTCTAAGGTTCCTTCTCCTCTGTAACCGGTACTAGGGTTATTAGTGACACATATAAACTTTCCTCATCATCATATATGGTTATCAGATCAAATAGGGGATTTGGTGCCCCTGTCCCATCCAACATCCTTGATGCCTCAGGATGGGTTGGGATTGTCCTTGGTGATTTTATTTGTGGTGATGGAACTCTAGGGTTTTATAGCTCAATGATTTCTTCAATTTTCATTTTATCTAATCCACTTGGCTCTCCTTTACTTGCGATTGGGTTGTCCGAGGGGATCCTCATCATCTCTACGAGATCAAGATCATTATGTAACTATTTAGTGATTCTATGGGATCCCTCTAGTAACAACAATCCTCTTCTTAGTGCCTATGCGACCTCTTCTTCTCAAAATTCTTCCCTAACTGTGAGAGCCTCTTGAGAGGATTTCTCTATTGTATCCACCTTCTCGTCCATTCTCCTAGCCTTGAACTTGGTCATGTTCAAGTTGGCCATCCTTTGTACTACCTCCTCCCAGTCCTGAGTGCATTTTGTGAAAATTTCATCCTCAAATTGTTCAAGTGCGTATGGCCAATAGGATGATACCTGTGAAGCATGTTGGGGGACCAGTCCTTTAGGGTTGTGCTTGTAGAATTGTCCTATCGGGAACCTCAATTCAAGATGACGCATCCCTTCTTATTTGTCTTGAGCAGTGTCCTTTACCAAATAAAACCCCACATGGAAGTCATAGGGTATGAAATCCGCTTCTTGTCCTTGACTAGCATGGCATTATAGCCTTGCATGATAGTTTGATAGCATATTTCACCCACAATGAGCTGGTCTGGGATGTGAGAAGGGAGTAGATGCAGTGCTATAGTGGCCCCGAACACCCTAATATAGGTTGTGTGTTCATCTAAATATCAGTGGCGTACCTTCGATACCATTTTCTTGGCTGCTATGAATAGTCTTGGGCATTCCTTTTTAAATACAATAAAATAAATTCAGGCGATGAATTCATCGCAAATAAGGGAAAAGGATTTTTTGTACATGTTCTCCCATAGTATGTTGAAGTAAACATGAACATGGAGCTCCACAACATGCCATATTAAACTCATGCTAGCGAAGACATTTCTCGCATGGATAACATTGAGAAGGTACGAGGCCATGTGGAAAGCAAGTGCTTCCCCTTCTTTTAGTGTCCAAGCCTGCTATACACAGATGCTCAATTGCTTGAAAACTATTGCTTCCCAGTTGAAGCTTCTTCCAGAGATCACCATAGTGTATGCCAAGGGAATCCATGCTTTAAAAAACTTGGAGAATTCCTTCTCTCCATATAGTCATCAAGTGAGAGCCATTAATTAGATGTATGGCTCCCTCAATTTAACAATCCCATACCAACCATTGCTCCAGTTTGTAAAATTATTTTCCTCCTTCAACCATGAGGCCATCAATCGTCTCATGTCGTGGAATTCGTAGAACTTCACCATGAAGTCTGTGTTCATTTGCTCCTCTGGGTCTCTAAGTTTGTAGTACTTTTGGACTTCTGTTGGGAGAAAAAAACCAACACACTCGCCATTCTCATCATTGATAAATAATTTTTGCGTGTCTATATGGTCGATTATCCACTTAAAAACCTCCATGCATGGGAAAAATGGTGTTCTGAAGGCCACCATGTGTAAGTATGACCATCAGATATTTGGGAACACCTGGGCATCAAGCGCCCTTACATCCGGGTCGTTGTGTGGGATACACTTTGGGTACTCCTCCCTACTGATTGTGTTGAATAGGTATCCCCACTATGAGAGAATTACTTTCGACCCAGTGTTTTCTTTTGTATCGCTGAATACCGGAGGTTGAATAAAATATTTCTTTGTTGAGGTTTTAATGATCAGCTCCGCCTTGGGAGTGTACTCCAACTGCCTCGCAGTCCCAGGAGAAGAACCTTCATCTGTTTCCGCTTCCTTTAGCTTAGGTTCTCTTGGAGAGCACCCCATCGTTGCCTTTCTTGGAGGTGTTTTCCCTATAGCTATAACATAGTTAAAGAATGTGCAAGAAATTAAATGCATATATCACAAATCATGAAAATCAAATTGATAAAATTTAACACATACCTTTGTTGCTTGTTTAACCTAGTTTTGATAATCTGAGAATCAACACAGTCTCGAGACACTTTTTTTTCTTCTTCGGATGCTTTGGAATTCGAGCTTGTGTACAGAATGAAAGTGTTCAAATACTTTCTAGTGATTTAAATAGGGATGATATTACCTTGTCACATTAGCCATTCAATTCATAATATGATTGCGGTTCTACAAAATATGCCACCAGATCCTCATTACTTTTAAAATTAAATTCGATTGTAAGTCGACGATGCGAGAACATGATATAACATGGACTATCGGTTATTTCAAATTCCTATCATTCAATCGATGCACGAAGTAGAAATGTACATAGGGTGAAACATTAACTGACCTATTAAATGACATAATCTGATCGTATCCCATGCTAAAAACATCCCATCATTTTGCTAATCTAGCTGGTGGGTTGAGGTTGAGGTTTCTCTTTAAACACTTGTCATTGAAAACTCCTTGCAAAATATCCTACATCGAACGATCTTGCCGTACAGGGCTGACGTGGAAAAGATGAATCGTAGGTGTGACTAGGACACAGGGAATCGTAATATGACGTGGGGCAAAACTTAGGTCGTATGACACCCCCATTCGACAAAGACACATGGAACTTGAGAGAGGTGCCTTCGTTTACCCATGTTATTCAGAATCAATAATTTTCTTAAGCTACAAATTCTAAAACCTGATCCTATTTTGCTGATGTCAAAAAGTGTCAAGGATCAGCGATTGACGATAAGCTTACCCAAGTGCTCCCGGATTGACCCTTTCGAAAATTTTCTGATACCAAAAGTGAATTCTGGGTCGTCGATCGATGATATGTTTAACGCAAAAAAAATCAATGTTTTAACCCTTTTATATTTCCCCGATCTCGATAAAGTGCATCAACCATCGACTATCCAGAGTTTTTTCATGGCTTTTGTCAATGTCTATCCCTCCCATACCTTATCAACACCAATGAGGATTGACTATCTCCTGAATCTTCATGCTGAATAAATTATGCAAACCAACTCCACCTTCTACTGATGTCGATGGTGCATCGACGATCGACGATTAGTGTAATTGTGTGGCCACTTTATCTGCTTGAATTTTGCCGACGCCGAACACAAGCGCGTTAGTTGCAGATTCTTAGTTAGAATGCAAAGTTATTTTAGACACAAGGTTTCATTTAAAACATTCAAACAAATCTGACTTGATCGATAAGAGTCATGAAAAAAAAAAAAACCATACCCCCCATAGTGAACTCAATTCATACAGTAAAAGAAAACAAGTGGTACCCAAAAAGTGATAAAATTTCATAAGTATTTTAGGGTGTTTTTAGAGCTCAACAAATGGCGATTTACTGGGTGAAAGAAGAATCTTTGTTCCTTCCCCAAGCTTAGCTGATGCAGAAGTTGGTTAAGAACCTAAATGGTTTTTCTTTTATTAGGGTCTCTCTTATACTTTCATTTACAATTCCCCCTATTCGTGAATCCGAGCCCACCTATGGAGTTTTAACCTTTATTCCACCTTCATTCCTCTTGAACATGACCCACGCCCCATTTTGACAAGATCCAAGTAAATCATTCACTGGCACCAGGCCTTTTAGTTATCATCATTCACTTGCTGTGGTGTTATTCCACTGCCAACAAGTGTCCATAGCCCTGGCAGAGTCACCCCGATGTCACAGAACTTTCCCCACTGCCAGTGAGCGTCGATAGCCCCAATGGAGTTATATGAATACCCACTCCTACTTTGCACTCATTTGATATAATTGATTTTTTTTTTTTTCAAAGATTCCCTGAGTGAGTGGGAGAGGAGGACGTATGTTATCTGCAAGATGAGATGGTTAAGGTGAAATTCTTCCTAGCTCTGTCTAGAGGTACATGTGGTCCTTTCCAACTTTCCAAATTTCTCCTTAGGTTTTACCAGACCACCAGGAGGACACTTCATCACTTTCAAGGTTGTTTATTTGCAAAGGTTAGACACATAACTCTTTTAATAAAATGTAATTTTCCCAGCGTTTCTTGTGTTGCACATAAGCGTGAGTCAAGAACAAAGTTTTCTACACCGTATTGATTAAGTTCAACCAATGCCTTGTGGAACACAACTTTATTTCAAAAAAATACCACACAAAAGAAAAATAGAAATAAAGGATTCTGCAATCAATCTATCTTGCACCTACACATTTATCCTAATCATAAAATAACATGAAAACACACACACATACATTTTATTTATTTATTTTTTTCTTAAGAGAAACATTGTTTTAGGGCTTGTCCATTCACCAGGAAGGCGTCAAGCTCCCCCCTCATAATTTGAAACCGATACGTGCCTACCCCAAGTTTCTAGTCTATCTCGAAAGGTCCAATCCACAGATTATGAAACTTAGAAAGCTTTCCCTTCGATGTATTTGCTCTATCCCATTTCAGGACTAAGTCTCCTACTTCAAAATTCTTCCCTCTGGCCTTATTCTTGTCAAACTATATTTTAACTATCTGCTGATGAGAGACGAAATTTGATTTTTCTTTCTCTCTTTCTTCTTCTAGCATGAGGAGGGTATCAATTCTCTGTTGAATAATCGATGGTAGTGATCAGGGGATCAAAATTTTTCTCAAATTTCAAAGTGCTCGGAATGCGACGGAAAGAGTGCCATTGCATCCATCTCGTCTTCCTGATTCCGGCGGTATATTTACTTTGTCAAATGGACTCCGTATGGAGAAGATATCGCGATCTGTTCATCAAGACAAACAGGCAAAAAATTTGATGCTGACTGTACCAATCCGTACATTCCATACGGTCTGATGTGGCAAGACCGTATAACCGTACAGGGGTGACGTGGCAGATGTTGGTTGGTTGATAGATGGCGAGTTAGGAGCTGACACGTGTCCGTTTATTAGCAAATGGTATGAGGACACGTGGCCCAATCGATGGGCGCCACGTGTCACTCATTATTTGGTTTTTGGCTATATGTAAAATGTTATGGGAGTCCGCGGGGTTTGACCCCCAGACCTCCCCCACTATGAAAAGCTCTAACAAACCTCCGCTAACCAATGTGCTGCCACATGGTTCTTGTTAACTATGTGGTGGAAAATATTTTTATATTTGTTTAAAGTTCAAAATGGAGGGGGGTCGGGTCGGGGCCTAGCCCCGACCCGTGGATTATTATATATGACCATTGTAATATGTATAAGGTGCACGGGTTATAACATATAGACCATGATTTTTGTATATTGCATATGCCCACGAATTGGAGCGCGGAGGGAGTTACACGGTTGTGTAACCAATTAACCACTTATTTTCCAAGCGCGTGGTCATATGCACCATACGCCCAGGTGCCGAGGCGGTTAGGGGATGGCGTGCCCTTAACCATTCTACGGTTTTCATCATTGGCACGGTTTCTCCCGGTGATGGGTTTTCACGCTTTAAAATGCATGTGAGCCAGGTTCATTCAAGAAGGGTGCATTTTGTAGATGCAGAGACAACAAGCTTGAAGGAGGGACTTCCAGGAGGCATAACTTCTTCATTTTTTGACCGATTGAGGTGCCAAAAGAGCCCAGACAGGGGTTTTGGGACGCTCTGAAGCCATTGGAGCAGTCGGTTTGTCAGTTTGAGCATTGTAAGACATGTTTTTGAGCACTTTTTGAACAATTAATAATAATGATCCATTGGAAGCTGGACCAGGAGATGTAGCCCATAAGAGGGGTGAACTCCTTTATCAATTGCTGTGCTAATGTGTTTATGTTCAATAATTATGATGCTTTCTATGTGTAATTTGCATAAGTAATCCTTTAAATCTATGTGTTGAAAACTGATCCTATTGCTTTAAACACATCACATTCACTTGCAATAAAATTCAAGTTTTTCAAGTCTTCTTCATTTTTAGATCAAGTTGGTATCAGAGTACTGGTTTTGGTGACTTGATTGTTTGCAAGTTTTGTTTCTAATGCTCACAAGGTTGAAACTCACAAGAGGAGAAGGTCAACTTGTGGAGCCAAGTTCTCATCCGACAAGGAGGAAGCAGATTCATTCACCGCAAGTTTCAGAGAGACATTCACCAAGCATGGCTCGTGCAGAAAGTCATGAATGTGTTCCGGATGAAAATGAAGATCTCAGAGAGTCTGTCATGGAGTTGAGAGATATGATGAAGATCTTCATGGAACAGAACATAATGTCGCAGGTTGAAGGCTCCAACCCTTCAATGCATAAGGGAGGCGGTGGTGACAAAATTCCAGGCGAAAATGGAGGGAATGGTGCTTCTCCACCACCCTCTCCTCCTCCATATTCTTCTTCTTCTTCTTCTTCTACCAGTTCGAAACATCTTTCGAATTCTCCAAAGGGGCATGGTAAAACTCCTTCACAAATTCCTTCATTAAATCTTGATATAAAATTTGAATTGCCAATTTACAATGGAGAAGTTAACGCTGAAAAGTTAGATAACTGGATATGTCAAATTGAAGTATATTCTAGAATACAAAAGATTCAAGATGATGAAACCAAAATTCAGCTTGCTTCATTAAGATTAGATGGTTCAACACTTATTTGGTGGGAATCTAAAACACAGGAGGAAATGAAAAAGCATGGGAAAATTTTGCTTTCTTGGAATGATTTCATTATAGCAATTAAAAAACAATTTTATCCATTGGCATATAAACAAAAGGCAACCATGGAATGGCAGAATTTTAGACAAGCAAAAGGACATAATGTACAAAGTTTTACTCAGGAATTTAGGAGAAGAGATTTGGTTTTGGGAGTTGATTTGTCTTCACAGGAAATATTGCTCAAATATATTGGTGCTTTGCATAGTTATTTGAGGCATACTATACTCATGTTTAATCCTACAAATCTAGATGAAGTTTGTGTACATGATACTCATTTGGAAGCAAGGGGAAGGAACGATACTCATGAGGGTTTCAAGAAGACATACAACCAGGGAGACAAAGGGAAGAAGAAATTCAAAGGCAATGGCAGGAAGAATGCTGCCGTGAAGAAAGAGGGAGAAAAGTTCACATGTAAACATTGTTCAAAAGATGGCCATGATGAAGACCACTGTTGGAAGATTCATCCTGAAAGAAGACCCAAAAAGTTTGGCAACAACAACAAAGGGAAGTCAAAGACTGTTGCGACTATTCTACAAGACTTGGGTTCAGATTCTGGTGATGAGACGAAGATCACAGCCATAGGTTACCAAGGTAATAATTATGTTGCTAGTACTAGCTCTTTAAGTAATTCTAATGTCAATGTAACTCAACAAGAGAAAATGAGAATTGAACTTTTTCATATAAGGGTTGTTTCAAAACATACTAAGATAGACACGTTATTTGATTCTGGATCACAAGCAAATCTTATTTCTGAAGAGACAGTTAAGAAACTTAAGTTGGAAACAAGTCCACATCCTAAGCCATACCCTCTTGGTTGGATATGTGATAATTCTAAGTTACAAGTAACCAGGAAGTGTAAACTTAGGTTTGCTATAACTGCAAATTTCATTGATGAAGTAGAGCTTGATGTGATTCCGTTGGATATATGTGGTATTGTGTTGGGAAGTCCGTATTTGTATGATAGGAAAGCTATTTTCTATCGTCAGGAGAATAAGTATCATTTGTTTAAAGATGGGGTTGAGTATGTTGTCAGAGCTCACACTAAGAAGATGAATTTATCAATCATAAATGCAGGGCAAATGAAGAGGTTAGTTAATGCTAGTAAAATTTTTGTTCTCTTAATGATCAAACCTAAAAATGATGTTGAGAACGAAGCATTTCAAGGTTGTGATACAAAGTTAAAATCCAATCTATTTGAAGTTGTTAATCAATATGATGACATGTTTAAAGAACCTAAGGGATTGCCTCCGAAAAGAGGAATCCAACATGAAATTTAGTTACAACAAGATTGTCCACTTCCAAATATTGGTATATATAGAATGTCAGTTATGGAAAATGTCGAGATTAAAAAACAAATTCAGGAGTTGTTAGACAAAGGGGTAATTGTACCAAGTTCTTTGCCATGTGGATCTCCAATTATGTTAGTTCCAAAGAAGGATGGAACGTGGCGAATGTGTGTTGATTTCAGGGCTTTGAACAAAATAGTAGTTAAAAATCATTATCCTCTTCCGCGAATTGATGATTTGCTTGATCAATTAAAAGATGCCAAATATTTCACTAAGTTAGATTTAAGGAGTGGTTATCATCAGATCAGGATTGTTGAGGGCGACACATGGAAGACAACTTTTAAGACTAAGAAAGGTTTGTTCGAATGGATGGTAATGCCTTTTGGACTTTGCAATGCACCTGCTACTTTCATGCGAGTTATGAATGATGTCTTGAGGCCTTTTCTGGATGATTTTGTTATTGTCTACTTAGATGATATTTTGATTTTTAGCAAATCTCATGAAGAGCATATTGAACATGTGAAAAAAGTTTTGGATGTTTTGAGGAAAGAACAATTGTTTTTGAAGTGTCCAAATGCGAATTTGGCAAAACTTCGCTTATTTACTTAGGCCATATTGTTGGTGGAGGTGAATTAAAAATTGATCCTTCTAAAGTTAAAGTTATTTTGGAATGGTCCAGACCCAGCAATGTGATAGAAGTAAGAAGTTTTTTGGGAGCCGCCCAATACCGGAGAAAGTTTATTGCTAACTTTTCGTCCATTGCAGCTCCATTACATGCTGTGAAAAGTGTCAAGCAAGTTTTCCAATGGGGAGGCAAGCAACAACAGACTTTTGATACTTTGAAAGAAAAGATCAGTTCAACGTCGGTTCTTTCACTTCCAAATTTAAGATAACCTTTTGAAATCCAGACAGATGCAAGTAATTATGCGATGGGAGCAGTTTTGCTATAGTATGGTAAGCCAATTTTTTTTCATTCTAAGACGTTTAATGGTGCCGTGATTAATTATCCTACTTATGATAAGGAATTATATGCATTGGTTCAAAGTGTTAAGAAATGGAAGCATTATTTGTTAGGAAAAGAAACCATTATTCACACAGATCATCAACCTTTGCAATATTTACAATCACAGTCAAAGCTACAACAAGCTAGGCACTTCAGATGGATGGGTTTTCTTCAATAGTTTCATTGGTTATCAAGTATAAGAAGGGAATTTTTAACAAAGTCGTTGATATGCTTTCAAGGCCTATTGTTAGTGCTTTAGTTATTCTTAAGCAGAGTCCTATAATGCATGAAAGTTATGTGGAACAATATGCTTTAGATACTGACTTTAAGGAAGTGTATGAAACTTTGTTCCACTCTAACCATGTTGAAGAATTGGATTATCATGTGCATAATAATCTCTTGTATCATCTTGGCAAGTTGTGTATTCCACAGGGAGAAAGAATCAACATCATAAGAGAAGCGCACTCTTCTCTTATTGCTGGTCATTTTGGTGTAGGCAAGACAGTGGATAATTTGCAAAGATACTGCTACTGGCCTAAGATGAATGAAAGTGTTTCGCGATATGTTCGGGGATGTTCGTTGTGTGCTACAAGTAAACCTAGTAATCAAAAGTTGGGTTTGTACACTCCACTTCCAGTTCCTTCTCGACCTTGGGAAAGTATTTCTATGGATTTTGTTGGTGGTTTACCTATGTCGAGAAGAGGTCATGATTATCTTTATGTTGTGGTTGATCATTTTAGCAAGATGTGTATTTTGATGCCTTGTACTAAGCAGGTAACAACAGAACAAACGACACAGTTGTTCTTTCAAAATGTTTGGGTGCATTTTGGTTTGCCCAAGTCCATTATTTCTGATTAGGATTCTCGATTTGTTGGAAGTTTTTGGTCGAGTTTGTGGGCACTCATGGACACCAAGCTTAAAAAGATCACAGCTTTTCATCCGCAGACAGATGGTCAGACAGAGGTGGTGAATCGTACAGTGGTACATCTTCTTCGTGCTTATTGCAGCAAGCATCCTAAACTTTGGGATGAACATTTACACTACGTTCAGCATGCGTACAATCGAGCTAAGCACTCTTCGACTCAAACGTCGCCATTTGAGGCATGTTTTGGCTATTTTCCCAATTTTCCTTTAGATTTTATCTTTGGGAAAGATATTGTTGTCGATGGACAATATGACATTGATAGGGCAGAGAAGTTCATTGAACAAATTCAGTCGATACATCAGGTGGTGCAAGAGTAGTTGGAAAAGAGTCAGGCCAAGTACAAAACGAGACATGAAAAGCATCGTATTGATCACAGTTTCGAAGTTGGTGATGAAGTTTGGCTTTACATAAGCAAGGAGAGGCTTAAAGGAGAAGGTAAAAAGTTGAAACCGATTCGATATGGTCCTTTCAAGATTGTTGACAAGATTGGTAACAACGCTTTTCGTTTAGATTTGCCTCCTTATATGCAGATGTATGCAGTTGTTAATGTTAAGAATTTCAAGTTGTATGAGCCTCCATTGATTGATGATCAAGGAGAGCATGTTTGAATTCCTTCCATAGATGATTTTTCTCCAGAGTATCTAATAGAACTACAGGAAGACACCATCCTGGATAGGAGGATGTGAACTTCGAAACGAGGAAATGTGGACTATTTGCGAGTTGGTCTTAAAGGGACGAATCCAAGCAAGGCCAAGTGGATTGAGGTTGGAAGGGTGAGGGAACTATACCCTCATCTTCACATAGACTGAGAATAGTCTTTTGGAGGTCCAAAAGCTTCCCAATGGGGAGGTGTGATCAGGGGATCAAAATTTTGCTCAAATTTCAAAGTGCTCGGAATGTGACGGAAATAGTGCCATTGCATCCGTCTCGTCTTCCTGATTCTAATGATATATTTACTTTGTCAAATGGACTTCGTATGGAGAATATATCATGATCTGTTCGTCAAGCCAAACAGGCAAAAAATTTGGTGCTGAATGTACCAGTCCGTATAGTTTGACGTGGCAGGATCGTACGACTGTACAGGGGTGATGTGGCATATGTTGGTTGGTTGATAGATGGCGAGTCAGGAGATGACATGTGTCCATTTATTAGCAAATGGTATGAGGACACATGGCCCAATTGGTGGGCGCCACGTGTCACTCATTATTTGGTTTTTGGTTATATGTAAAATGTTATGGGAGTCCACTTGGTTCGACCCCCAGACCTCCCCCACTATGCAAAGCTATAACAAACCTACGCTAACCAATGTTCCGCTGCATGGTTCATGTTAACTATGTGGTGGAAAATATTTTTATATTTGTTTAAAGTTCAAAATGGAGGGGGGTCGGGCCGGGGCCTAGCCTCGACTCGTGGATTATTATATATGACCATTGTAATATGTATAAGGCGCGCGGGTTATAACATATAGCCCATGATTTTTGTATATTGCATATGCCCACAAATTGGAGCGTGGAGGGAGTTACACGGTTGTGTAACCAATTAACCACTTATTTTCCAAGTGTGCGGTCATATGCGCCATACGCCCAAGTGCCAAGGCGGTTAGGGGCTAGCGCATCCTTAACTGTTCTATGGTTTGCACCGTTGGTGTGCTTGCGCTCGATGCTGGGTTTTCATGCTTTAAAATGCGTGTGAGCCAGGTTCATTCAAGAAGGGTGTGTTTTGTAGATGCAGAGACAACAAGCTTGAAGGAGGGACTTCCAGGAGGCATAACTTCTTCATTTTTTGACCGATTGAGGTGACGAAAGAGCCCAGACAGGGGTTTTGGGATGCTTTGAAGCCATTGGAGTAGCCGGTTTGTCAGTTTAAGCATTGCAAGACATGTTTTTGAGCATTTTTTGAACAATCAATAATAATGATCCATTGGAAGCTGGACCAGGAGATGTAGCCCATAAGAGGGGTGAACTCCTTTATCAATTGTTGTGCTGATGTGTTTATGTTCAATGATTATGCTGTTGTCTATGTGTAATTTGCATAAGTGATCCTTTAAATCTATGTGTTGCAAACTGATCCTATTGATTTAAACACATAACATTCACTTGCAATAAAATTCAAGTTTTTCAAGTCTTCTTCATTTTTAGATCAGGTAGTTTTCCTCTAGATCCTTGAGCAAGCTGAAGAGATGGAAGATATATCCCGTTCAGGAGAATGTCTTCTTCTCCATATACGAGAAGGTATGGGGATTTCCCTATAGCTTCCTTGGGTGTTACTCTATCGGCCCATAAGGCATTATGAAGCAAAATAGGCCAATTCCTTTGATTATCTGCAAATGTTTTCCTCAAGATCCTCACTAGGTTCTTATTGGTTGATTCTACCACTCCATTCCCTTGTGGATAATAGTTTGTAGAGTACTTGATTATGATTCCTTTGTATAGAGAAAACTTTGTTAGTAGGGTGGAAGAAAACTAAGAGACATTGTAAAAAACAAGAACATAAGTCATATCGAACTTTGTGATCAGATATTTCTCTATGAATTGGATTACCACCTTTTCATTCATGTGAGTCAGAGGGATGGTTTCTACCCATTTTGTGAAATAGTCTGTAGAAATCAGTACGTATCCGTGTTGTTTTCAATAACTTAGGGTAATCTCCCCTATGAAATCTAATGCCCATTGCTCGAATGGTCTGGATATGGCCACTGGTTGGAGTGGTAAAACTTCTTTCTTTTCCCTCCCCGCTTTTATTTGACAAGTTTTACAGTTTCTAGCATATGTATGAGTGTCTCTAAACAATGTAGGACAATAATAGTCGACTCTCGGTATAGTGTGAGCGGTGTTATTACTTGCAAAGTGTCCACCTGCAGGACCATCATGGATCTCCTTCAGAACCTTGTCTACGTCTTCACATTCGAGACATCTCAAAAGTACCCCATCATAATTTATGTAGAAAAGCACCAAATTTATGAGGCAATATTGTGTCGATTTTAGTTTGAGACCTTTCCTTCGGGTTTAGGTTTTCTGGGAAAGTCCCGTGATGTAGGAGATAAATTATTTTTCCATACCAAGACTCCTACCCCAGGATAACCTATAAATATTCACTACACCATAATGCCAATTCATTCTCCCACCCGGAGTCTTCATTTACTTGATCTTGGGCTTCAACATCCAATTTACACAATCCCTATCCCTTAACTAGTTTGGTAGGTTTTATATCTAGATTAAATTCTTGGACAACTGCCATACAATTTCCTCTTATTTCCCCCATATCTTGTTGAGTGAATAGGAATCAGACTACGAGATGAGGCACAATGACTTTGGTGTGATTTTTTAGGATGTAAGATCTGAAATGTTTCACTGTTTTGTACATAGCATAAGCATGTTTGTCTATATAAGGGTAATTAATTTCGACCCCTTGGAGATCAGTTCTCATAAATGAGGCTGACCCCTCATTGTTGTCATCATCCTTCTAAGTCAAAACTGCAACTAAATATTGGTCAGAGGCAAAAGTATAGAGAAAAAAATATTTGCTAAAGTTGGGACTTCGCAACATCGAAGCTTGAGATATTGCAATCTTGATATTGTTGAAAGAATTTGTCCGTTGGTCATCCCACTTAAAATCAACATCCTTGTGAATATTTTTTTGTAAGGGTTTGATAGTTTCAGCGAAATTGAGGGTGAACTTCATCACAAAATTGATTTTCCCAAGGAAGGATTGCATAGCCTTTTTGTTGTGGGGTAAGGGAAGCTGAGTTATTACCTTAATTCATTCTAGGTCTACGTGAATTCTTGCTTGAGATATAATATGACCTAATAATTTCCCTTCCTCGACACCAAAGATTGTTTTCTTAGGGTTTAAATATATACCATATTTTCTACACCTTTTGAAAATCTGGGTTAGATGTTGGATGTGATCTTCTCTGTTCTTTGAATACACAGTCACATCGTCCAAATATACTACTACACACTTGTTGATCAATCCACAAAAAGCTATGTCCATGGCCCTCTAGAAGGTTTCCCATACATTTATTAACCCAAAGGGCATGTGTTTATAATCAAAGGTTCCCCACTTGGTTCAGAAGGTAGTTTTCAATCAGTCTTCCTCTGAAACTAGAACCTAGTTGTAACCCGAAAAACCATCTAACAGGGAGAAAATTTCAGAACCAGGCATGGTCTGCAAGAGATTTTCCATTGGTGGGACTGGGTAGTTATCCTTTTCTGATACTCTATTGAGGTTTTTGAAATCCATACCAAGGCGGATTTCCCCATAATTTTTCCTGATAGGAACCAAATTTTCTACCCGGGTAGAGTGTCTAACCTGAAAGATAATTTTAGCATCTAGTAATTTCTTTAACTCTTGATACATGAGGGGTTCCAGAGATGGGAGGTACTTCTGGAGCTTCTGTTGGAAGGGTTTTACTCTAGATTTTAATGGGATTATGTGTTGGATAATGTGAGTGTCATAATTTTTCGAGTCTCAATAGGACCATGCAAAAACATGTTGATATTCTCTGAAAAGTTTGAGATAGGCTTTCCTTTCTTCGTTAGACATTATCTTGCCTAGATTTATATTCTTAGGGTTTTCTGGGGTCCCTAGATTTATAGTCTCGTACATGGGACACGAGATCCCTGTATTTTTGTTTGTTGACCCTTTAAACATTTCCCTTAATTCGAAGAGGTTCTCCAAATTGGATACTCCTTTCAGTATCATGTGAAACTTTGGTTTGTTACTAGAGTGACCCGTTTCACCTCTTTGTTCATGGGAATTGATTTCTACTAGTTTCTCTTGGAATACTTCATCGTCAATAGCCAAGTCTTTAAAATTTTCTTGATTGGTTAGGAAGTCTATAATCTATTCATCTCCTTCAAAGACCTTCCAATTAGAAATATTGTTGGGAACTGATGGTTTGTAGACCAGTTCCATAGTGAACCGAGAGGCTTCATAGTATTCTAAAGGAGATAGCCTCGAGGCAGCAGTCGCTAGGGAATCAACAAGAGTATTTTTTTTCCTCAGAATCACTATAATATTGAAGGCCTCAAAATTTTCTATTATCTTGTTCTCTTCCTGTTGATAATTCCTCAGGTGGGGAGAGTTGCAATGTATAGTACTCTTTACTTTCCTGACAATAATTTTAGAGTCCCCAAAAAAAATCAGTTCTTTAATGTTTAATTCTATGGCTTTCTTTAGTCTTTGCACTAAAGCTTCATATTTGATAGTATTATTAGTGCATTCAAATTCTAGTCTATAGGACAAGAAATTTTGTTTCCCCTTTGGGTCAATGAGGATACATCCTTCTCCCGACCCTTATTATGATTTAGACCCATCAAATTACAGGGTCCAAACTTGTGAGATAAAATCATCAGCTTCTCCATGCCTACTAACTTCCTCCTCTCTACCTACTTTGTCTTTGGTTTCCAACAGAGGTTCTTAACAGAAGAGTCTTTCTTCCACCGCTACCAGTAGATTTACTTGAAAAGTAATTTTGGATTTTTGAGTAAGAGGTACATCATATGAGAGAGGGAAGACATTGCCAAAATTAGAATTGCCTCATATCACGGGGAAATCTGCTGACGAGGGTTTGTTGAAGGATTTTAAATTAGTTATAGTATGTTTGAGATACCTTTCCCTATCGATCCTAATCATGGTTTCATGTCCCTTTAATGGAAACCAAAGGTGATCCCAATCCGTGCTAAAGTATCCATTCAACTTCTTGGACCAATATCAACTAAGTAACAGTTAATAAGCTTCTGGTATATCCACTACAATGATGTCAATTAATTGAACAAATTTCAGGTGTGTATCCATTCTGATCATGACGTCCTTGAGTTCCCCAATAAATTTCATCTGAGTCTTATCTATTTGTATAACATTCTTATCTATTTTAAGTGGGTCTGTGTTTAATTTCTTGTATATAGATAATGGCATAACATTAGAGGGTTCCCCCGAGTCAAATAAACAATTATGAAGGTTTCGGTTGAAGACTTCAAACGTTAAAAGGAACAATGGGAAAAAATGATTTCCTTTTTTTTATCTACAGAGAAAGCATTCACATTTTGTTTATTTTTTAGGTCTGTGGGAGAGGGAACCTCCACTGGGTCAATGCTTGTTATAGGGGCTTCTACTGACTTTAACGCTTGTAACATAAAGTATTTTTGCTGGGGAATTCCACGCATGTCCATGATTGACACATTAGCCTTCAATATCTTTAAGTATTCTACTATAATTTTATTCTAGCTTAGGAGACTCCCGTGTATGGATGTTTATCATATTTTTTTGGGAGACAAAAGGTTCTTTAGGGTGATCAAATGTTTGTTTTCCTCTTAAGGTTTGGACAATGGTAAGGTCATTTATGAGACCAACACACCCTTAATTCATGTTTGCACAACCAAAACCTCAACGGGTGGTTATTGAACCTTAAATATATCATCGGAAGGCATTGGCAAGTTAGGATCCCACAAAAACATGGTTGTTTTATTTGGTGGGTCGACTTCCTCCTAATTAGCAATATTTACCACTGAGCTGCTTGATTGTTCAATAAGGGAAACTTCGTCTAGGAACTGATTGGCCATCAAATTCATGGCATGCACCCATTGTGGACAGTGTCTTTCATAATATTTCTCTTGATAATACGTACTGAAAAACTTGGATGCTACATTACCCAGGTCGATGTTTAAGTTGGCTAGGGGAGGTTCAATTGATTTGAAAGGTGGGTTTCTCTTAAAAAAGGGTTTATAAGGCCTTTGGCCTTGGTTTCCTTCCCCTTCACTTCGTTTCATGTCTACAATTTCATTTGAAAATTTATTTATCATCCGTTGTAGGTCTTCTATGTCTCCACTTCGCTTTTCGAGACATTGTTCTGTTTGTTTTCCCAGGGGTCTAGTCAAAAAGAGTCCTCTCTTGGGTGAAGGTTGAGATTCCTTCTTAACTAGTGAGACTTGTCCCTATTTACATCCCTTCATTTGGAATTCAATTGTTTTGGCTTCCTCGAAATTTTTAGCCAGGGTATTCTTGGCAACCCTTTTCACAAACATGGAAATAGAAGAAGGGAGATCATTAGCATATACCTCAATTTGTAAATCCTGAGTGGGTTTAGATTCAGGTTGAAATTTGTTTAGGATAGTGTTAAATAGTTGATTGAAATATTTAACCTTTTCTTTTGAACTCATGGTGGCGATGAACAGTTCAACGATTAAATCTCCTGTAATGGTTTCTTCTGCAAATTTGTCTAAAAAATATTTTTGAAAGTTCGTCCGACAAGTTATGGACCCTACACGCAAGTTAAAATACCATGTCGAGGATGAATTATAAAAGGTATAGGGAAAAAACCTGCATACTACATCCTCAGGTTGGACATTCATCAGTCTAATAGCTAGTATGAACTTTTTAATATGGTCTTCAAGAAATCTAGAGGTTTCAAGGTCAAACTTGGGAAGTAACTTTTTTGGATGTCGAGGGAGGTTATGTAACCATATGGGGATTGCTAGAGCATCTCTGGCCAACCAAGGATGATTATTTTGAGGTTGGTTTCCCATTTCTTCATTATGATCATTGTTATGCTCCATGTCGTTCGACTTCGAAGTTGAACGATCTCAGTTAAACCCTTCCTCGTTAGATTCAAAATTGTCGGGCTCAGAGTAGTTACCAGATGGTGTTTTGGAGATCATATTAAGGGGATGCTCGATATCGGTGAGGGAAAAATCTATCATGTATTCTACCGTGTGAACAAAAACCTGGTTGGGGGTGTCGATCACTGGTATGCTTACTTGTTTTCTACAAGGAAGTAACATAGCTAAGGATAATTATCCAATTTTCCAGGCGTAGGCTCTTGTGATTATTCTGAGCTGGTTCAACTCCTCATGAGAAAGAGCGTAAGGTATTTCAGGGAATAGATCGTCTTCGTCTTGCTAGGTTGAGTTACCCATTTCAGGAGTACTCAATGTATGTGGGATGTCTTGAGAATGACTAGCCATGCATGTGGGTTGTTTTGAATCTGTAGGCTATGCAAAATATTATATCATAAATATTCTTATCCATTCATTCACAGGCCCTCCTTCTAGCGCTAATTGTTTTGAGTGGTCCTATATCCATTTAAATCATCAACATAAACCAAACCCACCACAAAGGCCCAATTAGACTCGACATCATTTGATGGTGGAATGGTTCTCCAGATCTTTGGATCTAGCCAGTTTATTGATGGGATTTATGTGGTGATTTCCAGGATACTTTCCTATGAAAGTTCCTTCTTCAATTTTAAATGTTCTCTTTTTGTCTTTTCTTTTATAAGATGAGTCTGATAAAATGATTTGTGTTGGTATAAACCAACTGGTGGAAGGGATTATTAACTACTGAAGAAGAACGAGCTTGGGATAACCCTCATGCTCAATCATGCATACAAAGATATTCACACCTGTTACAATCCTAGTACTAATACATTAACTTGTTGGTACTTCAATTATTGACTGAGATACAACAATTGTGAAGAAAATATGCATGTAATAAGAGGATGGCAAGAAAAATAGTTCCCTTAGCTCTAATCATTAATCACACATTTAACACAATGATTTGATTTCCATCAATAAGAACAAGAACTGCAAAAAATATTGAGAAAAATAACTTATCAATAGATTCATAAACTCTTACTCGATACAACATCAATTACTGAAATAAAGTTGCAAGTAGTTCCTTCTCAATCCAATCATATAGTGCCTTTGATGAAAACCAATATTTTGTCTCCAGTCCTAAACATGACTTGTCAATTAAGGTAGTTCAGAAATAGTTCTTTACAATTCCAAAAATAAGGTTCATTCCAAAACCATCGACCTTTGCTAAAAGATCAACCCCCCTATTTATAATGAATCATTAACTAAAAATAKCTATTACAAGTGCAAGTTAAGTTAAAAAAAATATCATCACATGGCACTTCAATCTATCTGTTCTCTGAGAATCATCTAATGGTTTGACTRAAGTGGATGAATCTTCTCATATTCTAACCATTTGACGAAGAGTTCCTTGCATGTGTTGGCATACATGAACCTGTGTTGGTCCATTGAGGCTGAAAGAATTTATTTCACTTCTACTACCCATTCTCTGTACTTGATTATTTTAACACTCAACCACTGTAGAACTACTCGAGCCTTAATCGGATGCTCCATAAATTGTTGTACTTGACCTTGCACCATTCTCACCACCTTTGCAATCTCTGATATCCATGATGAGTCTTGTTCTATGTGTAGCTTGACTATGTCATGTAGGTTGACAAAGTATTCGAGTGAGATGAATTATGGGAGGACGATGCCTTTCATCTCCTGATTAATCATTTCCCATCTCCTTTTCCACTCGACCCACTTCTCTTGAATCTCCCACCGAGGTTCCTGGGCCATTTTTACCCAGTGTTTGGTCATTTTCCTGATCCAATATATGATTCTATTCATTAGCACCCAAATATTGTGATCTTAGGTGTCTTGACCCTTTTATACTGCATTGTTGTAATCAATCCTTTTTACTGCTTGATGAGATTTTTCATACCACCTCTCCACGTCCTTGCAAGTTTCTAGTGTCATAAGAGTATCCTCTTGGAAATCAGTTATGCCCATGGTGAAAAGATGTCATTCACTTGTGAATTTTGTATAAGTGTCCTTGAACTCACTCCTCAGGAACATCATGGCCTATGTTGAGTCTTGATAGTATTTCTCCAAATGGAACAAATGCTGCAACTCCTTTAGTGCGGTGACCAACTCCTTTTCATCCCTCCTTGCTCTATCTAATGTGGCATCTGTAATAGTTGTCCCTACATTGATAAGCTTGGATGTATTGTTGTGTTTAGTGCTGAGCAACTTCTCCTCCACAGTGATGAGAATCAAGCTATATAGCGTGAGCCTTCTCTTCTTAGTGGTCCTCTTCATGATGGATTTTCTCTTTCTTTAATAGGAGATCGCTTGTATGTAGATGACCTCATCAACAGGTTCAAGGATTTGTTATTCTCCCCAGGTCAGAGTATCTCCCATGCTCCAGGATGTATGTATCTATTCTAAGCTTGGTTCTTGAATTTCTTCTATATGTATCAATGGCTTGACCTTCATTTGTTGTGCATCGACAAGTGAGGTATCAACCGAAATTGAAGAGCCAAACTTTCCTCCTCATCATATATGGTTATCAGGTCAAATAGGGGATTTGGTGCACCTGTCCCACCCGATGTCCGTGATGCCTCACGATGGGTTGGAATTGTCCTTGGTGATCCAATTTGTGGTGATGGAACTTCATCGTTTTCTGGCCCGATGATTTCTTCAAGTTTCATTGGTTCTAAGCCACTTGACTCTCCTCCACTTGCGATTGGTTTGACTGAGGGGATCCTCGTCATATCTACGAGCTCATAATCATTTTGTAACTGGTCAATGATTCTTTGGGCTCACTCTAGTAACAACAATCCTCTCCTTTGTGTCTCTGTGTCCTTTACTTCTCGGACTTCTTCCCTAACTCTGAGATCCTCTTGAGATGATTTCTCTATTATCTGCACTTTCTCATGCATGCTCATAGCCTTGAAACTAGTCATGTTCAAGTTGGCCATCCACTTTACTACCTCCTCCCAGTCTTGAGCACATTCTGTGAAAATTTCATCCTCAAATTTTTCATGTGCGTATGGCCAACATGATTATACCTGTGAAGCATGTTGGGGGACCAGGAATTTAGGGTCGTGCTTGCAGAATCGGCTTATTAGGAACCTAAATTCAATTTGAATCAAGACTTCTTGTTTTTCTTGAGAAGTGTCCTTTACCAAATAAAATCCCACATGGAATCCGTAGGGTATGAAATCACATTTCTTGTCCTTGACTAGCGTGGCATTATAACCTTGCAGGATAGTCTGATAACAAATTTCTCCCACAATGAGCTAGTCTCGGATGTGAGCAGGGAGTAGATGCGGTGCAACGGTGGCCCCGAACACCTTAATATAGGTTGTGTGTTCATCTAAATACCAATGGAAAACCTTCACTACCATTTTCTTAGCTGCTATTGATAGTTTCAGGCATTCCTTTTTAAATACAATAAAATAAATTCGGGCGATGAATTCATCGCAAATAAGGGCGTTGGATTTTTTGTACTTGTTCTCCCATAATATGTTGAAGTAAACATGAATAGGGATCTCCGCACCATGCCAACTTAAATTCATGTCGGTGGAGACATTTATCACACAGATAACATTGAGTAGGTACGAGGCCATGTGGAAAGCGGGTTCTTCCCCTTATTTCATTGTTTGAGCCTACTATACACAGATGCTTGATTGCTTGGAAATTATTGTTCTGCAGTTGAAGCTGCTTTCGGAGATCACCACAATGTATGCCAAGGGAATCCATGCTTCTTAAAACTTGGAGAAGTCCTTCTCTCCATATAATCGGCAGATGAGAGCCATCAAGTAGATGTGTGGTTGTGTCTATTTAACTATCCCATACTAGCCATTGCTCTAGTTTACAAACTTCTTGTCCTCCTTCCACCATGAGGCTATCAACCGACTAGTGTCATGGAATTCATAGAACTTCACCACGAAGTTTGTGTTCAACCGATCCTCTAGGTGTCTGAGTTTTTAGTACTTATGGACTTTTATCGGGAGGAAAAATCTAACACACCTACCATTCTCATCGTTGATCAAGAATTTCTGCATATCTCTATGGTCAATTAGCCACATCAAAACCTCCATGCATGGGAAAAATGAAGTTCTGCAAGCTACCATGTGTAAGTATGACCGTCGGATATTTGGGAACACCTGGTCATAGAGCGCCCTTACATTTAGGTCATTGTGTGGGATACACTCTGGGTACTCCTCTTGACTGATTTTTTTGAATAGTTATCCCCATTGTTGGAAAATTAATTTGGACCCAATGTTTGCTTTTGTATCACTAAAGAGAAGAGGTTGAATAAAAGATTTCTTCGTTGAGGTTTTAATGACCAGATCTTCCATGGGAGTGCACTTCAACTGCCTCGCATTCTCAGGAGAAGAACCTCCACCTATTTCTGCTTCCTTTAGCTTAGGTTCTCTCAGCAAGTGCCTAGTCGTTGGATTTATTGGAGGCATTTTCCTTGTAGCTAGAACATAGTTAGAGACTGTGAAAGAAATCATATGTCTATATCACAAATCACGACCACCGAATTGATAAAATTTAACACATACCTCTGTTTCTTATTTAACCTGGTTTTGATCATCTCAGAATCAACATAGTCTTGAGACACTTGTTTTTCTTCTTTAGATGCTTTGGAATTAGAACTTGTGCATAGAATGAAAGTGTTCGAAGACATTCTAGTTATTTAAATAGGGATGAGATTACCTTGTCGCATCAACCATTCAATTTAGAATATGAGTGCGGTTCTACAAAATATGCTGCCAGATCCTAATTAATTTTAAAATTAAATTTGATTACAAGTCGACGGCATGGGCGTGGGATATAACATGGCCTATCGGTGATTTCAAATTCCTATCATTCAATCGCACATGGAGTAGCAATGTACATGGGGTGAAGCATTTAATGGCATATTAAATGACAAAATCCGATCATATCTTGAGCTAAAAACATCTCATCATTTCACTAATCTAGCTGGTGGGTCGGGGTTGGGGTTTCTCTTTAAACACTTGTCATTGAAAACTCCTTGCAAAATTTCTGACGTCAAACGATATTGACGTACATGGTTGATGTGGCAAGGCTGACTCAGAGGTGTGACTAGGACATAGGGAACATTAATATGACTCAGGATGAAACTTAGGCCATATGACACCCCTATGCGACAAAGACACATGGCACTTGAGACCAACATCTTCAGTTACCCATGTTATTCAAAATCAAGACTTTTCTTAAGCTAAACATTTTAAAACCTGATCCTATCTTTCTGACGTTGAAAATTCTCAAGGATCGACGATCGATAATAATCTTACCCAAGTTCTCCCAGATTGACCCTCTCAAAAATTCTCGATGTTGAAAGTGTATCAGGGGTTGAAGATCGACGACATGTTTAACACATAAAAAATCAATGTTTTAACCCTTTTATATTTCCCCGACCTGGAGAAAGTGCATCGTTCATCGACTATCGAGGATTTTTTCATAGCTTTTGTCAATGTCTATCCCTTCCGTACCTTACCGACGTCGATGAGGATCCACTATCTTCTGAATCTTCGTGGAGAATAACTTACGCAAACCAACTCTGCCTTCTACTGATGTTGATGGTGCCTCGACAATCGGCGATTAGTGTAACTCTGTGGCCACTTTATCAACTTGAATTTTTCGACACCAAACACAAGAACGTTAGTCACAATGTTAGTTGCAGATTCTTAGTTAGAATGCCAAGTTCTTTTAGACACAAGGTTTCATTTAACAAGTTCAAAAAAATCCGACTTGATTGATAAGAGTCATGAAAACAAAATAAACCATACCCCCCATAGTGAACTCAATTTAGACAGTAAAAGAAAACAAGTGGTACCCAAAAAGTGATAAAATTTCATAGGATTTTAGGGTGTGTTGAGCGCTCAACAAAACTTTGCTATGAAAATTTGAAGTCTAGCTTCCTTGACTTTCTCATATCCTTTGTATATATTTTTTATTTTGTCCCAAATTTCTTTCACAGAATCATAGTGCATAAATTTGGTGTATATTTATTTATTTATACCATTAAGGAGTCCACTTGTGGCTCTTGAATTATTTTCTTGAAGGTTATTTCCATATCTATCTATTGGAGGAGTAGTTGGTGCTTTGTATCCATCTACTACTAATCGCCAAACATCAAATCCTAGTTCACGAATGCATATATTCATTCTTCTACTCCAGAAGGCATAATATTCTCCATAAAATTTTGGTATCCCAATTTTAGAGTAATCCATGATCTCCTTCCAGTTGTCAAACTACTTTTTGAATGACCTTCTCTGATACCAATTGTTGGATTACAGAGAGGGGGGGTGAATCAATAATAGTTATTTTTACTCCTCTTTAACCACGATGTATATAAGTGTTGTTAACTTTATGATACATTTACCAGTATCATTTAATAAGTGCATAATACATAAACCATGAACAATGAGTAATCATACTCATACACAGTACATCAACATTTTTACATGGAAACCCAAAGCGGGAGAAAACCATAGAATGATTTTTCTTGTATTTCTTTAAGAAGTACATTCATTGGAAGCACCAAATTCCTTTGTTTTCTCTCTCCAACTGGAAGGAGGATCCAACCCCCTAGATTCTTAGGCTACAACCTGAGGGAAGTTCCGACTCCACAATTATCTAGATACAACCAGAAGGAGGCTACAACCCCCTTATGTTCTCCGGCTACAACCCGAAGGTGGATACAACCACATATCCCCTCCCTGTCTAACCTCCCTGAAGTATAAATTCCAAATGTAGACAATATTTCATAGTCACTAAATCAACTATGCCACTATTATAAGTGTCACTGAAATCCTATCTCAACCTGTACCAATCTTATTCAAAAATTTCCTGCAGATCCGTAACCTATCTATTCTGCAACACACATATGTCTGCGCCTTTCCCTACTGCAACTTGTGAATTTCCATGCCTCTATTTGATGCAACTCATGGACTAGAACAAAGTTCTACTAGTATTACTAATGTTTTCTCTGTCACTGAGTATGTGTCATTATCTGATCTATGTATCTTCTCACAAACTGGTTGATCTGATAGAAAATAATACTCATCCAATATCCAAGTAGATCTAACAAAACCATGTACTAGGTTCATACATCTGTCTCACCGATCTTGTGTGATATAAGAAACCCTTATATTATCCATACATCAGATCCTCACTATTATGGAATCACAACCTGTACTGATAACAATATGTCTTAACCAAAAACCCTCACATATGCTCCAAGTAACAAAAAATATGTCTTAACAAGAATCCCAATGATGTGACCCAACAATAATCAACCAATGTAGTGGCAATGTATCTTTGTAGACTTGACTTATTCAAAATATACCATTCAACCAATAGTCCCTCAAGGGGAAAATATCAATCTCACATGGCCATACCCCAAGTATTCACCAACTACCTACTTAATACAAGCATATAAAATACCTTTTGTTACTATAGATATCTCTATTGTACCTTCTCATTGTTAAACCATCATATAACCTATTCTTATCTTTGCAACTTGTCACTGATAGATATGATAATCCTTTTCTTCATCTTTGGCAACCGGTCTGTTCTATGTCTTCAATAAACTCGTGGGTATCTGTTCTTTGTCCCACTTTGTCCCATAGATGTTGGTGTCCTCCTAGTATTGCAACTTGTATATGTATTCAGTAAAACCCTAGTTCAATACCCACAGTCTCGACCCTTTGAACCTTCAACTTCTCTTGTCACTACTTCAGACTCACTGCTTTATATTTTTCAATGATACCTTCCCATAACATTTCACAAAAGAGATACTCAATGTGCTCAATAGGTATTAATGGGAGAACCTTGATCTATTATGTATACTGTCCAAGTAGATTCCTTTATGTTACTTATAATCTCCAAGTAGCTTCATTTATTTTACTTATAATCTCCATGTAGCTTCAATGTGTTATTTATACTCTCACAACTATCGCCACCACTCTTCCTGAATCTTCTTTTCTTATCTCGCATTTCTGTGAATCCAACATAATTTTGTGACCTTCGTCACACATTTGACATACACTTAGAAGATTTTGTTTCATATCTTCCACTAGTAGAACATTTTCTACCTTGGAATCCTTACTTCCAATCCTGATCATGCCTCTTCCAATGATTATGGCTGAGTTGTCATTTGCAAAATAGACTGACCATCTCTTTCCTTTTTCAAATTTAGAAACCTTTACTTATCACCTTCCATGTGCTTTGAAAAACCATTTTCTACATACCAATCACGTTTCTTGTGTTTATCTTGTAGAGTGAGTGAGAATTCTTCATTTTTGTACTAATTCTGCTTCCTTATCCATATTATTTGAGGTTCCTGTTAGTAACTGTTGTTTTTTGTTGTGATTCTCTTGGAGGAACTTTCATTCTACAGTATTTAGCCTTGTGTCCAAAGTTGTTTCACTTGTATCATTTCACTTCAGTACTCAAGGATTCAAACCTATTGTAGCTTCTACTCTGTGTTTCACTATGCCTTCTTGAATAACCATTTCATGCATAATTTTCATGGTTGTTCCTGTTCCTGTTATTTCCTCTGCAATTTACAAACTTATGTCAAAAATTGTTAGATGAATAACATAGTACAAGGAAGATAGTTTGATACCTGGGAGTTGAAGATATTCTAAAAGGAGTTACTTTTTCGAATCCTTCTTCTTCTTGAGGATTTTTCATTTCTGATTGTTGTTGATTCTAAAATCTGAATCTTCTGGGTGGTGGAGTATCTCTGTGATATTCCTTGTGAAACTTCTTGTCTTCTTCTTTCTCAGGAGACCCTATGACTGTCTCTGCGTAACTTCTTGGTTTTTTTTATTGATATGTTGTTTTGGAGCTTCAACCCTTTTCTATCTAGTTGTGTCCCAGTCCATAATTTTCATGATGTGGCCTTTGACTGCAATAATATCTTCCAAAAATTTAGATTTGTTATGCATTTTTATCTTCTGAAAGTCTTTTCTCAAAGTGACAATTTCTTCTTCCAAGTTTCCAATGATCCCATCTATTTCTTCTAACTGTTCTCCGTGTGCTTCTTTAGTTATCTTGTCTTATTGTACTTGGAATTTTAATTTAGTGATCATCTACTCTAGTTCTTCAGAGTTGGAATTATGAAATCCCTCTTTTCTTTTTAGTTCTTCTTGAAGTGACTTGTTTTTCTTCTTTTCCCTTTTTATAACTTCTATGACACTCAAAAATTATTCTATGTAGTCAACTTCTGCCTCTTCATATTCTTCTTCAGATCCTTCTTCATCAAACTCTTCTAATACCATGAATAGTATCCTTTATATGTCACTATCACTGACTTCATCTTCATTTGATGGGGAACTGTCTTCTTTGGTGCAAAGGTTTTTCTTGAAAAAATTCTTTTTGGTTCTTTTTCCTTTGTGTATTTTTTTCCTCTTAGAATCATCTTCTTCATTTATTTTTTTTTTCTTATAGGGACATTTATTATAAAAATGACCAATACCATCACAATTAAAAAAAAATCAATGGAAGCTTACCTTTTTATTTTTCATTTCCCTTTTTCATCCTTCTGGCGAAGTTGGCTACTTCTTCATCATCTTCTAAAACATCATTGTTGCTGTTGGAACACATATAATCCTAAACTTTGAGCTTTACTTTCTCAAACTTCATATTTGCTAAATAATAAAATAGAAATCAACTTTCAAATGTTTAAAATCAAATTTATTGCTAGTCATAAGGCACACATGTTATCCGTTGTTGATAAAGTTCCCCATTGATCAAGCAATCTCCTTTTTCCTCGAGTTTTGGAGCTGCCTGATTGTTAAGAATCAAATCACTAAAGGTCAATTTGGATCTTTTCTCTTTGGGTGTTTTGAAAGGTCTTCACGGTCGAAGTCCCAAACCCTGAAAGTGTCTGTTATCACTATTCAACAAAATTTTAAAGGACACGAGTCACGGTACACTTGTACCTTTTGAGTCTCGCCTAGGTTGACATGTGGCATCTATTTCCGACCTTTTCATCTGAAGATTCATACCATTCTAAGAAACACATGGCACCCCTTGGTCTCGACACGTCATCTAAAATTATTTCATCTTTGACATGTCACTACGGGTAATGGCCTTTCATAAATATAATAAAGAGCTAACTTGCAAACCCATGAAGAAACAAAATGCCGAAATATTAACTCTTAATTAGTTAAGTTAATCTTGATTAAAAGATAGTTAACAAATTATCACTTCAGAGTTCTTACCTTTAACGTCCATCACATCTTGAAATCTTCGAAGTCCAAACTTCCAAAACACTTGAAACTTAAACAGGGTTAATCAAAACTTAAAAAATGATTATCTAATAATTAATCCTTTCGTAGTTTCGAGTTTTGGGGATTCAATCTCTAGCTACTTTGAAAAATCCCAAAGTCCAAATACCCGAAAGCACTTAAAGTTAAACACAATTAATTAATGTTCAAAATGAGATTATATCATAATTAACCTTTCGTCGATTCATGATTTAGGAAATTTCAAATCTGTTTCATCCAAAACTCTTGATCACGAACCGCCAATATTAATGGCATTTATCACAAATCGATGGTAATTATTTCAATGTAGATTGCGGATCACCAACTAGAATTTCTCATTAAAGTAAATAAATTTTTCTTCAGTAAAGGTATTCTCGAATCAATACACCTAAGGTGAATAAGAATGCTTGATTTTGAATTCTATTTTCATTCTCGTAGAATAGTAAGTTTTATCCAACTGAGAAGCTCATGCATCCCCTTATAATAGGTAACCTCATTTCGATTTTATCAATATCATGGCACCACAAAAGATGGCTAAAGCAACTAGTGAAAGTGAAAATCTGAATGTGGACATTCTGCCAGATACCTCACCGAGAGGCATTTACACCGTGAAATTTTGGACACAGGTGTTTGATATTCTAGAGCATGAGCTTATAAATTGCTTAGAGGATTTATGCGACAAAGTGAGAGAAACCCATGCAACTAAACTTAGGGATATAGCTCAGTCAGAGCTACACAAAATAGTTGTGCAGTCAAGATTCATGCCGTATAATGACATGATAGGATGGGCCCTGGAAAACACCAACATTCAAACTAGGATCATTTAAAACTCTCAAAAGGTTGTTGTTGGATAATTTTGACAAAAACACATACAAGTAATGTATAAAATATCCCTCGAATTTAAATATAATCACAATGTTGCATTCTTGTTGGAGTTTGAACAACACAAGTGTATACAATATGATAAAACCTATCTAGAAATAATCGAGACATGGTGGGGGCACCCAAAAAAATTCAGAGTCGACGCTCATGGAATTTATGCCATAGAATCGTTATATACCCATATGATTTATGTAGCTCTAATTCTCTGTAGGCTATTCAAAAAAAATATTTTCACTCATTTCCTGATAGCGTGGGTGCCAATTATGCATGAAGTGGCCAAGGGATACTCTTTCAACTGGGTCAAGATGTTATCAGATAATCTAGCCAAGGAAATCACTGAATACCAGCTGGCTAAATCAAAGGGAGAATCTTCTCCTTTTTACATGTCCTCATATTTCATGGAAGCTATTTTCTTTATGACCCCTTTTTCACTGATGAACTAGAGATGGACCCCAACCAACACTGAGCCCATCCATTTCTATCACTCCAAGCTATGGGAAGACAAGGCCAACAATTTCTTCTATGAAATGTACCATCATGTAGCTTTATATGGTTTCCCACAACCTCAGATTTCAGATAGAATCATGGGCAACCTGGACAAGATAGCAGACTGGTACATAGAAGAAAATTTTTCTTACATCAAGGGTTTCGGGTGCTCGGTCCCTCCCCATTCTCTCCTTAAGTTTTTACCAAATCGGTTGGTATGCCGAGAAGTGGCTTATTAGACCATGACAGGGGGCATCAACAATGAACTGAAAGTGGCCCATAAAAAGGTATGGCCAACTTTCCCCCTTTAGGTTGGTATGTTTTCATTATTAGACTTTGGTCACTCCAAAGTAGAGGCTGCTTCTCTAGAGGATGTCAAGTTAGTTGACATTTATTTTAGAAGGAACGATCCATACAAAATCATGGAAAACCACCTGGCCCAATACAACTTAAAGAGATATGTGCATGATAATTACCCACACGATGAAATATTCAGGGGCTCTAGGTCATATGAAGAAGTACTAAAAAGAGTCCAAATTCTGTCCCCATATCAACAGGCCATTTTATTTATTTTTCAAAGGCACAAAAGAAACAACTTATCGAAAGTATTACAGGGAGAATTGATTTCATCTTCATCTATGCAGGAAACTGTACCTCTGGGTTTTGAGACAAGGAGCTCTGGAAAACATGAAATGAAGGAAAACCTAAAGGACACTAAAGTTTTAACTGAGGAATTGGAAGCTTCAGTATCAACTCCACTTGTCTCATAGGGAAAGGCTCAACTCGAAGCCTTTCAGAAACAAGAACATGATACAACACCTTCTACACCAGCCACCTTTGTGGCCAACTTTGTTGAGAAACGATCATCTAAGGAGATAGGTACCCCTATCACTTTATTGACACCGTTGTAGTCTAATTTCATAAATACGAGTTCCAAAATCATTTTTATAGATGATCTCACCCAAATTGCACCTGAAGAGATGCCCCCTTCAGACTTCTTCTTCAACAAGAAAAAGAGGTCCATCGTGAAACGTGAAACACATCAAAAGGAGGGAGTGATGGTAAAAAGGAAAAGGATGATAAACAATGGACAGAATCGAGAAGATTTAGAATTCGCTAAGGAAGTGGCAGGTTCATTAGGTTCCTTTGCCACTTCCAACCAATGGTTTGTAGAGAATTTGGCCTAGAAACTAAAAAAGAGGGACCTATTGGTAAGGCAATTGCAAGATAAGATAATGACTATGGAACAAGATGTGAAAAATAAGATGAACAAACATTTTGAATAGGTCAGAGCTTATGATAGGCATCAAATTCAACAACTGCAAGCTAACTTTGAAGAGCTCCATCAGAATTCACAGGCCAACAAAGGCTTGATCACTCAATAGGAAGAATTAATAAAATAGTTGCAAACCAGGTTAGAATTGATTGAAGGTACATGAGTAGAGATATCAACTTTTCAGTCTCAAGCATTGGAGGTAAATGAAAATCTAGAAATATCCCAACAAGATCTCTTCATGAAGGTTGGTGCCATCCAGAAATACTACTAGGCAATAGATATTGCCCTCAAAGATATTTTTATTTTTATAAAGAGAAGCTCACTCAGCTCGAGTTAAGTTTCAATAGGCCGTCTTATTGGTACCAAAGGAGGATGTCTCAGATGTTCATCGACTCTCTCTTTCATAAAAAATAAGAGGTGATATGGTTTTAAAGGCCTGGGAGACAAATTTAGCATAAAGTAAGAGAGTGGCCAGAGATGTAATTGGAGCTTGTCTAGAAACATTGAGATCACTAGACAAAGGACTAATTGATTTTGAAGGAAAATCTATCTCTGAAGCCTTGGGTCAAATTGATATAGAGAAGAACTAGGATAATGCAAGAACAAGCAGAGAAGAAACTCTGACGACCATCCAGAACCAACCCCTAAGGAAAATTTTAAATAAGCACCCTCTACGAAGGCATCAACTAATAAACCTGATGTTACATATAAGGACCATGAGGTAATTATACCCAAAGTAAATATTGATATTGAATCTTCCAATACTCCAAACAGTTTGAGAAAAAGAGACTCCTATTTTCCCATTTTCATTAATACTCAGTTGACCTCACCCTTTCCCGAAGTAAAATTTTCAACTCTCCGAAACCCTGAAGAACATATTTTATATCCTGATTCGTCCCTTGTTGGTTCACCTATCTATACATCTTGTAAGTTTGAAGAAACCAGCCCAAATTTTCCTTTCCCTCCTCTTCTAGAATTTTCATCTCCTAACGACCTTTTTCCAGAGTTCCTTTTGCCACATCCCGAAGAAGTTGAAAGGTCACCACTCATGTCCCTAGAAGTTTTTGAAAACCCTCTTTTTTCAAAACGTCTGTCCCACAGACTTTTGATGGTTTCTTCTGGAGGCAGAGGATCAGGTGGAAAAGGCCAAGGACAACCCCCACCCCATAGGATTTTTGCCAAGGCAGAGGACACATACGCTCCCTTGGTCCTTCCTCCCATCCTTCATGATTTACTTGAAAAATTATAAGAAGAACTTACCAAAATTTACGAGAGAAGGAGATTTAACTGCTACATAGCACATAACCTTTTTCGATCAGTTTGCTGATATTCTTGGTATTGAGCATGAAGACGTTTACTCCATGATTTTAGTGAAAACATTCAAAGGACAAGTAAGAATCTGGTTTCGAGGACTCTCAGTAGGATCCCTATGGTCATATGATGATTTATAAAACATTTTTTTAAGACAATGGGGAGAAAAGAAAGACCATATGTATTATTTGATTGAATTTGGGGCTCTAAGAAAAAGGAATTATGAGTCAATTCTCGAATTTACTTAGAGGTTTAACAAACTCTACCATAAGATCCCAATAGAAGTTAAACCCTATCAACCTGCGATGAAGGTAACTTTCGCAGGGGATTTTGAGTGCGACTTTTCCCTACTTTTAAGAGAAAGAAGATATTCCACTCTAACAGGAATGCAATATGACACCATAGAAATCAAATTAAACATGATGGCATATAGTAAATTAAAATCCAAGGTTGATACAGGAACCAAGGAACCTAAACGATTCAGGGAACAAGAAATACCCTCCGGATCTGGGAAATATTTGGAAGAAAAAATGGATGAGATGGCTAAGATAATCAAAGATTTGTCAAACAAAATCTCTATAAGGGAACCAGACCAAGCCAACCCTGACCCATTCTCTAGAAAATATTTCAGGAGAAATCCTAACCCCCAGACCCAGCAGAGACAAGTGAAAAATGAAGATAAAAAAATCCAGGCTCCGTTTAAAACGAATATTTTTATGCAAGGGGATATGAAAAACTATGATGGGTTAGAAGAGGATATATGATCTAGGTGGATATTTTTGGCCAACCACCTATTCCACTTGGACCCCCACCATTGCTTCTTTCAGTTTTTCAGTTTTCGCACAGTTTACTATTTTTAGCAGTTTTTCGGGTCCTGAACTTCGAGAGCCGTTTTGAGGCCTTAAATGACGTTTTTTTGGAAAAACGGGGAGTAGCATTGATGATAGTTAATGTTGCTCACCCAAAAGTTGTATTCCTTGGATATATCTTTCTAACAAGGTATAGAACGCGTCAAACAGAGATCGTATGCCAAAGTTACATCCCCGAGAAGTTGATGTACCAACTTACCCAAATGGAGCCCATAGTCTTGGCGTTTCATCTCCTAGGGTTATGTATTTGGATGTTTAGGGTTTTCCACTATTTCTCAATAATAATAGGCCTTCAAGCCTCATTGTAACATAGTTCATAGGCCAGTAGCTGCCACATCTCTTCTTAGAGATAAGCTACCAGCGCCCTAGCTAATTTATTTCCATTATGTCTGTAATCATATTTCAGTCATTTGTTATTAATGAAATGAAGTCTTATTTCCACTGCATCTCTGTGTTTATGTGTATTTCTGTATTTCATTGTGTTCCTACATAAATCGGGATCAGTGGTATCAGAGCGGTCTGCTCATTCTCGATCCTTCTTTGCATGTCCCCAACGAGATCGAGGTATAAGGAGTTGGGGCTCAATCTGGTTGAACCTTTGCAAGATCAGCCTCGCAAACCCCGACGACCACCCATGGGGGAAGAAAAGAAAGATGAGGGAGTAGGAGATCCTATCAAAATGTTGCTCTAGGAGGCCCTCAAGAAACAAAGGAACATGATGATGGACAACTTTGCCTGGATTCTTCAACGGATTCCGACTGGTAGCACATTGACATCCAGAAGCCACTCTGGAGGTGCCACTCCTTTTAAGGTACAAGTAAACTTTGACATTCCCATATTTGACGGCCAAATAGATGCAGATGCCATAGATAGATGGTTGAATCTGTTAGAAGGATATTTCTTAGTTCATGACTTTTTCGACCGAGAAAAGATTATTTTCGCACTCCTCAGAGCCGCCCCCCATGTCAAGGACTGGTGGGAAACCTACTCGGAGCAAGAGGGCGAGGGAGAACCCTCTTTGTTCTCAGCCGCACCCACTTGGAATTATTTCCAAGATGCCATCAAGGAACAATATTATCCCATGGGGAGCTATGAGAAAAAATACATACAATGGACTACGTTGCGGCAACAAAGGGACCAAGATGTGCATGAGATGACGAATCTGTTTCATACCCTACGCACAAAGTTGGGTATCAAAGATTCAGAGAAAAATTTGGTGCTAAAGTACCGTAGTTTTCTACACAGATACATTCAGGAGGAAATGGAGTTCCTCGACATATTCTCGCTTGGTGTGGCATACCGATATGCTGCCAAGATTGAGCAGAAGTTCAAACAGAAGAAGCGAGACTTTAGGTCTACAAATCAGAAGCAAGGGAAAGGTACTCCCAAACCGCAGAACAAAGGACCAAGACAAGGCAGGGCAGCCCAAGAAAACCCGCCAAAGCCACAAGAAAAGAACAACACCACGAAGCCAAAAGAGGGCATGGGGAAGTGGTGTGAGTTCCATAAGAGCTTCACTCACAACACAAGTGAGTGTTGGGCCAAGCAGTCACTAGTAGCCGAGTTGAAGGCTTCTGAATCGGATGCATGCTCTGACTCTGAATCAAAACCTAACAAGGGGAATGATAGGGGGAAGGAAATTATCGATGTGGAGCCCAATGCCACAGTTTCTACCACGAAGATCCAGAAAGAGGAACCAGAAGATCCAGAGGAGGCATAGCATCTCTTCCATTCCAAGATGTGGGTAAAGGGTTCCTCGTTGCAGTTCATTGTTGACAGCGGGAGCCAGAAGAACCTCATCTCAGTAGAGGTCATGAAACAACTGGGTTTGCTGACCACAACACACCCACAACCATACACCATCGGGTGGTTGCACCAAGGATGGGACCTCCACGTCAGTCAACAATGTCACCTTCCCTACAACATCAAGCCCTTCACGAATGAGGTATTATGTGACATTGCTCCTCTTGATGTTTCTAATGTATTATTAGGCCAACCATACTTGTGGAAGTGACATGCTGTGTATGAGTCCAGGCCTTGTGCTGTTATTATCACTTTGGGCAATAAGCTATACAGGATACCAGAGATAGCACCGCCTACCACCATCTCTTTGGTTATTGCAAAACAATGCAGTAAGCTCATTTCCAAAACCAGGGAATTTGTTCTCCTGATGATCCACCCTCAAGAAAGAGGAAGACTGTGGCCATGACCTCCAGACAAGGCCCCACTGCACGAAAACAACAGATGGATAAGGTGGTGGAGGAGTACGAGGACATCTTCACCTCCCCCACAGGGGTGCCTCTACACTGCCAAGTCAAGCACCCCATCGATCTGACCCCAAGTGCGCCGTTGCCCAATGGACCCATCTACCGATGCTCTGTCTTGGAGAATGATGAAATCAAGAGGCAGATTAAGGAGTTGTTGTAGAAAGGTCACATCCAGCCGAGTTCATCACCCTGTGGGAGCCCGATCGTATTGGTGCAGAAGAAGGATGGGACTTGGAGACTCTGCATTGACTATCGCGCACTGAAACAGATCACTGTTTAGAATAGGTACCCAATCCCATATATTGATGACCTTCTGGACCAACTCAAGGGAGAAAAATATTTCAGCAAGATCGACTTGAAGTCTGGGTATCACCAGGTACCAATTGAACCCTTTGATGTGTGGAAGACTGCATTCAAATCCAAGGAGGGCCTTTTCGAATGGTTGGTCATGAATTTCGGGTTGACGAATGCCCCTGCAACCTTCATGAGGCTAATGGAAGACATCTTGCGACCATTCACCAACTCATTTGTAGTGGTGTACTTGTATGACATTCTGATCTTCATCCAGACTTGGGAAGAGCACATCCACCACATTCGACAGGTCCTCCAAACACTGCGACAACACAAGTTGTGTGCCAAATTGGAGAAATGCACTTTTGGCATAGCCCAGGTTCAGTATCTAGGATACATTATTGATGAGCGGGGGGTGCATGTGGATCTAGTAAAGATCCAAGTCATTCAGGATTGGCCAGCCCTAACGACCCTAACAGAGCTCCACAACTTTTTAGGTCTTGCCAATTTCTACCGCAGGTTTGTGTTGGGATTCTCTCATATCACTTGGCCCTTGACTCAAGTCACCAAGGGAGGAGCTAAAGCAAAATTCTTTTGGTTTAAATCTCAAAAAAAGGATTTTGGGGAGTTGAAGCATCACCTCTGCTCTGCACCAGTTCTCACATTACCAGACTTGCAACAACCATTTGAGATCGAGACAGATGCCTCTGACTATGCTATTGGGGCAGTCCTTACTCAACATGAGCATCCAGTGGCATATCATAGTGAGACACTTTCTGACACAGTCCGGAAGTATCCCACTTATGACAAATAAATGTATTCCATTGTGCAGGATTGTCGACAATGGAAGCATTACATTTTGGGAAAGGAAATGGTCATCCACACAGACCACCGACCCATGCAGTTCATACAGACACAAGGGAAGTTGCAGAATGATCACCATCAGAAGTGGTCCACATACCTACAA
>JASDQU010103474.1:142724-159689 GCA_032191745.1 Picea mariana | reverse complement strand
AGACTTGGGAAGAGCACATCCACCACATTCGACAGGTCCTCCAAACACTGCGACAACACAAGTTGTGTGCCAAATTGGAGAAATGCACTTTTGGCATAGCCCAGGTTCAGTATCTAGGATACATTATTGATGAGCGGGGGGTGCATGTGGATCTAGTAAAGATCCAAGTCATTCAGGATTGGCCAGCCCTAACGACCCTAACAGAGCTCCACAACTTTTTAGGTCTTGCCAATTTCTACCGCAGGTTTGTGTTGGGATTCTCTCATATCACTTGGCCCTTGACTCAAGTCACCAAGGGAGGAGCTAAAGCAAAATTCTTTTGGTTTAAATCTCAAAAAAAGGATTTTGGGGAGTTGAAGCATCACCTCTGCTCTGCACCAGTTCTCACATTACCAGACTTGCAACAACCATTTGAGATCGAGACAGATGCCTCTGACTATGCTATTGGGGCAGTCCTTACTCAACATGAGCATCCAGTGGCATATCATAGTGAGACACTTTCTGACACAGTCCGGAAGTATCCCACTTATGACAAATAAATGTATTCCATTGTGCAGGATTGTCGACAATGGAAGCATTACATTTTGGGAAAGGAAATGGTCATCCACACAGACCACCGACCCATGCAGTTCATACAGACACAAGGGAAGTTGCAGAATGATCACCATCAGAAGTGGTCCACATACCTACAACAGTTTCATCTGAACATTAAGTACAAAAAAGGCAGCACCAATAATGTTGCAGACTGCCTCAGTCGACCACCCATCGTGGCACTAACCACTGTGCTCAACTCTTGTGGGCAGGAGACTTCTGATTGGCCACTTCTCTACACAAGTGATCCAAAATTCGACCACACATACAATACACTCTTGGAGGGTAAGCAAGTTCCCAATTTTCACCTCCAAGATGCCTTGCTTTGTCACCTGGGACACCTTTGTGTTCCTTCAAGCGAGTGTGCCAAGATGATTTGGGAGGTGCACTATAGTCGGGTCGTTGGGCATTTCGGGGTCAAGAAAACCGTGGAAGTACTGCAAAAGTATTTCTATTGGCCAAACCTTCAACAAGATGTCGGGAAGTACATCAAGTCCTGCACTACTTGCGCCATTGCCAAACTGACCATCAAGAAGTAAGGCCTCTATACTCTACTTCCTAACCAAATTGAACTTGGGAATCCATCTCTATGGATTACATGTCGGGCATTCCTTCTACTAAGCATGACAATGACTATGTTTTTGTGGTCATCGACCGATTCTCGAAGATGTCCATTATGATGGCCTGCAAGAAGAATATCACAGCAGAAGCCACTGCTAAACTCTTCTTTGAATGAGTGTGGGTACACTTTGGGATCCCATAGTCTATCATCTCAGATCAGGACAGTAGGTTCCTCAGTACATTTTGGTCCAGCCTCTGGTTGATGTTGGACACCAAGCTCACCAAGTCCACAGGTTTCCATCCGCAAACTGATGGCCATACAGAGGTCATCAATCGGATGATCATACACATTCTGCGCATGTACAATTCAAATCATCCACGCACATGGGATGAAAGCCTCCCCTACATACAACAAAACTACAATCGGGCTCTCCATAGCTCAACCAGCCACAACCCCTTTCAAGTGGCCTTGGGATTCCAGCCACTATGTCCCATTGACATAGCCATGCCATTTGTGGCTACTCAGGAAGATTCAGCTCATGTCCAGTCTAAAGAGGATAAGGAAAACAACTTCATTGAGCACATTCAACACATCCACCAATAGGTTCATGACATCTTGGATAGATCCAATGCTAAGTACAAGCAGGAATATGATCAACATCGAGTGCCACACAACTTCCAGGTGGGTGAAAAAGTGTGGCTGCATTTGCAAAAGGAGCGCCTCGCTGGACCCCACCGCAAGCTTCGTCCGCTCCGATATGGGCCATACACCCTCACCAAGGCTGTAGGGGAAAATGCCTTTGAGCTCAACATTTCACCATTCCTTGGTCTGCACCCAGTGTTCAATGTGGACCGCCTTCGACCCTACTTTCCACCTCTACTAGACACATCCGACATGGCAGAACAACTCACACCAACAGAGTTAAATCCATACTGCATGGAACAAGCCAGAACTGATCAGATCATGGATACATAGATCAAGCACACCTGAAAACAAAGGATACTTCTATATCGAGTTGTCAAAGCAGGCCAACTCCTTCACCAAGGCAAATGGCTCACTAGGGACCAAGTTCAGCAGAAGTTTCCTCGTCTCATGGAGGAATTCAACGCAATGGGGACCATTGATTCCTAAAGGGGGAGGAATGATATAGGTGGATATTGGTGGCCACCCACCTATTCCACTTGGACCCCCACCATTTCTTCTTTTATTTTTTTTCAGTTTTCGCACAATTTACTATTTTTAGCAGTTTTTCGGGTCCTGAACTTCCGGAGCCGTTTTGAGGCCTTAAATGATGTTTTTTGGGAAAATGGGGAGTAACATGGTTTGAACATCAATGTTTCTCACCCCAAAGTTGTAGTCCTTGGATATATATTTCTAACGAGGTATATAACGCGTCAAACGGAGATTGTATGCCAAAGTTACGTCCCTGGGAAGTTGATGTACCAACTTACCCAAACAGGGCCCATAGTCTTGGCGTTTCATCTCCTAGGGTTAGGTCTTTGGATGTTTAGGGTTTTCCATTATTTCTCAATAATAATAGGCCTTCAAGCCTCATTGTAACATAGTTCAGAGGCCAGTAGCTGCCACATCTCTTCTCAGAGATAAGCTACCAACGCCCTAGCTAGTTTATTTCCATTATGTCTGTAAGCATATTTCAGTCATTTGTTATTAATGAAATGAAGTCTTATTTCCATTGCATCTCTGTGTTTATGTGTATTTCTGTATTTCATTATTTTCCTACATAAATCGGGATCAATATAAACTACCTTAGTGATGACAACCAAGAACCTCATTTAACCAGGCAGGATTATGAAAGATCTCTATACCAAGAACCCCTATTTAGTAATGAGGAAATTATAAATAGTCCAGGAGAGTTTGCATATCAAGAAATCGCCAAATCCATAATGGCGATCTTCAACAGAAGTATAATTTAAGGCCTAGAGAAACAAATACTACAAGTGTTCTACCAAAAAATATTTTATCGAGAAATAAAGTAAATGAGGCAGTTTTTACTAAACAACTAGTTGAAACACAAGTTGTCCGAACCAAAAAAGTTGAAACCAGAGAAATACAAACTAAGAAAACGAAGAATAATGAAGCACAAAATTCAACCAGAGAGGTTGAAAAAAAAACTGGAGGTTTCAATTTAGAAAATTAACTAAACAAAATTAAAATACCCATGCTGCTGGTTGAGCTTGCTAAGAATCCAATTTATAAAAAACAGATTGCTAAAATGATAATTTTTTCTGATGTTGAAAGTCATGTAGATGTGATCAATTTGCAATATAAAATACCGATGATTATGTTTGGTCCACACATCGAAAATACTAAGGATTTTGTTGCTCTGTTTTATATGACATTGACTGTGCATGATCACTTACTTCACAACTGCATGCTAGATTATGGGGCCTTGTTGGCCCTTGACCAAGTTTTGGGAGATCCTTGGTCAAGTTGACCTATTTTTGGACTTCGATAGCCTGTCAAAGGTAGAGTGCAAGATGAATCAGAGATCACGGAATCTCGGCCCCTTTTTGGGTCCTTTTTGGGATTTGGGATTATGTAACAGGTATGGGATGTCGGCCCATGGGTTTACCCATAGTTTAGGCCTATTTTATAAAATATAAATAAGTAGCTGGCTGATAAGCTAAGTGCTAAGTGCATGTATGGTTTTTGGATGCTCTGTACATATTGTGAGCAACTTGTAGAGCTAAGTGCAAGTGGTTGTAACCAACTGTGAAAGGCTTTGTGCTAGACCTAGCTTGGGGAAGGAGGATCTGGCAAGGTGCACGCAGATCTCCTATCCTATTCGGAGTAGGGTTTTTGTGGATCTGTTCATGTAGATGACTGATTGAAGCTAATAAAGAATAAGAGTTGGTGGACGTAGCCCCAGGGTGGGGGTGAACCACGTATATGTTGTGTTTCTATGCTTTGTGCGATGTGTTGGTGTATTTATGTGTTATTTGCTAAGTTCTTGATATAGATAGATAGATTTGTTTATGCTTTGTGCTTATGATGAATCTGGATGTTATATCTGACATAGGTGAATGTTCTTAGTGCTTGAATCTATTAGATCTGATCCATTTATTTATGCTATGTGCTTAAATACATTAGATCAGGGTGAATGCTGCGATGCTCTGTTTTCTTCGCGGAGTAGATATTGGTTAAATAATGATGAACTAATGGTGCTAAGTGCTCTATCAAGTATTAGAATCACAGATTTGTGTCCCAGCTAAGGTTATAGACACCTGAGTCCTGCAACCACCTCTGCCTCTACCTCGAGTGATAATTCATATGCTTCGTAGGTGTTGTCGAAAGGGTTGGTAGTTAGGGTTTTGTTGGTGCGCTATTGTAGTGTTGAAACTTGGGTCTGCCCCTATACGAACAAATGGTTCTATTGTTGGGACTCAAAACTGTGATTGCTGGGAACTGAGGAAGAAGAATCTTTGTGCAAATATCCGACCTGAAATTGTGAAATCTCTGTGCATAGATCGGTTTCTCTAGTGCACAGTACTCTACTTAGTTTGAGAAGCTCTGTGCTAAGGAAACGATGTCCGATCTGAAGAAAAGAGGTAAGATCTAAAAGCTTTGTGCTCTGAGAAAGGTAAAAGTGAGAATTTTTTATTAAAAGAGGTAAGATATGAAATCTCTGTCCTTTGATAAAGGTAAGAATATTGAAAAGTTCTAGATCTGAAAACTTTATGCTCTATAGAAGTAAGATAAGTGGATTTTTTTTTTTCTAGTATGGATCTAGGTATGTTTGATAGATTCTGTCCTAGCTTGAAAACTAGGGCACTAATAGATGAAAGGAGGTTTGATATTTGTATATCTGATAAGAATAGTGAAAGATATGTTGTACCTATGCATAGAAAGAATGTTTGGACTAACAAGTGGATGCTGGATCCTATAAATAAATGTTTGCATGTTAGCTACCATAATCCTAGTGCGCAGTACAGGAAAGGATGGGGATCATTTAAAATAAAGAGAGGGTTAACCCTATGTTACAGTTGTAGAAGACTGGGACATCTCGCTAAGGAATGCCCTGGGAGAAGACCCAGTTGTCTTTGTTGCAATTCTATGGACCATGAAGTATTGGATTGTCCTAGAATGATTGCTAAGATTGAAGAAATGAACATGAGACAAGAAAACCCTAGGGCAGATCCAGAAACTAATATTTTGAAAGAATCCCAGGAAGAATCAGAGAAATTATTGCCACAGATGAAAGAAACCCTAAATGACCACTGACATGTCAGATTATCAGAGATCTTCAAAGAAAAAGAATGACTTGAAGCAAGAATAGGAGACTTCTACATTGATTGTAATTTAGATGAGGAAACACAGGTGAATATTATGATAGAGAGAACTTGGGAAGCTATAGGGAGGCCTGCTATGATTCCTTCATTAGGAGGAATAGGAATATTCAAAGGAAAGATGATAAACCTATGTGGAAAGATCACCTGGATACCTATGAATGCCAATGGAACTTCAACAGAGGAAGATTTTGAGATTATCAAATTTATTAAGAACAGTGCCCCATTTACCATGCTACTAGTAGGCAAGAAGAAGAAGAAGTTTTAGAGCAACAAAAGAAAGAATTAAAAGAATTCATGACTAGAAAGATCACACACTTGATTGAGGAACATAAGAACAAATCAAATCTATTTAACACTAGAGACCTAGATCTAGAAGTTGCAAGAACACTAGAAGACCCACAGAATATTGAAGTACCTATTCCAGATAAAGAAGAAGGATTACTCTTGAATCCTTAAAAAGAATCTCAACAACACGAAGTAACTATGCCAAAAGAAGATAAGAATCAGAACGGAAAAAGGCATACCGAGATGAAGCTCACTATAAAGAAGGCTAGAAAGATAAGTAAGAAGAGAGATAAGATTGACAAGTTGTAGAAGGTCCCAGAGGGAACCTCGCAGAAGGAAAATTTGAAAAATTGGAGCTTCGTCGGGATATCAGCACAATGACACATGGCAATTCACCATGGCGAAGAATTATAGCTGTTGGGGGCATTATAACCATTAGACCAACATTTCGAACCAGTAGAAAGACATTTATGGACAAATAGCTCGCCATCCAACTGTTGGGACCACACCATAAAGGACAGAATAGAGTTAATGAAGGCTTCATACCCGTTGCAAGAGACCTATTGTTGAGTTACCTATTTATCCCATCACACCATGCACTGAGAACACTTTTTCCAACTGAGAGTTTGAGCCCACAAACTAAGTCGATTTTATACAATGATCATAGCACTCTTGCTATCTATTCTATTCCAGTGTCTAAGTTACTCCTTGAACCTGAGATTGTTAACCTCGAGTGTGTATGTCGAATGAGTTGAGGGTTGCAGAGAAATATGTTGAATAAGTTCTGATTGACCTCAGGACTAAAAGAGTCATGTTGATGTCTACAGGTGTACAAGCATCATTGACGAGAGGACTGCCAGCCTCTCCGTCAACTTCGCACGGAGCCGAACTATCAGATTAAAAGTGAACCAAGCACAAGGATGATATAGCGAATGCCAAATTGATCCTGACCATATTAACCGTCTATATACCACCTCTGAGTGGTGCAATAAATTGAGACAACATGCCCAGAGATTTCAAATACACCTTGGTTATGGCATACCTCCCGAAGGGGATACACATAGTTTGAGAATACCAATATAAGATTGCAGCATTTAAGTTTAGTGACTTCAACCTCAGAGATCACAATGTCTATAACATGCTCACCCCGCATAAGTACCTGACCAGAACTAAGGGGAAGAATTCAAAGATAATCCCCTAGTCGTGGACTATGAACCTTGTACATTCCACCCTGCTGAACGTCATGAAGATTCCCCATTTTGGTAGACACAAGGAAGTCAACGCCTGTGTCAAGTTGCTTCTTTCTTGTTACCATGGTGGCTAGTTGTGTCTAAACCATCATATAACAGTTGATTCAACACTGATCAATCAGATCACAGTGTTGAGTATGCAAGGACCTGATCCACAAAAGTTTTACCCCGGAAAATCCATGGATTGCGCTCTAGCACAAAATATCAAGGACACTTATGGGGATGTCAAGAAGGGAAATCAAGGCTACAAGGTAGCTTCTATTCAGAGTGGCACATTGCGCCTTGCCTATCATTTGATTGAAGGAAAGTTAGTATGAAAGAACAGACCTACCTAAGTCACTGGTTTTGTAGTCGAACTCATAGGGAAGTGTGCATAAGGCCTTCAGATGAACTGGGTGAAGTACCTGGTGAACCTATTGGAAATTGACTGTAGAGAAGCACATGATGAAGGATATGAATTTCAATTCAGCTGGCTCTTGATCCTTATAGATTTTATTGCTTGGGAGATGCTGGAAGGTCCGACCTTCCCGGACATCGAGCCATTTGAACTGTTGGCCGCGAAGTTCGCTACCATTTGGTATTCAAGCGATATGAATAAACAGTGGCAGTCAAATGTTGTTTTTCATACCTACTACAATCAATATAATATATCCATATAGTCCGAGTCTCACATGAATTCGAACACTCTACATCAGTTCAAGCCTTTTATGAAGTTCAACATAGATTGGCATTTTATTTACATCACAAGGTGTGCCGGTGAACACAAGCAACAACTTCAGTCCTACTACAAGATAATGGAGGAGGACTTGGAGGAGATCCCTAAGGACTGGTCGGTGGACCTCCTTATTCTAGCAGACCCTACAGAGATATCTGACATCGACAGCCTAGAAACTGTGCAGGATACACCCAGACCTAGTGGGACAAAGAAGACAGAAGAGGTCCAAAGATTAGATAGTGCATCCATGAAGACTGCTTCCATATCACCTAAGAAAGGAGGTGATGGTGAAGAGTCAGATGAAAAAGAAGTCGAACATAAGCAAGGAGACGGGGTTGATCCCATGAAGAAGAGGAAAGGTTCACTTTTGAAACCTTCCTCCTAGAAGAAATCGAAGGCCACCATGACCAAGATGCAGACTGTCGTCACCTCTGATGACTTCAACTTGCTCATAGCATCCCTACAAGATACTTCGCTGGAAACAATAGAGAAACAAGAAGAAAATTAAGAGGAGATGTATGATCGAATTGAGATTGAAATTCAACAGGTACAACAGGACCTACTGTCCAGTCACACAGTCTCCAATGCGTCAACAAAACTAGAATTGGGAGATGAGCCAACCCAACTCCTCTACCTAGACGATACAGTTGAAGCTCACCTTCGACGAGCATAGGAAGAAACAGAGCAAGCCACCCAGGCTTTGACACAATTACAAGGAGTACTCATAGAGCAACACAGTGCTGTAGAACAGGAAAAAATTTCTCTCCAAGTGAAGTTTGATGAAGAAAAAGAACAACTACAACAAGAAAAGGAACAGTTTCTCGCGGAGCAACTCGAAGTAAAAGAAGCGGTCAATAGATCACTTCACTCTGTGACAGTCTTAGAAATCAAGGTAGAAGACCGAGTTACACAACATGTGAACTAGCTCACATAAGCTATCCAATAGCTATAACAATGTATAACAGATTTGGGTCTATGCACTGTACCTGTGACCCCACAAGATGTAAGAGACCAAAGAGAAGAAACCGCCCAGAGCGCAGTTGAGAGACTAAAATATCTTACCCTGGAATGTAATAAACTCACTGATCACAGTGCCTACACCTATGAACAACTCATGAAGAACCCATAATTGAAGGCCCTGGAGTCGCATCTCCAAGAGGCGATGTATCAAGCCGAAAAGATACAGGCACGGTTGAAGCCCCTGTCAGCAGTGGAAAGAATGAAGTGCTCCCAAGAGAAATGCCTTGCACAACAACAGATCCACACTATCCAGAGTAGGGTTATGGAAGTAACTCAGAGGCTCCAACCTGTACAGGATAAGGCCTATCAATTGTTTACAGAGGTAGAAGGCCAAGGAGTAGAGCTAGAGAAGGTTGTCACTACAATTGAACAATGTCTAGAGGGACCTATCAATGATGCAGTCATCCAATATTTCATTCAACAGGAGGCCATAGCATAGCAACAATTCGAAGCAGCTCGAGCCAAGATCAAGGCATTCGAAGCAGAACTAGTCAGACCAGAGTGACTCGGGATGAGTCACAGGTGAGTGTTTGGGGCCTGTTGGCCCTTGACCAATTTTTAGGAGATCCTTGGTCAAGTTGACCTATTTTGGGACTTTGACAGCCTGTCGAAGGTGGAGTGCAAGATGAAGTAGAGATCATGGGATCTCGACTGTTTTTTGGGTCCTTTTTGGGATTTGAGATTATGTAATGGGTATGGGATGTCGATCGATGGGTTTACCCATGTTTAGGCCTATTTTGTAAAATATAAATAAGTATTTAGGTGACATAAGTAGATGGACGATAAGCTAAGTGCTAAGTGCAAGTATGCTTTGTGGATTCTTTGTGCATATTATGAGAAACTTGTAGAGCTAAGTGCAAGTGGTTGTAATTGACTGTGAAAGGATTTGTGCTAGACCTAGCTCGGGGAAGGAGGATTTGGCGAGGTGTGCACAGATATCTTGTCCTATGCGGAGTAGGGTTTTTGTGGCTCTGTGCATGTAGATGACTGATTGAAGCTAATAAAGAAGAAGAGTTGGTGGACGTATCCCCAGGGTGGGGGTGAACCGTGTATATGTTGTGTTGCTCTACTTTGTGCAATGTGTTGGTGTATTTATTTTTTATTTGCTAAGTTCTTGATATATATAGATAGATCTGTTTATGCTTTGTGCTTATGATGAATTTGGATGTTAGATCTGACATAGGTGAATGTTCTTGAATTTGCTAGATTTGATCCATTTATTTATGCTAAGTGCTTAAATACATTAGATTAGGGTGAATGTTGCAATGCCTTATTTTCTTTGCGGAGTAGATATTGGTTAATGATGAACTAATGGTGTTAAGTGCTCTATCAAGTATTAGAATCACATATCTGTGTACTAGCTAAGGTTGCAGACACCTGAGTCCTGCAACCACCCCTGCCTCTACCTCGGGTGAGACTTCATCTTCTTCGTAGGTGTTGTCGAAGGGGCTGGTAGTTAGGGTTTTGTTGGTGCGCTGTTGTAGTGTTGAACCCTAGGTCTGCCCCTGTGCCAACATGCCTCTCATAACTTAATGCCTAAAATTGTTATGGAAAAGTTAGGCCTCGAAATCACTAGACCTTATCAGGACTTATACTCGTTTGATTCAAAAAAATTTAAGTGTCATGGCATGATCAAGGATTTGGTAATGAATCTTGCATAGATTCTTGTAAAAGGTATTCTTATGGATGTATTCATTTCTTCCATCCCTGCCAAGTATGAGATTCTTCTATCTAGGTCTTGGGGTGCAAAACTTGGAGGATCACTTCAACTAGGCATGACGTATGCTACGATCCTGATTTTTGGTGGACAATTTACTCGACTGTACAGAGAGACTAAACTTGAATATATTGTAAGTGACCCCCAAAACCCAAACAATTATCTAGTCTATGTTGCCGATCAGGATCTAGGAAATTGTATTTTATCAATAGACGATAATTTTGAGGAATGTATAAAAGAAGAAAACAAAAAAATAGAAAAACCAAAGAAAAATGTAAATAGTAGAGAAGGAGTATGGAAAATGTTTTTCGATGGTGCTTCATCCTGCGAAGAGGTGGGGGTTGGAGTGTTATTTGTTGCACTTGGAGAGGAATATGTTATCCCCTTTTCATACATTTTACAATGGGAAATTGATTATACAAATACTGTTTGTGAATACGAAGCTCTAGTTTTAGGATTGGAGGCTACCAAGAAGCTAAAAACTGAACATATAATAGTTTATGGTGGTGCAGAGCTAATAGTGAAACAAATAAAGAATCAATATCAAGATAAACATCCAATTCTATGGTCATACAAAAAATGCGCTTGGGATTTGATAGAGAATTTCTTCTCATCCTTTAACATTCACTACATTCCCAGAATGGAAAATCAACAGGAAGATTCTTTATCCAAAGCAGCTACGACATTTGTGTCGCCTACTCTCCTAAAGATGAAATATCATATAGAAATGAGACACGGACCTTGAATTCCAAATAATGTGCAACACTGGTAGGTCTTTGAAGATGACGAGTAGATTAAACAGTTCCTAGAAATGGTTGATGAGTTCTCTGAGACTCATATAGATCAAGAGAATCATAACGATCCTATCTCGATCATGCAGGAAGGAGAATATCCAAAAAAATTCCAGGATAAGATCGCACATCACCGAATGCTTGAGCTTAAAAACAAGGAGATCCCCAGAGGTCTGATACCTTTAGAGAGATTGTTTGACTAAGATGATATACCCTTAAAATCTACCTTATGTCCTCATCCTGAAGAGGTTGAAGGCTACGATATTGAAACTAAAGAAGATCCTAAGCTATTCAAGATATCTAAATACCTCCCAACCCAGGTGAAGAATAAATATGCTGAATTGATTAAACAATATAAAGATGTCTTTGCATGGTCCTATGATGATTTAAAAACTTATGACACCTCTATAATTGAACATAACATTGCTTTGAAGCATGGTATCAGACCTTTCAAGAAAAAGTTAAGACAGATAAATCCTATCCTCTTACCCGTAATAGAAAGAGAGGTCAAGAAGCTTCTCGATGCAAAGATTATCGTTTCACTTAGGTATTCTGAATGGGTAGCAAATTTGGTACCCGTTAGGAAGAAAAGTGGAGAAATAAGGCTTTGTGTGGATTTCAAGAATTTAAACTGGTCATCCCTGAAGGATAACTACCCACTGCCAAAAATGAATCATGTCCTGGAAACATTAGTTGGAGCTAACAAAATGTTGATGATCGATGGTTTCTCATGTTATAACCAAATTGCTGTCCACGAAGATGATAAAGAAAAAATTGCATTCAATACTCCGTGGGGAACTTTCATGTATGATAAAATGTCATTTGGTTTGATGAATGCAGGGGCCACTTTCCAAAGAGTGATGGATATAGCTTTCATTGGTGAGAGAGATAAATTTGTGGTTATTTACTTATATGATCTAACATTCTTCTCTAATTCTGATGCAGAACATTTGGTTCATCTTAAGCAAACCTTCGAGAAATGCATAAAGTTTGGTTTGCCTCTTAACCCTAAAAATTCAAATTTTTCTATGCAAGAAGGCAAGCTCTTGGGTCATATAGGTTCAAAGGATGGTATCAAGGTTGACCCTAAGTGATTCAAGGCTATTGACACGATAAACATTCCTAGAAATAAGAAATAAATCTAGTCTTTTTTAGGAAAGATAATTTTTTTGAGAATATTTGTCCCTAACTTTTCTAAAATTGTCAAACTAATCACAGATATGTTGAAGAAATACAATGAAATGAAATGGAATAACGAATAAAAATCATCATTCGAGTGGGTTAAGAAAGCTATAAGTGAAGCTCCAATGTTAGCTAGTCTAGACTATACTAAGGAATTCCTGATCTTTTCTTTCGCATATGAACATACTATCGTAGTGGTACTCCTCTAAAATAATGAAGAAGGTTTCGAGCAATCGATTTCCTTTTTCAGTAAAAGTATCAAAGACACCGAATTAAGATACAATATACTGGAAAAACAAGCCTACGCTATGGTGAGACTCTCAAATATTTCAGGACATATGTACTACATTCTAAAATAATCGCTTATGTACCAACAAGATCTATCAAATTTATTTTGGTACAACCAAACATTGATGGCAGGAGAGGTTGGTGGTTATCCAAAATTGAGGAATTCGATATTGAAGTAAAACCGACCAAGCTAGTCAAAGGTCAGGGCATAAAAAAATTGTTATCAGAGTCAAATTTCAGGGCACTCGGGATAAACCACTTGGAATCACATGAATATATCCCATACATAGAGGAACTTGATGATCAAATCCCTACAGTCTAGATCAAAGATAAATTTTCTTTCTCTGATTGGTATCACAATATTGTTTCATACCTCCTCACCCTTCAATGCCTGAGTGACATGACTCCATCCAAAGAAAGAATGTTGAAGTTGCACGTAGTTAAATACTGTATTATTGAAGGTCAACTGTACTGGAAATATCCTTTAGGTTTCTTGCTACGTTGTTTTACAGAACTGGAAACCGAGAATGTCATAAATGAATTTCATGAAGGAGTGTGTGGAGGACATCACGTATGGAGGGAAACAACCTATACAATTCTAAGAGCCAGATATTATTGGCCATGGTTATTTACTGATGTGAATTCCAAGGTTAGAGCCTACAACCCTTGCCAACTGTTCTCTGGAAAACAAAATCTCCCCGCACTAACTTTAGTCCCAGTCAAAATAGAGGCTCCTTTTCAACAATGGGGCATGTATTTCATTGAAGAAATCTATCCATAGTCAAGTGCCCAACATAAATGGATTTTAATTGGTACCGATTATTTCACAAAATGGGTTGAAGCCATTCCAACTTAGAATTCCACAGATTCGATAGTTATAAAATTTTTGGAAGAGAACATCCTATCCAGATTTGGTTTCCCCTGGAAAATAGTTGTAGACAAAGCTCAAGCTTTCAAATATATGGAAATGATAAGATTTTGTCAAAAATACAACATTGTGCTAGGACATTCTACAACCTATTATCCTTAGGGAAATGGGTTGGCCGAATCGTCCAACAATATTTTGATGAATATAATCAAGAAAGTATTAAAAGAGAATAATAAGGCTTGGAACGTTCACCTAAAGTACGCCTTATGGGCAAACCAGATCGGCACTAAGAAATCAATAGGTATGTCCCCTTTCCAAATGGTTTATGGTACTGATGTTATCCTTCCTATCAACCTCTCTCTTCTAGTAATGAAGCTATGGAAAGATGCAAATGAAGAGACAAATGACGTAACGTAGAGGATAAACCAAATAATTGAAGTCCAACAAAAGAGGGCTGAAGTTGATGACAAACTTAAAAAATACCAAGAAAATATGAAATCCCTTTTCGATAAAAAATAAAAAGACATGGAGTTTCTTCCTGGTGATCTAGTTTTAAAATAGGATGCCAGAAAAGAAGATGCAGGAAAACATGAAAAGTTTGATCATCTCTTGTTCGAACCATTCATGATTGCATTTATAGAGGGAAAGCATTCATTCCTACTGGAAAATATTGACGGGAAATTTTTTGATGCCCCTATCAATGGGCATTATCTAAAACATTTTATGCAATAATCATGTTTCACATTACCATTGTAGATACTGGTTTGGTTTCTTGTTTGAATTTGCAATTCCCTTTTCTTTCGTAGGATATCTAAATTTTACTTCTACGTTGTAAATAAACCAAGTTTTATTTGATATCATAAAAAAAAAATATAAATATTTGTACTGCATATAATTTTTATTTTGCGGAATTTTCTGATTTTTTCTTTTTATACTCTTGCAGAATACTTATTATCGGATGAGAAATAAGGAGGTATCGGAATCCAAATTTCATTTTTCAATACATTTTCTTTTCTCAAAATAGGTGATGAATTAATAATTGGTTTGATTGAAAATGTAAACGAAATCTGAGGTGTGAACTTCTATGATCATTGTTCAAGCTAAAATACTAAAGGAAATCTTAATGGATATAAACAAGGTTCTATTCATGTAAATATAATCAACTGATCAAAGGTCAGAAAATTTGTAGGCTTCCAAGTCAAGTGAAAATAAAACAAAAGTTGAAATAAAAGGAAAAGAAAATAAGAATAAAAAAGGGATTAAAAAGGAGAAGTTGGACAATTGAGAAGTAAACTATCGTAAATGAGATTCTTTTGTGTCAGACCATATGAGTCCTTTCCCTGCTCCATTTTTCCTATCTTCGATCTTTTTCTCTTTTAAAATTTTCACTACCTATCCTTAAGTCTTCATAGAAAGAAAGAATTTTGCCTTGACTCAGAAAGCTTAAAAGCATATCTTCAAAACAATATTAGCTAAAAACCTTTATATTCCTCTTATTTTAACTGAAATAAAGTATGTCTAGGATAATCCTGATAACTTTAGCTCTTCTATCGGATTTTAGTTGATACATTCACTCAAGGTTAATCCCTAGAAATGAAAAATCTCCATAAATTCTTCCCTATAGGAAAAGATGTATTGAAAATAGGGAGAGATTTAGTCCATAGTATAATAAAAAATGGTTGATAGACCTTTATTTTAAAATCTTAAAAAGATATCATCCCCATACAATACATACAAATTGATTTCCCCCACTTCAAAATTATAAAAAATATAAGACAGATGGTGAAAGGAAATTCGTAAATTGATTGCCCCCATCTAGTCCAAGATAAATGGTGAAAGGAAATTCATAAAAATGATTGCCCCCATTTTTTCCAAAAGAGATGATTAAAGGAAATTCATGAAACGATTTCCCTCATCTCAATAAAATGCAAAAATGCTAATTGAAGTGGTGAAAGGAAATTCAATCGGAGAGGTAAACTTCATCGGGGTACTAAAAAATGCTCGCTGGAAGTGAAGCAATATCTATGATATATGTAAGGTTGTCGTACATGTATAAACATACTCTGGTATTTGATTCTTTTTCCAATAATATTTACATTCTAAATCGATAAGGGATTCCTTGAATAAATTGTTAAAAGTACTTTGCCTTGATGCGAGCGAAATCGACCAAAGTTTGGTAGTTCAGTTAAAGTTGTTTTGATTATCTTAAACAAATCCAAACTCAGTTTCAGGAAAAGAAAATTATTAATATCCTAAGTTGAGGTAAACTATTAAATGTGTTTTGAAGGTTTTTTGAGACTCGGTTGAAGCCCAATTTTTTTCTGTACGATTTTTCCCCAAAGGTTTTCCCCATAAATACAATGATGACTCCATTTAGCCAATAAAGGAACTTGGTCTACTGTTCTTCCATGCCTTGTAGGGAGATGTGATCCACAAATGGAGCCTATGTTGGAACACATATAATCCTAAACCTTGAGCATTACTTTCTTAAACTTCATCTTTGCTAAATAATAACTCATAAATCAACTTTCAAATGTTTAAAATCAAATTTACTGCTAGTCATAAGGTGAAAATGTTATCCATCATTGATATAGTTCCCCATTGATCGAAAAATATTCTTTTCCCTCGAGTTTTAGTGTAACGACCCTAATTGAATAAATGATTAAAGATTACAAAAAAAAATCAGTTAAAGAAAATAAGCATGATTAATTGTGTGATAATCAAACTGAAGAATGCATTTAATGAACTATGACAGAAATTAAGGGAAAATAAATAAAATAATGAAAGAACAGGGATGGCGTAGGCTGCCAAGGGTGGCGTATGCAGGGCAAGAATTCCAGAAATCCCGAGAAGATAAGGAAAATGTTAATGAAATGAAGTACGGGGGACAGAGGGTGGTTGTGAGGAGTAACTGCATGTGGTGGTCGGGAGGAATAAGGCAGGGAATGAGGGGGATGTGCGGGCCATTCGGAGGTGGATGGGCGCAGGAAAAATGATTTTTTTTCCCTTTTGCCAGGAAGCCGAGAGCTGGACTGGGGGGTGTGTGTGCTCAGAGAGAGACACACGACTTACTGGTTGTATCTTATTGATCAGGGAGGCACGTGTTGCTGGAGGTTTTGGGCTCGGGGGCCAGGATATCCGTAGATATCCTGGAGCTAGGTCGTTTTCCTAGTTGGCAGGGTGGACAGTAGATTTGGGCAGTTATTTTGTGTTTATGGCAGGTCTGGACTGAGTAGGAGGGCAGCAAGACAACAAGACATCAGGGCAGAAAAGGAGCAACTGAAATTAGCATCAGATCCAGGTACTTGGTTAAGTTTGAATTCATTTCTTTCTGTTATCATCTCAGTATTTATTGAAAATTTTAAACTGCTGTAGTTGTTGTTATA
>JASDQU010103474.1:108483-139462 GCA_032191745.1 Picea mariana | reverse complement strand
TCTCACATTTATTACATCCAACTACCATAGTGGGCCTTTATTAATATAGTGGACCTAGTCCACCTTACATTGAATGACCACATTCCCATATATTAAATGACTTCCACTAATAACACATAACCACATTCCCATTGGGTACCTCCCTTGGTACCCCATATTACCTCCCTAGGTATACTACATGCTCATGTTCATTCTTAGTCGGTTTACGTCAACTCATGCCTTTTTCCAATGTCATGCCAGTGTCATCAACTTCTTTCTCTTGGATTTGTTAGAACTACCCTAACACCACAACCTCCCATCTTTACCTTTTCATCTATCCTCTATCCTTTCCATAAGAGATCATGTAGCTAATCCTACCTCACTTGTGGTAAGATTCCAACCTCTGTGATGTAGGTATCTAGCTAAACATGTTCATACACCATCCTACCTCACGTATAAGTAAGTGCAAGTATCTCCTTGTCACTCTTAATCTTATCAATGATTTTATAGTTGATATGTTATTATTATTGTTAGACTCACTCATGGTTTACTTACATGTTCTAGTTATTTTCCCATTAATATAGTAATTAGAAATTGCTCATCTCTACTCTCCTAATTTAGCCATTGCAGCATTTACATGATATTTAGGATTATTTCTTTTTATTTCATTATTTACATTTCATAGTTTAGTTTCTATCATTATTATGAAGTGATTACATTCGCTTTTTCTCCCATGTCAAAATTGTGTGTTTAACATGCAATGTTTGTCTACTAATCTTTCTTTCTCATTTGTCTTGTACTTGCCTAACATTACACTAATCCACATGGAACACCTTGTAGTTTTTCCTTACACTAATTCTCAAGGCATAGGGGTCTTCACATGTACCATGGGATATATAGGCCTACTTGATGGAGGATTCCCTCACAACAACAATGTATTTGCCTACATTTCAAAGACCCTCATATTACCCCTATATAATTTCTTGCATTGCTCATTCTTTGCATCTTGCTATTATTCACATCTTATGGATAGAAGTTCCTATAAGGCGAGGTAAAATGTATAGAATATCCTTTGTTCATAAATTATTTAGCATTCATTCCTTGGTTACTAATTCCCTTCAATCCTCCCTAGTTCATTATAAATCCCTCTAGGATCACCATCAAGGCTTTGTCTAGTTTCAAATGGTGATTGACTTTGTTTGTATATGGAAAAACAATATTTTAAGGGGTAGCATAATAAAAAACTCAAGCCTATTTTCTATTGTCCCTATATTGTTCTACAATATTTTAATGACAATGGTTGTCATTAGTATTTCCCTTCCTTGCTAGACATCCATAATATCATTTATGTCAATCATCTCAAGCTATATGATCCATCTATTCTAGAAGAGGAAGTTCAAGTCTTCCACTTAGCAGATAATATCTATACACTAATGGACCTGCACACCTACTACACTTGTCATCAATGAATTACTTCCTATCTTGTTGAATGCCAAGGTCACCATCCCAATCATGACAAATCACTATCCTAAGTTGTTTTTAAAAAGAACTTCTTGCATCTTGTTGAGAAAGTGGATTCACTCTCTACTAAAACATGGAGGAACTAACATGCCACATTTGCATGTTATAATTAATTAATATTGATAATTTTTTGCACAAGTAAATAAATGCATGTAGAACCTAGAACATGGTGCACTTTTGGTTTATCTTAATGTCAAGGGTAGCTAAATTTCACTATCAAAATTGATCCTTTGCAAAGCACATAAAGATATTGCTACAGAAATAAAGGATAAGAAATGTAATATGGTATTACCATATTACAATGTAATATGGCATACCATATCACAATGTGATATGGTATACCATATTCATATCTCATGTATTTTTTTTTTTAAACTTAAAGGAAGCATCGTAATATCAACGATAGTTTGTTGCAAGGATTTTTTTTTTTTGGAACAAGTGTGGCAATAGCGATGAAAGTTCATCGCACTTTGCAATGGTTTTGCATCACACATATAGCATCTGCATTGTAAGTTTTGTCTCTGCCATCAATTTTCGTCGCTATTTCCATGCTTTTTCATCGCAACTTTCCACAGTTCATCGCACTTTGCAATGATTTTGCGTTGCACATATAGCATATGCGTCGTAAGTTTTGTCTCTACCATCAATTTTTGTCGCTATTGCCACGCTTTTGCGTCACAAATTTCCATAGTTCATCATAATTTGCAACGATTTTGCATCACACATATAGCATCTGTTTCGTAAGTTTTGTCTCTGCCATCAATTTTCGTCACTATTGCCACGCTTTTGTATCACAACTTTCCACTGTTTTTTTTTACATTGGCACGGTTTTTCATCCCTGTTGTGACGATTTATAAGGTAAACCTATATTGATGATGATGACACGTGGATGGAATATTTCATCATTGTTTCCATGAAGACCTGGGTCATGGATATAGCGACGTAAAATATTCTTTGCTTTCGTGGAAATTGCAATGGATAAGTGTGGAAATACCGACAAAAAACCATGGGAAATTTGGTCATATGTAATAGTGATAGGTGTGAATAAGAATTGGATAATGGTCTTGGACCATGGCATGGACTTGCCTATCCATGCGAGGTGGCTAGGTGTGAATGAGGCTATGGAGGAAGTCTTTACCATAACATGTGAGGTGGATGGGTGTGAATAATATTGTAGGAAAAGAAGAAGAATTGTCACACCACAGTCGGGAGGACTATGTCAGGAGATGTGTACTATTAGATAGCATGGTAGTATATTTTTGTTACTAAATGATTGATATGTATTTATGGAGACCACTAGACTGCATGGAAGTAGCTATGTGCTATTGGTTTATTAGTCATGAATATTGTGGCAAATTATTTGAACTATCGATAGCATGGTAGTGGCTGTGTGCAACTAGCTGATTTAATATTAGTTCGTGGACTAGTAGAAGAAGACATTGTGGAAATAAACCTCCCTAGCTAAGAGAGAGTGTTGATGTTTTGGTAGCTACGAGAGGTATTTTTCCTTCTAGAAAACCTTTCCTAGATGATGAGAAGATTTTGAAAGACAAAAAAATACCATTGAACAATAGAAGAACACACCAGAAGAGAAGTCATCCCAAAGGATAAGAATAAAGAAAAGTTGGAACCTTCAAGAAGAGAAGTCGGCCCAAAGAGAAAAGATAAAGGGGAAATATAATTTCTCAAAGAAGAATTCATCCCAACTAAAGTGATAGGAAGACTATAAATAAGGAGACATCTTTCTCATTTGCACTCACTCACTCATTCATCACTCATTCAAGGATAAGGCGCTAGTACGAGGCAAGGAAGGAAAACGTTGCACTGGACTTTGGAAATTCCTGATTGGTTATTCTTGGTGGTTGTTTTATCTTGTGTGCTCCCCTTTGGAATAGGTGTGCTACTTATGTATAGTGTTGCTACTGCATCTTTGTGGTGTTGATTCTACAACTGTCTGGTTCATCTTGTGTGTTAGAATTGTGCTAGGGTTATTCATTATCTTCTTACTCTTAATATATGGTTCATGGTTTGATTAATTGACAAAATATATCTAAGAAAGGTTGGTTGGGATTTTCCCCCATTTGGGGTTTTCACATGATAAACTATTGTGTCTCTTGTACTTGCATATGCTTCTTATATATTTAGTACCTGATATAACTGTTAATGTAAAAGAATATCTAAGAACACTTGTAACTCTACTGCTTTGAAGATTAATAAAATCTAACACCTCATGCCATAACCCAAATTTCCTTATTCTATCCACCACTTGGAGTAACAACCTACCAAATTGCTACTACCCTCACCTTTCCTAACATGGTGATCACTATACATGTTTTGTATCTTGAACCACCATCTATGGTACCAATCCCATCCCTCCTTGTTGTGGTAAATTCCCCCCTATGGATAGGTGAAACCCCCCTTGGATCAAAACCCCTCTTGATCCAAGATAGAAGAAAATTCCTCCTTATGGAGTGACTTCCATTCGAAACATGCTCAGGGTTCTTTGTTGCTTTTAAATCTTTGAAAGTTTCTTCCCTTTTTTATGGCCTTTCTTTCCCTGTTCTCATTTCATAGGCTATAAGAATCCCATGAAGTTCATCCATTGTAAGTTTTTGAAGGTTTCCTTGACCTTCCAATGTAGATACCTTGACATTATATCTCATTGGTAATGATTTCAACATATTTTGGATAGTAGTTTTGTCATCTAAATCTTCTCCTAGTGCTTTGATTGAATTGACAATTTCATCTACTCTTAGAAGATACTCTACAATGTTTTCTTCTTCTTTAATCTTCAAGTTTTCAAGCTGTCCTTTGTATGTTTGAAACTTTTCTTTCTTGACTTTGGAATATCCTTCATAGATGATTTGTATTTTGTCCAAAATATCTTTTGTTAATTTACAATGCATGAATTTGACAAATATATTATTTTCTAATCCACCCATAATTGCATTTACAACTCTTGAATTATCATTGTAGAAATTCTTTGCAGTTGTGTCTGAAGGATAATTTTCTGGTACATCATAACCATTTATCATAGATAGCTAGAAATCACATCCCAGTCCCATTAGGTAACTTCTCATTCTTATACTCCAGAATGCATAATTATCTCCTTTGAATAGTGGAGCTTTGTTTGAGGACATCCCTTCTTGTTGATCTATTGTGATTTCTTAGAATCTTCCTTCTAGTGATTAGATTGTGATGAAGGAACCCACTCTAATACCAATTTTTGGAATATTGTTTAGTATTGAGAGCGGGGATGATGAATCAATATAACTTTTTTTCACACTATTTAACACCACTTAATTATTAATCTTATTAAACACAACAAATTTTCAACAAAGAATAATAATACACATAATTTTAACATGAAAAACCATAAATATTATTTTTATATATTTATATAAAGTTTAATTTTAATTTACAAGCTACAACTTGTAGGAGACACCAATCTCCTCTTTTTAGAACCAACTCAAGGAGACAACAATCCCCTGTTTTGAGCACCAACTTAAACAGACAATGATCCCCTATTTTGAGCACCAATTAAGGGAGACAATAATACCCTGGTTTGAGCACCAACTCAAGGAGACAACAATCCCATATTTTTATCACTAACTCAAGGGGACAACAATCCCTTATTTTTCAAGCACTAACTTGAGGAGGTTGCAACTACCTTTTATTCATGATCCAACCTATAGAGGACTTTAATCCTGCCTTTCTCCACCCTTTCACCTTCACTGCATTTTTAATCTTCAAACTTCAATTTATTCCTTTCGACTCTTCTTCTGTTTAGATCTTCTTATTAAATCATTGAGTCACCTATACTGCTTCTATCTTCACAAAATTTCCTTTGCGTTATTTACTTCATCTTTTGTCGGATATGCTTTTTTAAACGCTAGATATGATCTTTTTCCAATATATTACTATCACTCCTGAATGATGTTTTATTGTCAGACCTCAAATTATACGACTATGAACTATTTCTTTTTCACCCGCACATCCATTTTTTTCTCATAACCCTCTTCTTTATTTATACCTTTCCATAAGTTTTATATGAAAATTCATGTTCTTATTGAAAATCCATGAAGTTTATTAAATAATAATTTGTTTTTCCATTTTTTAATTTTTAATTCACTTTTTACATTACCATGGGTAAATACCATGTGCTCTTTCACTTTTACCCTTTTTATTTAACTCCACTTTGCTTTTACTTTTTTTTTAACTCCACTTCACTTTAACCTTTTTATTTAATACACTTTCATATTTACTCTTTTACATAAACTCCACTTCTACCTAACTTTTCAACTTTTCTTATTTATTAAAGTCATATTTATATTTAATTCTTTTATTAAACTCTGTTTCCACTTAAATTTTCACTTTTGTATGCATTAAAATGATACCAAGGTCACATATATATTTAATCCATTTTATAACCTTTGACATAAATGACAATTTTATTGAGCAATCTCCTCCTTTACTCCTCTTTACCATGCAGTACAAATTACGTAATACACAAAGATCTTCAATTGGGTTTATATGATCACCAATTTACCCTTCGAAAACCATTAATATTCTTGGACTAAACAATCATGTCTTTCATTATTTGTTCCAAATATATAAAAATTAATATGAATACATGTAATGAATCTCACACATGAATTTAACAAAGTTATAGTCCTAGGGAGAAGACGATGACTACACAATAAGATTTTGATAATGCATGGGCTTGTCTGAATGACAATACCATATTATCCATTGATAATGATGGACATATCGGTGCTCTTTCACATCAATTCCAACACCTTAACACCATGTCCAATATATTGTCCATTCACAATGAGTGGAATGCATACCTGAGTAGCCATGAACATCTTACCTTTGTTGGGTATCTGTTATATTCTTTGCAAGAGTAGTAGTTTCTGAGCATATGCGTCGAGTGCGCACGGGGTTGAATTCCCCCCACACAGGGGATTGGGGGAAGTGCCCATGATAAAAACATTTATGCCTTGGGAAATGTGTCACATGCCTTGAGAAACATGCCACATATTTAGGTGGTTTTTCGGCACATGGTTTTTGCCGACGGTTTTCTATTTTTGGTTAAGAAATTAAGGTTGTGGACTAATCCAGGTCATTGGGTTAGGGTTTTGGATGTAGCTGGATCCTATATGTATATTGTACTGTAAACAATGTATCACACATGAATGAATATAGAATATGTTGGTTTTCCCGGTTTGGGTTTCTATGGGAAAAATCTTTGTGTAATGTTTATATTTGTCATTGTATCTTTTCTGTTCTTTTACAGAATATTTGTTTGCAGTAGATATTGTACAAGGTTAAAATATGCATTTTGTATCAGAGCTTTGTTGGCTTCAGGGGGACACCTTTGTGGTCAAGGTTTGGCTCAGGACTGCGATAAGCCTTGTTACAGTGGGAGATCTGTGGTATTGATTTTTCAGGTGAAAGGAAATGGCAAGAAATTCGAATATGGAGATAGAGAAGTTTAGTGGGAAATATTTTGAGCTATGGAAGCTCAAGATGGAAAATCTGTTAGTGGACAGAGATTAGTGGATCACGATAGTTCTAGGTACTACACCTACAGGAACTTCAACAGATGAATGGAAAAAGTTGGATTAGAAGGAAAAAAGCACAATCCGATTGTGTCTCTCTAATTCAGTATTACTGAATGTGTCAGATGAAGCTATAACGAAGGATTTATGGGAAAAGTTGGGAAAGTTGTATCAGTATAAGTCCCTCGTAAATAAAATATTCCTGAGAAAGAAGTTGTATAAACTGAGGATGAGAGATGGAGACTTGGTGGCAGAGCATTTGAATGCCTTCAATACTGTGGTAAGTCAGTTAGTATCTATCGAGATTAAAATTTCAGATGAAGATAAATGTATTAGTTTACTCTGTTCTTTACCAGACTCCTGGGATAGTCTGGTTGTGGTCATAGTTAGTAATACAACTACCTTGAATTTTGATGAAGTGGTCTCATCCTTGTTGTCAAAGGAGATGAGACAGAAGAATATGGAAGGATGGAGCATAAACGCATTATTTTCAAGAGGACGTTCCTAGGAAAGGAATAGATCTAATTTCTCAAGTGGGAGATATAAGTCTAAGGGTAGATCTAAATCTCCCGAAAATTTTGTAAGGGTATGTTGGAGATGTGGAAAATAAGGGTACTACAAGAAGCAACGTAGATCCAAGGTTGAGAAAAAGAAGGGATCTGAAGAATATCATTCTACAGAAGAAAAGACCTCCAAGGAAGAAGGAGGGGATGTGTACTTGGCTTCTTCAAGCACACATGTAGATCATGAGGCATGGTTGGCTGACTCTAGGTAATCCTTTCATATGACTCACCATAGGGAGTGGTTCTGTGAATATGAAAGAGGGAGGTAATGTTTTCTTAGGTGACGATTCGACAACCAGAATCATAGGACGAGGAAAATTCAAGTTGAGGCTCATAGATGGAAGGATTAGAACTCTGCCTAGTGTTCTGCACATCCCAGGTTTGGCCAGAAATTTGATTTCTATAAGAAAAATGGACGATGTAGGGATAAAAAGAATATTTGAAAAGGAAACCTACAGGATGGTTCGAGGAGCAATGGTGTTGCTGAAAGGAGTTTCGTTTGGAACTCTATATAAGATAGAAGGAAGCACTATTAGTGATGGGTGTAATAGTTCCATTATTCTTGATATTGGAGTTGAAGAAGAAATAAATCCTATAGTATTTGGAGAAAAGGTTATGCTGTGGCATCAAAGACTGGGGCATATCGAAGAGAAGGGTCTTCGACTACTACACGGTAAATTTATGGTTGAAGGTATGTATAACTGCTCTCTGGATTTTGATTTCTATGAACATTGTCTATATGGGAAGCATAATCGGGTAAGATTCCCCTCTGGTGCAAATAGGGCAGAAGGAATATTATAGCTATTTCACAGTGATGTTTTTGGACCTGTGTCGGTCCCATCATTGGGAAAATCTGTGTACTATGTCTCATTTATAGATTACTTCTCGAGGAATACTTGGATATATCTCCTCATGAATAAATCCAAAGTCTTTGATAGGTTTAAAGAGTTTAAGGATCTTGTTGAGAATCAAACAAAGAAAAGAATTAAGGTGCTAAGGATAGATAATGGTGAAGAGTTCTGTGAGAATGAATTTGAATAATTATGTAAGAAGTGCGATATAGAAAGGAAGAAGACTACTCCATATACACCTCAAAAGAATGGATTTGCAGAAAGGATGAACATGACGCTCATGGAAAAAGCAAGGTGCATGCTCAGTGGTGTCGAGCTAGGGAAAGAATTCTGGGTAGAGGCAGTGGGTACTTCATGTTACTCTAGTATTGAGGAGATTGGTTCAAGAAAGAAGGCTACTAGAAAGATATACTCCATCTGATTTCCATTCAAATTTTTCTTTGTCTATTACTGATGATGATCCTAGAACTATCAAGGAGGCAGTGGATTCAGAGGATGAAAATATCTAGAAAAGGGCCATGAATGAAGAAATGGCATCTTTGGATAAGAATGAGGCTTGGGGTCTAGTGGAGTTTCCAACTGGAAGAAATCCCATTGGAAACAAATGGGTATTTAAAAATAAGTTGAATGCAAAAGGAAAAGTGGAGAAATACAAAGCTCAGTTAGTAGAAAAGGGTTATTCCCAGGTTGAGGGAATTGATTTTGGTGAGATTTTTTCTCCTATTGCCAAGTTAACCTCCATAAGATTTCTGTTATTTGCTGCTGCTGCATTTGATTTTGAAATAGAAAAAATGGACGTGAAGATAACATTCATACATGGGGATTTGGAAGAAGAAATCTATATGAAACAACTAGAAGGTTATGCTGTGAAGGGAAAGAAGGAGCTGGTATGCAAGTTGAAAAAGTCCCTGTATGGTTTAAAACAATCACCAAGGATGTGGTATAAAAAATTTGATACTTATATGTTGGGTCTTGGATTCAAGAAGCAAAGAGGATCACTGTGTGTATTTTAAATTAATTGGTGATCATTTGATTTATTTGGTCTTGTATGTGGGTGACATGTTGCTGATAGGAAACAACAAGGAGATTATCTAGGATGTGAAAACTCAGTTGTCCTCTAAATTTGACATAAACGATATCGGTGCCTCAAATTTCATTTTGGGCATGGAAATTAAAAGAGATCGGCAAAGGAGGAAACTCTGGTTAAATTAAAGAAAATATGTCGAGACAATATTGTAGAGGTTTAATATGCAAGAATGTAAATTGGTCAAGGTTCCTATTCCTGTTGATGTAAAGTTATCTGTGGATAAGTGTCCCAAGACACATGATGTAGTGTCCCCAAGACCGAGCCCTGTTGCAAACCATGTTCTGAAAGAAATTGTAATTATGTTTTATAGGCTGGTGAGCCAAGTTTTTATAAGCTGGTGGCTTATGTGTTTGTTAGGCCAGGGAGCCTAAGGGTTGGAGGCAGGGGGCCTGATTTTGTACTTGTATGTATGCATAACATTTAATAAAATTGTAAACACCGCCAGGTGTAGACCGACCATGATGAATGAGTGAAGGGGGACTGAGATTCCATAGAGAAGGCAAGGGATTAGGGGTTGGAAGGTGGGAAAAGGGGCTAAGTGTTTAGCCTAGGGGGCTTAAGCCTTGGGAATAATATTTTAATATTATTCCAAAAAGACATGTGCATTTTATGTTTTATCCTAAGTTGCTAGCAAGGGGAGGACGTACAAGGGTGATGCGTGCTGGTGGAACACATGCAGTTCCATGGGTGACAAGTGTCAACCCTGGTGCATGCGAATAAAAAGGCCAGGATGAGCCGTGAGAAGTGTTCCTCCTCCATTCTACCCGATTGCCTGAACGCGTACGAAGCCCTCAATAGTATGGCCAACCCGACCCCTGCAGAGAAATCCTCGTGCGTTCCTGAGAGTCGAAAATCCCATGTTGTCTTTGATAATCTGTGTGCATCCTTTGTCTGACTGATCGAACCCATGCGTGGAGGCTCTGTCCCAAAGTCGTGACCCTGAACCATTCTGCCATTGTTGAACTAGTTGGAAAGCCTATGTTTGGCTTTGGAAATTTGTGTACACCTCTATTCTGTGAGCCGAGAAGCCAGGGTTTGTTTCTGAAGAGTCGGTTTCACCTCCATTCTGAGCCATGGAGTCTGTGTAGACCCCTGCGAGAATTAATCATCACGCATTCCCATGAACCATCACTGTGAGGCCTTGAGCCATTACTGAGCCGGTTTGAGAGGCTGTGTTTGTATTCCCGGTTGGCTAAGGTGACCATGCAGAGCTGGAATGTGCGTGGCTTGATGGCCATCACGAGTTGTGATTGAGCCTGTGTGTGATATCTCTAGGTGAGAGAGGTGGTTGTTGTTGGAAGAGGTTTCTCCTAGAGAGTGTCCAGCACCAGCTTCGAGCTCTGAGACTTCCTGATCTGGCCTTTTTCCAAGACCCAGAGAGGGAGGTTAGCACCGATGGACTGTGCTTGTGAAGGTGTATACTCCTGGGCGGAACAGGCATGTGGGGAATGATAGTTTGGTAGTAGTGGGCATAAGATGTCATCTTGGGAAGAATCCTTCTAGATTTTCTGTGCTGTTTTCCTTGTAACCTCAACCTAGCCTAGGATTCCTTGCCTTGGGGTGGAGCTTAGTCCCAGCTCGAGGGTGACCCACTACTGAGTTGATGAGCAGTGCAGTCTAAGGTTGGGAGGTTCGTGGAAGGCCTGTACTTTGTTGGTGTATTCTACCACTGTTAAAAGATAAGTATCTGATTATGCTTTAATCATGTTTTGCATGATTCTGCTTCTTATGTTATCATGATTTCCGCTGTGTATATGAATTAATATGAAATTCTATTGATTGTAATTATAGCAGTAAATAATATGTTTTACTCTGAGCTTAAATGTGTTTAACTTTTTTTAAATGCATGTGGATTATATAATACTTGTATGAGTTATGTACAAAGTGGTGTTATAGATTTATTTTAAGAGCGTTTAACCCTTGGTAGCCAGAAAAGGTGGGGCACTATAGTTTGGTGTCAGAGCCAAGGTTTCGACAGTGAGCCTAGATGGGCCAGTGGAGCGGTATTTGGACCGAGAGTGCGAGGGAAATTGGGTCTGGAAGGCCAATTTCAGACCTTGGTTTTCTCTGAAGTGTCAAGGAGTTACTTGACAAGTTTTTAAGCTCAGGAGGTTTAGTGGTGTGTGAAACCGCAACTAGTGTGGTCTATGGCCATAGGAAGAGAGGACTCCACACCAACAGTGCTGGAGCCTTAGGATATGTTCAGGAGGGAAGGTGAACCGTCGTGACCATCAGATCTGGGGAGTGTGCGTAGGGTTTAAATTCCTTTTGAATGGCACAGGAATGTGGGGATCGTGATAAGCAAACTACCGAAAACCCGAGAATCCGAGAAGATCTACATTGTAGATCTGGGAGGAAGGCTCGACCGTTAGATCTAGGGATCTCACGAACTCTAAGGTTCGTAAGGTGCGAACCCTGGATTTGGGTGCTCCAAGTCTGGAGTGGAGAAGTCGCAAGAGAATCACAACCCTCCATCTGAGGAGGATAGGTGGCAACAATCATGGAGTTGGCGAAGTGCCGAAGAGATCCAGGATTCAGGTCTTGAGAACTCAGAAGTTCCCACGGTGAGGGCCCAAGAGTTGGGTTCTCCAAGTCGTGAAGTCACGAAGTCATGAGGAGAGGAGACATCCATTGGATCCAGGTCAAGGGAGGACCGTTGGATCGAGAACCCCATTGCCTATCGTGCATTCGGGGGTTCAGAAGTTGAGAGGGGTCACTTTCAACTGCAGAAGTCACGAAGCGCTGAGAGCCGAGGCTCATGTGGACACATGGCAGAGCCATAAGGTGGGGCCCACATGATAGATAGGTAGACATGTGTCACCTAGATAAGGGAGTCAATACTCCATTGACTTCTCACATCTCGAGAATTCGGAGATAAGAGCACGGGAGCTCGACATTGAAACTCGCGAAGTCGCGAGTAGCGAGGACGTGAGGAGAAAAGTCAACATCCCTTCTCAGGGTTTCGTGAAAGGAAGGTGCGAGAGTTGGACCCCAAAACTCGTGAAGGTGCGAGTAGCTAGAAGTGCTAGCACTTGGCCCTAGCCTACGGTCATGCATAGCAGGTGCTAGCGAGGAGGGAGCCATACCCGTATCGCATCTCGGGTATCGATGTTTGGAGAAAGTGAGTCGAGGGTCTTCGACTCATGAACTTGCGAGATTGCGAGTTGTGAAAGGGTGGCTTTGGTTATGAATATTTAATTGTTGGATCTTCGTGGGCCGAGATTCTGAAGTTCCGAAGTCCTAAAATTGCAGAGTCGAACGAGAGCTCAGAAAACTTATTTGAATCAAAACGTCTTTTTTTCTTGTTCGTATTGGCTTATAAATGTTGTGGATTGTTCGTGAAGTTTTAATGGCCTGACAAACTTCGAATTGAATTGCACAGTGTGTTTGCAGAGTTCAATGAGAGTAAGAACTCTAGTTAACCAATGCTGAGTATGGAGTGGGAAAAGGTGCAGATTGCCCCCAAAACAGAGGACGAACGAGAAGGAAAGGATGTCAATGTGGAAGTTGAAGAAACAAACTCCAATGGGCATGGAAAAGAGATGGATAAGGAAGAACATATGATGAAACTCATCGAAAGATTGCAGAAAGATGCCCAGGCTCACCTAGATGATAGTTGAAAGCTCATAAAAATCAGGGATTGGTAGGGTGAATTCAACTTAAAAATGTTGAAGAGCCTGGAAAGAATAGAAAAGAAATTGGAAAAAGAGAGTGACACAAGCAGATCAAGAAGTGTCAGAACCCATGAGAGGAGAAGAAGATTGAGGAGTGGTAGCAGGCATTACTGTCTCTCCCTGAAGCATTGTTGTAAGGAAACACATAGTAGTTCAAGCCCGTCCCCTACCAGAAAGCACCAAAAATATGGAAAGGATGAATTGAAAGGGGAGATGAACAAGATCAAGCCTGCAACATTCGATGGAGAACATAAGAAGGAGGAATATGCCGAGACATGGTTGTTTGGCATGAGGAAATATTTCCAACTGTAGAATTATTCCACCCATGCAGAAGGAAGAATTGCAATGTACCAACTGAAAGGAAAAGCATCCATGTGGTGGGATCAATTTGTGTGGGTGCAACACATCAGAGAGAAAGAGGTCACTTGGAAGGAATTTAAGAGGTATTTCGAGAAGAAATACCTGACTAAAAGATACTATGAAAAAAATATGAAGGAGTTCTTCGAACTCAAGTTGGGTAGCATGACTATTGATGAGTATGAACGAAGTTTTCTAGAACTATTGAAGTATGTTCCATTCATCAAAGATGAGGCTGTCAAAATTCAGAGGTATCTGAGTGGACTGCCACCTTCCATTGGTGACAAGATTCAATATGACGATCCTAAGACTATGGAAGAAACAATAAGAAGGGAGAAATGCTTGTATGAACAACAAGGAAAAAGGCCTATCCTTCAGAAGGCTTGGAATGATCAGAGGAAGTTTAAGAAGGAATAGAGGCAGAAGGGAAACATGCCTCCCTTTTTCAGAAATAGTCTTCAGGGACAGCCACTGTTTAGAGAGCCGAGAATGACTAAAGAGGGAGCACAAAGATAGAGATAGACGCCCATTCAGTGTTGGGGCTGTAAAGGAAACCACAAGTAAAAATATTGTCCCCATAAAAATGGTAAAGCAAGAACTGTTCATATTGTTTAGCAAGCTGAAACAGTGGAGGATATGGGCAGCAGAATGTCGAGGATCTACGCAGCCTTGGACAACAAGCAAGCAGAATTTCAATCGCACATGATTGAAGTGGAAGGTATGATTAACAACTGACCACTAATTATTTTAATTGATTCAGGGGCTAGCCATAGTTATGTAGATCCTAGAGTGGTGGACAGTTTGCATCTAACGAGAAGCAAACATGAAAAGCCTTGGCTAGTGAAGTTGGCCACAACAACCAAAAGGAAGGTCATTGAATTGGTTACGTCCTGTTCAGTAGACATGAAAGGAATGAGCACTAAGGCTGAATTGAACATTCTGCCCTTAGGCTCATACGATTGCTTAATTAGGATGGACTAGTTGGACCAACACCATGCCCTTCTGGATTTCCGTAACAAGAGGTTTACATTCCTGAATGAAGAGGGAAATCAGGTAACAGTCCAAGGAATTCCTAGAGCCATGGCTGTTAGAGAAATCTCAGCCATGCAGCTGAAGAAGTGTTACAGGAAAGGCTGTCAGTTATTTGCAGCCCGTGTGGAAGAAGCATCCTGAGATGTAGTCTCGAATCTGGAAGATCACGAGGTACTCAAAGAGTTCAAGGATGTATTTTAGGAGGTACCTGGACTACCTCTGAAGAGGGACATCGATTTTTCTATAAATTTGATGCCTGGAGCAGCTCCAGTTTCGAAGGCTTCTTATAAAATGAGTATGCCAGAGTTGAAAGAGTTGCAATTGCAGCTTGAAGAGAAACTAAAGAAGGGATACATTCACCCCAGCGTGTCACCATGGGGTTTCCCGGTCCTATTCATGAAGAAGAAATATGGGACGTTGAGGCTGTGCATTGATTTCCAACAGTTGAATAAGGTATCTGTCAAGAACAAGTATCCTCTGCCATGGATCGATGATCTTTTTGATCAGTTGAAGGATGCGAAAATATTTTCAAAAATAGATATCCGATCAGGATATCACCAAATGAGAATAAATTATGAGGACATTAGCAAGATCGCCTTTAGAACAAGGTACGATCATTATGAATTCACAGTGGTGCAGTTTGGACTGACAAATGCGCCTGTTGTTTTCATGTGCTTGATGAATGGAGTGTTCAGAGATTATTTGGACAAGTTTTTCATAGTCTTCCTGGACGATATCTTGGTGTATTCCAAGACAGAGGAAGAACATGAGCAACACCTGAGAATGGTGCTACAGATGTTGAGAGAACACCAGCTGTACACAAAACTGAGCAAGTGCCCATTTTATCAAAGGCAGATCCATTACTTGGGACATATTATTTCAGAAGAGGGGATCGTTGTGGATCCTGAAAAGGTTGAGGCCATCTGAGAATGGTCAGCGCCAAGGAATGTGGCAGAATTTAGATCTTTTATAGGTCTGGCAGGCTACTACAGAAGGTTTATAGCCGGATTCTCAAAGATAGCTCACCCTTTCACTTCCTTGCAAAGGAAGGAGAAGAAGTTTCAGTGGACTGAAGAATGTGAGAGCAGTTTCCAGTGATTGAAGCAATTGCTAACTAGCACTCCAATCCTAAAGATTGCAGATCCAAATAAGGATTACATAGTGTGCACAGATGCGTGTAAGGAAGGGTTGGGAGGATTTCTCAGCCAAGATGGATTTGTAGTTTGTTATGAGTCCCGAAAATTGAAGGAGCATGAGAGGAATTATGCCACTCATGATTTAGAGTTGGCAACAATCATCCATGCCTTGAGGAAATGGAGACACTACCTCATGGGCAAGAGATTCAAGTTGAGAATAGACCATAATGGTCTGAAGTATTTATTTGATCAACCGACTTTAAATTCCAGGAAAATCAGATGGCTAGAGTTTCTGTGCGAATATGACTTTGATATCAAGCATATCAAAGGGAAATAAAATAAGGTGGCTGATGCACTCAGCAGAAAAGTGCATGAATTACATGCTACAACCATTAGCATGTACCAAACTAAGATGAAAGATAGAATTTTGGAAGATGCAAATACTGATTTGCAGTACAGAGGTCTTGTAGCAAATCTACAACATTGTGAGAGACCACAGACCAAGGAAAGTTACACCTTGGGAACTGATGGTTTACTTCTATATAAAAACAGAGTGTATGTACCCAATGTCCAAGAATTGAAGCTGGCAATTCTAAAAGAAATGCATAACGTGGCTTATGCTGGACATCCTGGATATCAAAAGACTATCGCAGCAGTCAAAAGCCATTATTTTTGGCTGGGTATGAAGAAAGAAATCACTGAATACATCGCCAGATGTATGGAGTGCTAGAAGGTTAAGGCTGAGCATAGGCACCCAGCAGGGTTGCTGCAATCTTTACTCATTCCTGAATGGATATGGGATGTGGTAACAATGGGTTTTATCACCGGACTACCTAGAACAAGCAATCATCATGATTCAATCATGGTGGTGGTGGACAAGCTTACTAAAGCTACCCATTTTATCCCACTGAAAACCACTCACAGGGAAGCAAATGTTGCTGATATCTTTTTAAAAGAAGTTGCATGCTTGCACAAAATTCCTAAGACAATTGTGTTTGATAGGGACCCGAAATTCACTTCAAATTTCTAGAAAGGACTGTTCAAAGGATTCAGAACGAATCTGAACTTTAGTACAACGTATCATCTTGAGTCTGATGGCCAGACAGAGAGGGTGAACATGGTAATAGAAGACATACTGAGAACGTATGTGATGGATAAACCATCAAGGTGGTAAGACTACCTGTATTTGGTAGAATTCACCTACAATAATGGGTATCATGCATCATTGAAGATGAGCCCATTCGAAGAACTTTATGGAAGAAAGTGCAACACTCCAGTGAGCTGGGATAATCCAGCTGACAGAGCAGTAGTTGGGCCTGAACTGCTTAAAGAGATGGAAGATCAAATGATAAAAATTAAACAAAATTTGAAAGTTGCCCAGGATAAGCAGAAAAGTTATGCTGACAGTAATAGAACCCATAGAGAATTCAAAGTGGGTGACCATGTTTTTCTTGAAAGTGAAAACTAACAGGAGTTCCCTGAAGCTGGGAAGTTGCGCCAAGTTGGCAGAAAGATTTTGTGGGCCATTTGAGATCTTGGAAAAGATTGGGCCAGTTGCATACATACTTGCATTACCTGCATCTATGACTGTACATNACCATGTTTTTATTGAAAGTGAAAACTAACAGGAGTTCCCTGAAGCTGGGAAGTTGCGCCAAGTTGGCAGAAAGATTTTGTGGGCCATTTGAGATCTTGGAAAAGATTGGGCCAGTTGCATACATACTTGCATTACCTGCATCTATGACTGTACATAATGTGTTTCATGTTTCACTGCTTAAGAAATATGTACCTGATGCTAATGATGTTATCGATTGGAATGTGGTTCAGGTGGAACCAGAAGGTGTCCTACAAGTGCATCCTGTGTGCATATTGGACAGGAAAAGCAAACAACTCCGGAATTGAGCCATAGAGCTTGTAAAGGTCCAATGGACCTGGTACGATCCTGAGGATGTGACATGTGAGCATGAAGAGGTTATGTTGGCAGAGTACCCACATATTTTTGAAAATTTTGAAAGGCTTGCAGAGACAGTGTAAGTTGCAGTGAGGACAGTGCAAAAATAAGGGGAGGGGGATTGTACTGTCCCCAAGGCCGAGCCCCGTTGCAAACCATGTTCTGAAAGAAATTGTAATTATGTTTTATAGATTGGTGAGCCAAGTTTTTATAAGTTGGTGGCTTATGTGTTTGTTAGGCCAGGGAGCCTAAGGGTTGGAGGCCAAGGGCCTGATTTTGTACTTGTATGTATGCAGAACATTTAATAAAATTATAAACACCGCTAGGTGCAGACCAACCATGATGAATGAGTGAAGGGGGACTAAGATTCCATAGAGAAGGCAAGGGATTAGGGGCTGGAAGGTGGGAAAAGGGGCTAAGTGTTTAGCCTAGGGGGCTTAAGCCTTGGGAATAATATTTTTAATATTATTCCAAAAAGACATGTGCATTTTATGTTTTATCCTAAGTTCTTGGAAAGGGGAGGACTTACAAGGGTGATGCATGCTGGTGGAATGCATGCAGTTCCATGGGTGACAAGTGTCAACCCTGGCACATGTGAATAAAACGACTAGGATGAGTCGTGAGAAGGGTTCCTCCTCCAGTCTACCCGATTTCCTGAATGTGTACGGAGCCCTGGATAGTATGACCAACCCAACCCCTACAGAGAAATCCTCATGCATTCCTGAGAGTCAAAAATCTCGTGTTGTCTTTGATAATCCGTGTGCATCCTCTGTATGACTGATCAAACCCATTCGTGGAGGCTCTATCCCAAAGCCATGACCCTGAACCATTTTGCCATTGTTGAACCAGTTGGAAATCCTGTGTTTGGCTCTATAAATCTGTGTACACCTGTATTCTGTGAGTTGAGAAGCCTGGGTTTGTTTCTAAAGAGCCGGTTTCACCTCTGTTCTGAGCCGTGGAGTCTGTGTCAACCCCTGCGGGAATTACTCATCACGCATTCCCATGAACCATCACTGTGAGGCCTCGAGCCATTTCTGAGCCTGTTTGAGAGGCTGTGTTTGTATTTCTGGTTGGCTAAGGTGACCATGCAAAGCTGGACTATGCGTGGGTTGATGGCCAACGCGAGTTGTGATTGAGCCTGTGTGTGATCTCTCTAGGTGAGAGAGGTGGTTGTTGTTGGAAGAGGTTTCTCCCAGAGAGTGTCAGCACCAGCTTTGGGCTCTGAGATTTCTTGATCCGAATTGTTGTTGAGACCCAAAGAGGGAGGTTAGCACCGATGGACTGTGCTTGTGAAGGTGTATACTCTCGGGTGGAATAGGTATGTGGGGAATGAGATTCTGGTAGTAGTGGGCGTAAGATGGCATCTTGGGAAGAATCCTTCCAGATTTTCTGTGTTGTTTTCCCTGTAACCTCAGCCTAGCCTAGGATTCCTTGCCTTGGGGTGGAGTTTAGTCCCAGCTCGGGGGTGACCCACTGTTGAGCTGATGAGTAGTGCAGTCTAAGGCTGGGAGGTTCGTGGAAGGCCTGCACTTGGTTGGTGGATTCTACCACTTTTAAAATATAAGTATCTGATTATGCTTTAATCATGTTTTGCATGATTTTGCTGCTTATGTTATCATGATTTCCGCTATATATATGAATTAATATGAAACAATATTGATTGTTAATTATAGCAATAAATAATATGTTTTACTCTGAACTTAAATGTGTTTAACTTGTTTTAAATGCATGTGGATTATATAATACCTGTATGAGTTATGTACAAAGTGGTGTTATAGATTTCTTTTAAGAGTGTTTAAGCCTTGGTAGCCAGAAAAGGTGGGGCGCTACACATGAAGAGGAGGGGGACATGTCTCATGCTCCATATGCGAGTGTAGTTCACAGTTTGATGTATGCAATGGTCTTTACTAGACCGGACATTGCACATGCAGTGGGAGTTTTGAGAAGGTATATGTCGAAACCAGGGAAGGAGCATTGGACAATAGTAAAAAGGGTTTTAAGGTATTTGCGTGGAACTGCTAGCTATGGATTGTGCTACGAAGGAATACTGAGATTGGAAAAAGTGGTGGATATACATGGCTTTGTGGATGCAGACTGGGCTGGAGATCTGGATCGTAGGAGATCTACAAGTGGGTATGTGTTTAACTTGTTTGGAGGAGAAATAAGTTGGATGAGAAAAAGATAGGCTATAGTGGCACTTTAAACTATAGAATATGAATACATGGAAACCACTCATGCAAGTAAGGAAGCAATATGGTTACAAAGATTGTGTTCAGGTATTGGGTTGGTACAACAAGCTGTAAGGATAGATTGTGACATTTAGAGTGAAAATTTTCTGGTGAAGAACCCAAATCATCATTCAAAGACAAAACATATTGATATTCAATATCACTTTGTGAGAGACATGGTTGAAGAAAATAAAGTATTACTGATGAAGGTGGACACTTTGAATAATGTTGCAGATTCATTAACAAAATTTGTGAGCATTGAGAAGTTCTCTTGGTGTAGAGGATCCATGGGAATTGCTGCCCTGGATTGTTGACTATGTAACCCTTTAACCCCCTGTATGCAAAGAAAACAACAAGTGGGAGAATATTGGGTATGTGTTATATTCTTTGCATGAGTAGTAGTGTCACGTGTCTTGGGAAATGTGTCACGTGCCTCAGGAACTGTGTCACATATTTCAGTGGTTTTTCGACACATGGTTTTTGTAGATGGTTTTCTATTTCTGGTTAAGGAATTAGGGTTGTTGACTAATCCAGGTCATTGGGTTAGGGTTTTGGATGCCGCTGGATCCTATATGTATATTGTATTGTAAACAATGTATCACACATGAATGAATATAGAATATGATGGTTTTTTCGGTTTGGGTTTCTAGGGGAAAAATATCTATGTAATGTTTGTATTTGTTATTGTATATTTTCTTTTCTTTTACTGAATATTTGTTTGCAGTATATATTGTACAAGGTTAAAATATACAAACTTTGGTATCATATGATTTGTTGTTGGGTATGGATTGGTTATCAAATCACAAGGAAAAAATGGACTGCTATGATAAGACACTATAGTGTGAAGATGATAAAGTCAATGTAATAGTTTTTGCAATGCATTCATAAGCCAGTTTCATTTAGGAAAATATCAACATTGCATCTTAAGAAATTTAGCAGGAAAGGATGCACCTTGTATACAATACACATTCTTAAATCAACAAAGTACAAGGAATTGAAGGCTTAAGATAACCTTGTTTTGTGGGAGTTTAAGGATGTGTTTCCAAAAGAGGTTCTTGAACTACCTCCTAAGAGAGATCTTGATTTTCAACATATATTCTTCCTGGAGCAATACCAAGGTGAAAGGTACCCTATAGGATGAGAAAACCAAAACTGGTGGATATAAAGGTACAACTGAAGGAGATGTTGAATAAGGGTTACATAAGACCAAGTGTATCCACATGGGGAGCACCAACTCTGTTTGTAAATAATAAGGATGGTACAATGAGACTATGTATTGACTACATGTACTTGAACATGATTTACCTCAAGAATAAGTATCCATTTCCTATGATTGATGATCTCTTTTATCAGCTCAAAGGAGTGGCAATTTTCTCTAATATTGACTTGAGATATGGGTATCACCAAGTCAGAATTAAATATGACGACATTCATAAGATAAAATTTAGAGAAAGTTATGTAAACTATGAGTTCATGGTGGTTCTAGTCGGATTTACTAATGCACCAACTACTTTCATGTGCCCAATGAATAACATTCTCAACAAATATCTATAAAAGTTTTTTTTAGTGTTTGTGGATTCTATTTTGGTGTATTCCAAGACTAGACAAGAACATGAAGATTATATCAGGATGGTCCTATAGGTGGAGAGCACCAGTTTTATTCTAATCTCAACAAGTTTGATTTATTTCATAAGGAAATACAATATTTAGGCCACACCATCTCAGTAAAAGGATTGGTGGTAGATCCTAAAAAGATCAAGGAAATTATGGATTGTCTTGCCCCTTGAAATGCAAAAAAAGTAATATATTTCATGGGATTGGATGGGTTGTTTATAAAGGGATTTTCCAATATTTGTCATCCCATTACCTCATTACAAAGAAAAGGGAATTTTTTTATATGGTCAGCAGAGTCTGAAACCAACTTTCAACAACTGAAGCACCTTTTGACTAGTGACGTTGTTTTGAAGATTGCAGACCCTACAAAGGATTTATTGGTTTGTCCTAATGTGTGTAAATAAGGAGTTAGTGGAGTCCTTACAAAAGAAGGACAAGTGATTAGAATTGAGTCATGAAAAATTAAATGAGCATGGGTAGAACTATGTCACTCATGATTTAGAGCTTGTCGTAATTATACATGTATTGAAAATGTGGATACATTATTTTCTCGAAAGGAGGTTCGTCTTGATGATAGACCATTATGGTATAATTTTTTTATTTGAATAGTCAAGGTTGAATGCTAGACATGCTAGACGGATGACACTAATCAATGTGTTTTATTTTGAAATCAAACACATAAATGTAAAGGCAGATGTAATCAATTGAAGTGTGAAGGAAATACAAGTAGTAGAAACAAGTGTAGGAGAGTTTGACATCCAACAAAGGATCAAAAACCTCACACAAGTAGATGATTTCTTCAATCAAGTGAAATAAGGGTTGTAGCAAGAACCAAAGGAGATAAAGTATGAATAATATCAACTTACAGTTGATGAATTGTTGTTGTAAAACAAAAGGTTGTATGTTCATAGTTAAACAGAGTTGAGGCACTTGATCATGGATGAATTCCATAAGAGACCCTATGTAGGTCATCCTTATTACCAATTTTTTTTAACAATAGTAAAACAATTATATTATTGGTAGAGAATAAATAAAGACATTGAAAAATACATTGTCAAGTGTTTGGAGTCTCAATAGGTGAAGGTTGAGAAAAAACATCCTGTAGGACTCTTGCAACCTTTACCAATTCCATAATGGAAATGGGAGACTATATCCATGGATTTTATTACTGGTGTAACAAAGAAATTTAAGAAACATGATGCAATCATGGTAGTAGTGGATAATATGAGAAAGTAAATTCACTTCATTCCTGTCAAATCTACTTGTAATACCATATATGTTGCTAAAATTTTGATGAAGGAAATTTTCATATTGCATGGTCTACACAAGAACATAATCTCATACACATATATGAAGTTCACCTCAGGTTTATGGAAACGCATGTTTGCAGGCTTGGGAACACAATTATGGTTTAACACGACCTACCATTCTCAGATAGATGGTCAGAATGAAAAGGTAAATATAGTTCTAGAGGGCATGTTGAGAATCCATGTTATACATCAGCCCAATAAATGGGATGATTATCTACCCTTGGTGGAGTTTTATTATAACAATGGGTATCATGAATAATTGAAGATGAGTCCATTTGAGGCTCTATATGTCAGAAAGTGTAGAGTTCCAATTACTTGGGAAAATCCTCTGGACAAGATCACAGTCAGACCAAAGTTGTTAAAGAAAATGGAATATACCATGATACATATAAGGAAGAATTTGAAAATATCCCAGGATAGACAAAATAGATATGCAAATAGTAAAATAACTCATAAAGAGTTCAAGTTGGGATATCATGTGTATCTCATGGTGAATCCCAAAAGAATTTCCCTAAAAATGAGGATTTTTTTTAAGTTAGCACCCTATTATTGGGGACCGTTTGAAGTCCTAGAAAGAGTGGGACTAATAACATATAGCCTTGCATTACCACCCATTGTTAGACATCATAATGTGTTCCATGTGTCTTTTTAAAATAAATACGTTCATGATTATAATCACGTTATTGAATGGATTTTGATACAGGTGGATATAGAGGGAGAATTCCATCCCAAACCTCAATGCATCCCGAGAAGGATAGAAACAATGCTCTGGAACTGAGCCATCATGCAGGTCAAGGTGCAATGGAAGTACTTTGGAGTAGATGACGCTACATGGGAACTGAAGGATTCCATGACATTGGCATACCCATTTTTGTTTTATGTATAATTGTATGTATATATGGTGTTTTAAACACCGATGTCGATGTTTCTTTAAGGGGGAGGGGACTGTAACACCCTATTTTCCCCCATGAATTTAATTATGCTAATAATTCATATAATGTTATTATGAAGCATGTAAATATTCCTTGACTAATGAAAAATATAAAAAAACTGACTAAGAAGGAAAATCCTTGAAGTACTGGCCATGATATCACAAGTGGGAATTGATGAAGTGGAATTGGTAAGGTGGACTAGTGAGGTGGAATGAAGAAATTTCTATGAATAAATTAGGAAGATTGTCCAAACTTCTAGGTTACATCTGAAAAAAATTAATACATCACATGTTAGCGTACCCTGAACTACCTATAGCCACGTGATCAATTATGGAGGGTAATATTGGTGGTTGAAGCATTTATAATTTTTGAATGACTTGATCTATTGAAGAGGAAAGGGTCAAATGAAAAACATGGCGGAAGGATATCCCTTGGATTTCCACTTCGAATTCAGATCCTTGACTGGAGGTCATGTCTGATAGAAGCCACCAAAATCTCGAGGATTCAGTGGAAGAACAAACCAAATTTGAAAAACATCACCTAAATGCAAAGAGGGGAGATATACCTAGGAGAGATAGATGTGAGAGAAACATTCATGCAAAGTAGAGAGAGCATAAAAGAGTAGAGGAAAGAGAAATAGTTTGTAGTACCGAATGAGCAAGCAGAGGAATGCACATGTAGAAAATATCTAGGAGGATTTCTAAACTAATTAAATTCTGATTTAGAATGATACCCTAAAGAAGAATAGTGTTTTAAGACAATAAGAATCATAGATGTTGGATTGACATAACAAGAAGATACTAACCGTCAATCGGAGGATGCAGTCACTAGAATGGCATGGTACAAGGCTTTGTTGGGACTCTGACAGGGAGAGATCCATGTCAACAACATCATTGATCTATCAAAGAATGGTATCAATGAGTCATGGATCATTGAAATGAGTAGCAAGTCTATTGGAAGGAAGGTTGTGAAGGATTCTAATGATTTGGGAGTCTAAGGAACATTGATATATCATGAATTTACCTATGGGATCTCAGCCATAATATCTTGTTTGAATCACTCCAAGGAGGAGGGCACAAAAACCTTAATTGTCATATAGTTGTAAATCCTCAACACATGGTATCCGTCAGATGAGGTGAATGTGGATCGTTCAATATGTCAAAGCAGGTGTGGTTGGAGTGAGCCAATCATAGTGATCCTTGATACTAGAGTGGAGAAAATTTTATGGGGAGGGACTCTGAGAATGGAGGTGGATAGTTGATCAGTGCTTAGGTGATATTTAATCTTATCCATAGATTCTATGGGTCATATTTATTATCATGGAGAATAGATGTTGAAGTGGAAAGTAACTGTTGAGTAAGTAGAGGTTCTGATGCAATCAAATACATTGTATTCCCGAGTTCGAGGATGGTTGGATCCCTAACATCAGTCCATCAGAATGATGTCATTGGAGAGGATGACAACATTGGTGATTGGGTATTTCGATGGGGACAAGTCCAAATAGCCACAGATCGTTGATATAATGGCGATAGGTAAATTTTATTGTCTAATTAAGGGTGATTAGGTCCCTGAGTTCCTTAGAAAACTCCGTGGAAGGATTTTGATGTAAATTGGTAAGAGTTATTATAGTAAATTTTGTGATAAGAGAAGTCTCCACATAATCAATTGATGAACCAAAATACTTACCTTAATGAGGAGATGAAAACTGAAAATCCCACCATCCTAAGAAAAGATTAAGGGGTTGGGTGTGATACATATGATAATAATGATCAGTTCGACGAAGAACCCATACAATTCCAACACTGTCACTTGTTTGACAATGATGAGTAAAAATATTTTGATCTTCAGCCATGAAATTCTTATGGGAATACCAATCACCTCTCAGTAAGATGTTAGAAGAGAAATAAAATTCAATGGAAACATATACATTTTGAATGGTTAGGGAATTTATGTTGGAGTTTATAAGCCAAGGTGTTGGAGTGGTGTTATCAATGGGTCCATACAAAGGTTGAACCATGTTTGTGAGGAACAATTACTACACTGGATGGTTATGAGCACTTTGGATTTGATGATTTTAGGAAAATATGGAGGGCAACTTGAGTTTTTTCTTTTAAGTTGAAGATTAATTATTTTGACTCTGCTCAAAAGTAGTATGATTACCCCTTTTCACTTTCAAGGGAGTTTATACCTTATGATCGATACTTCTCACCTTTCAGTTAACAAGGGGGGACTTAGCGATGATATGCTATACTTCAAGTTTCTATGTCTACCTTGATGGTTTCCAGTTCATTTAGGACGATGTTTTTTTAGGATGATGAATAATGTTTTTGAGGATGATGATGATTGATATAGGATATAGAGTCGATGGTTTTGACATCGATAATTTGAGGATTTATTTTTCATATGGAAGATGCATTGAGGATTGCGAATGAATTTGTTCAACATGATCATATTTTATACTTGTTGATAGATTTGATGATTTGTATTGGCCATTTTGACCTTCAAAGGATTTTCACTTAGACATTTCAACACTTGGAATTTATGATGGATTTAGGATTTTGATGGATATTGGATGGATGAGTGACTAGTCACATTTTGGAATTTGATGGATTCTAGTCACCTTGTGACTTAGATGGTGGTTCGATAGTTCAACACTTTGATGACGGTTTGACATTTTGATCGATAATTTGGATTTGAGATAGTACCAGTGATTGAGTTGGTTTACTACCCACAAGATTTCTATGGACATAAGATTTTATAGATACAGGGTTTGGATGTCGTTTGACACTTTTTTTGTTAGCTGGATTCTTGACAGGTTTTTTTGTATGTCGATTTCTAAGAGAAGTTTGTGAACATATTTTTTCACTTGATAGTCTTCGAAATTTACATGGATGATCTTCGGATCTAGCAGAGGACATCTATTTGTTTTGCATTTTTCCTTGGTGCATTCAGGATTGTCATATATTTTTAGGAATTCGGATGTGTTGGACATGTAGCCAACTCACTTCTCATTATGGTTTCTCTCATAGATTTTGGTTTCACTTTAGTGAACACCTACAGGTTGTCTAGCTCATTTATTGCATAGTGAGTTTTCTAGGCTTGGTTTTGGCATCCCGTTTTGTCAATTGTTTAGGAAGATCTTTATTTACACTCATGAGATTTCAAATCATGAGTTAGAGGTTGAAGACTTATTAGTACAATATTTCTAACAAACCTCCCTTAATATTAAGTCCATTCAAATGCATTTGTTCAACATGATCATATTTTATACTTGATGATAGATTTGATGATTTGTATTGGTCATTTTGACCTTCAAAGGATTTTCACTGAGACATTTCAACACTTGGAATTTATGATGGATTTAGGATTTTGATGGATATTGGATGGATGGGTGACTTGCCACATTTTGGAATTTGATGGATTCTAGTCACCTTGTGAATTAGATGGTGGTTCGACAGTTCAACACCTTGATGACAATTCAACACCTTAATGACGGTTTGACATTTTGATCGATAATTTGGATTTGAGATAGCACCAGTGATTGAGTTGGTTTACTACCCACAAGATTTCTATGGACACATGATTTTATAGATACAGGGTTTGGATGTCGTTTGACACTTTTTTTGTTAGCTGGATTCTTGACAGGTTTTTTTGTGTGTCGATTTCTAAGAGAAGTTTGTGAACATATTTGTTCACTTGATAGTCTTCGAAATTTACATGGATGATCTTCGGATCTAGCAGATGAAATCTATTTGTTTTGCATTTGTCCTTGGTGTATTCAGGATTGTCATATATTTTTAGGAATTCGGATGTGTTGGACATGTAGCCAACTCACTTCTCATTATGGTTTCTCTCATCGATTTTGGTTTCACTTCAGTGAAGACCTACAAGTTGTCTAGCTCATTTATTGCATAGTGAGTTTTCTAGGCTTGGTTTTGGCATCCCGTTTTGTCAATTGTTTAGGAATATCTTTATTTACACTCATGAGATTTCAAATCATGAGTTAGAGGTTGAAGACTTATCATTTTTTTCACTAGTCCTTTTTGCTAAGATGATACATTTGTATGGACTTAATATTAAGGGGGGTTTGTTAGAAATATTGTACTAATCTTGATGTCCTAAACCACTTTATCTTTACTTGAGGATATATTTGTATAGTTGTATAAGGCTCAAAGCATAATTTATAATCTCATTATGTGAGGCTATAGTTTGGATGGGGTGTTGCTATGTAAATAGTAAATTTTCATATTCATATGGGTGTAAGAGGGTTGTGTCTATAAGGGAAGGTGTTTGGGTTGATTCCATTCGTTATCAAAGAGGCTTAACACATGTCCAACAAAACACTTCAAAAAAACCTCCACAATTCCAAAAAATGTGAAGACATATAAAAAGATAAAAAAATCGTAATAAAAATCATGAGCTTTCGTGCAAATTAAATATCTTTCAAATTATGTATTTTCTTTTAACAATAATGATTATAAATTATATGATAAATAAATATTCACAACAAATAAAATGAACAAATAACTTACAATATCATCATGAGTAAATTTTATCGCCCGGGGGGGGGGGTTATCCTAGAGGAACATAAAATACATCTTTTTCTTGGGGATTGGGACGAAATACAAAGAACCAAGCTGAGGCTTTGGCCCAAACTAATTAACTCTACACTTTATTGGGAAATAATTGTAATTGGTGATTTTGAGATAATCATTAAAGGAATGAGGAAGAAGATTTATAAAAGGAGAGAAAAAAACATGGTTACAACATTTTAAAGGATTGTCAATGAAGAGAAAATATTTTGAAAGGTGGAATAGTATCATGTTCTTCGAAATATGAACCAATTAGGCAGACCGACTAGCCAAATAAGCATGCATTCTTGTATAAGGAATATTAAATAAAAACAATGAGAACAACACAAATTTTGTACCTTAGGTGACTATGGGAAAAAATAAATTTTGAGGGGGGATTTTCCTCCTCTTTTAGTTAATTAACATTGAAACCCTCCAACCATCACATCTAGGAAACATGTCAAAACTCAATGAAAATGAAAAGGATGACAATTTTCTTAAGCACTTACCTTCCTTGAGTTGGATCGCAACTTGAATGGAGCATGAGATGGTTTTTTTAGGCATACCCTTCGAGCATCATTAACGAAGGTGGGATTAATTTCCCATGCTCACAACTTTCACAAAAAATGGATTTGGTGGTTGATTTTCTTGCTACATATGGCGATGAAAACAATAATCAGATCTTTGTGACGATAAAGTATTCAATTAGGCATTTTTTTGTTGGGTTAGCACGACAACATAGGTTGGCATATTGGTCTAATTCTCTTCTCTGGGCTTATTCATATAATTCTCTTGGATTTTTCTTGTTTCTCTTTGGGACTATGCATGTGCACAAATTTTTTTCAAGGATAATGTGGTGCGGGAATAAAGCATCATGCTATTCTACAAATTGTGAAATGAAATAGATGAGAAGGTTATTACATTTGCGAGAATCAAAATTGGGAGTGTAGCGGAGAAAGGTAGCTAACTTGGAAAGAAAATTTCATATGCAAGAAAAGAGGAGAGATGAGAAAATAACATTGATAATGGAGGTCACCAACAACCAAACCAACTAGATTTACACTCTACAAAAAAAAAATTTGAATATTAGGAAATTGATATCTTTTTTATGCACTCCCAAGTTCAAGTCCAGATACAATCATCTGATTCCATCTGATCATTCGTTGATTAGGATGGTGCTATAGTCGAACAAAACAATCCAAGATAGAGTTTGAACACAAGGAATCCAATCCACGCGGATACAACACTTAAGCTCTATTAGTCAGGTTTTATGTTTTTAGAGTCTCATTTTTGTCAAGATCTTATGTTAGGATTTACACCAATCAAAAATTTATGATTTTAGCATATGTTTTTCGTAAAATTTTAAGACAGGTTTTAAGACATAATCAACTACAACATTTTTATTAATCCAACCAAATCCACTCTTATTAAAATTAAACTATAGGGAATTTTATCTCTTCCACGTAAATAAGCCAAAAAATAATCTTCTTATCACTAAATGAAAACTTTTCAACATTACATAACTTAATTAAAAATTAAAGAAGAGTAACAAGTTATCAACCCACTTTCATAAAATTTAAAATTTATTATTATGGAGAAATGCATGGTATGTTTCTATAAATCTTAATGACATTACTAGTTCACCTATTAACAAGGTTCTAATTGAATTATGGGAAGGATAACAATCATTCCTCTCAACCACCCAAGATAAACTCAATTAACATTTAATATGGAGATTTATTAAAGACAAAATGTAAGTTTTTTAATCCTTTAACAATTCTCTCAACCACCCCCTCAGATGGGGTGTTTCCAAGAAAACGACATGCACAATTCTTGAGGAGGCCACCTGGCTAGGCTACATGCCACTTGGTGGTCATCCTACTCCGTCACGCCACTCCAATCACCTCAAGGGTTTAAACAACCTGCCACCACCCTCCACTCTCCACTCGCATCTTGCATACTGCACGAACTGGAAGCTCTGCGGCATGAGTGTCTTCATGGCGCCGTGCAGAGTGCTCCCTCGGTCACTTCTGCTCTAGACTGTCTTGCCTACTCCTAAAGCCGAGATGTGGCATTCTTCTACTCATTTGTCCCCTCACAATTCACAGAGCCTCACCTCCCTGGTTCACCCTTTCCTTCGTTTTGCGACTAGGTTCTAGTGCGACCTCCCTTTGATCTCGAAGTTACAGTGGTGCTCCCCCTTTCCAGGCCCACCGACCATCCAAGTCTTCCCCTCCAGGGAGCCACTAGCTCTCGTCATGCCCCAACTCAAAGGCAAGGCAAAACGAGGAGCAACCTAGTATGAGGCCTGGGGAAGGAAGCCACCCATCCCAAACTCTCCCGTTGAAGCTGCTATCCCCCCTCCTGCAGTCAATTTCCACCCGCCTGAAGCATTTTTTCCCCTTGTCTTGGCTCCTCTAGTTGTGCCTGCACAAGCCCAACCACCCTATGACCCCGCTCCCGACCTCTCCTCTCTATCGAAACCCTATGGCGGCAGGGTCAAGTGGTTTGATCTACTTGGCAACTCGTTAGGCTTATCACCACCTCCACCCTCCCCCCCTTGACATCCCACTTATCCGCCCTCCCCTCCCCGTCGCCCCCCGCCACCT
>JASDQU010103474.1:87881-98772 GCA_032191745.1 Picea mariana | reverse complement strand
GAGAATTGTAAGCACCCATTTGGGAAATTGTGGATTAAAGAGGTTTGAACACGAATTCTCACCCTTGGATGATGTTTTCCGAGGGGTGAGGTCCTATGCGGAAGTGCAATTTCGAATCAGGTCTCTAGCACCCGAAGACAGGGCCTCTGTTTTAAAATTTCAGGAGCATAGGAAAAGATGTCTCCCCGTGGTGTTAGGAGGTTTGGGACTTTCCAAGGATAAAGAGAAGGAGGCTGAAAGCTCTGAGGGCCAAACTTCTAACACCAAAAAATGTCAGGAAGAACAGCAGGAGAAGAATCCCGAACAGGAGAAGAATCCCGAACAAGAGAAGAGTCCCGAGCAGGAAAAGAATCCCGAAACAAAAGAAGGGACTACTGACCCACCCAAGGAACATAGTCCAGAGGTGGAAGTAAAAAACACAGACCCGCCAGAGACTCAGAAACCGAAGATAGAGACAAAGGCCTCTGATCCTCCGAAGGAGCAGGGCTCACTCGACACACCAGGAAAGGCAGCGAAGAAAATCGGGGAACCCATCACCTCTGTCACACCCTTGCAGTCGGCACAGGGAGATGTTAGCGAGGGATGGATATTTGGAGAAGAACTAAGACCTATAAGGGCAGAGGAACTCCCTCCTAATGAGTTCTTTTTTGACAGAAAGAGAAAAGTTGTAGTAAAGCGAGAATTTCATCAAGAGGGAGAGTCCATTGTTAAAAAATTCAAAGTAATGACAGACGGAAAAAACAAGAAGAGTGATGAATTCACCACAGAGATAGAAGGGATGCTAGGAGCGTATGCGTCAGCGAACCAATTCTCGATTGTGATGTTGAAAAATCAGCTCAAGAGAAAGAATCGACTGATCAAGACTCTTAAATCTCGAGTTGCTTCGGCTGCAGAAAACACTAAGAGTCAAGCGAGTGGAGAAATAGAACTGGCCCGATTGGCTGATAATAAGGAAATAGAAGTCTTAAAGACCAAGCTGGAACAAGCGAATTCAGTAATCCGAGATGGTCGGGTACAGGCAAGTCAGCAGAGGGGTATGATCACAGGGTTACAGGCTAGTTGGAGGTTGCTGAAAGCAAAATGATCGATGTCGAGGGGTTTAAATCTCGAGCGATTGATATCAGGGGTAGAATCTCTTCTGTGCAACAGAGTCTGTTAGACAAAGTGGGGGTCATCCAAGAAGATTGCATGTTAATGCATCATATTTCAGAAAATCTGGCTGTCAAAGAAAAGAACGCAGAGGCTGCTCGGTCTCTTTTCAAGAGGCGGTGATAGCTACCAACAACAGGTTTTCGACAGACACTCCAGGACTCACCGTCACTGAGTAAACAAGAGGTAATATTCTATTAAAATATTGGGAACATAATATTACCTTAGGCAAGGAACAGGCTCAAAGGGTAACTAATTCATTACAAGAAGCTTTCAATGCCATAGATGGTGAGTTGCTAGAAATGGAGAATGGAGGTGACTCAGAGATGCTGAGGCAAATGAATATAGATCAGATCTCCCTCGATCTAAAGGAAAAGAATGAAAGAGATTCAGTGCATATCTCTAAGATGGATAGGGTAGATATAGCTCAAGTTGATAAACATCTGATTCAACCGAGTGCACAACTCAGCGCTCTTCAAATCACTGACACACAAATAGGTGATAAACTTCCACAGTTGGCTCGAGAGTGCTATTTCGCCGAGGCCAGCTGTCAAGCAGAGCCTTCACAGCTTGTGTCCTAGTTCATGGACAAATGTATCATATGTACCGAATCCATGCAAAGACAAGCGCCTGGCACTTTTTGAAAATAGAGTAGGAGAGGTGGGATGACTTCGCTCCTCCTAGCTGTCAGGCGGAACCTTCGCAACCTGTATTCTAGTTTGTGGACAAATGTATCATATGCATCAAGCCCAAGTGAATAAAAGCACCTGGCGCTTTTTGAAAATAGATTAGGACAGATGGAGTGATTTCGCTCCTCTGATTTGTAATTGAATTTATGAAACCATTGAGGCTAAACTGGGAAGAAATTTTGTATAAATAGGGGACCAAAAGAAGAACCAAGAGGCTGGACTTTTTGGTAATGAATGTAATAGAGATTTTGCATCCGAGAAGTTAATACAAGCAATTTGAAGATTCCCGATTCCGTCACGACTGTGTTACAAGTTTGTTTCGTTATGTTTTCTTGTTTCTTTTCATTTTGCTCTACATAATTGATGTGTATCACTATAACTTAGTACGACCACTACTATAGTGAAGGGATTTTATTTTTCTATAATTGTTTCTTGTCTTTCCTCTGCACCAGCTATCAGCAGGTGTAAGACCAATTCGCATTTACAGAATTTTATATTTATTTACACTATGTCAATTATTTCTATGTCAATTTCTTCTTCTGTGTATGTGTGAGTTTTCTACTGATAGGAACCTTACGTTACCCACAGCTAAATTTTTTTCTCTCATTCCACATCTTTACTAAAAAATAATACAGTTACGGGAAAGGGCCTTCGGTTTGCATTCCTATTTTGTTCTTCATGCAAAAATTTCTCTTATTTCGACTGAATTGAAACAGCGTTGAAATCTCTCGTTAAATCATTCCCATACTGGTACTGTTCCTCAATGACTGTCCCCGCATCAACTCAACCAAATATTCAACCCGGGCTATCTAATCAAATACATATTGCTTTAAATCTTTTTGACACAATCCTTAAAACTGTGAACACCCGGGAGGAATTGGAACGTTCATGGGCAGCCATTGAACAATATATTACTACCCAGGAACAATTGGAAGCTAGACAGTGAGAATGTAGAAACCTTCATTAGTTTCCTACACCGAAGGTTAACGTGTTCTTTGTATAAATCTTTAACATACTTTCGGATGCCTTGACACTGTACTTTTAAGCCTTAAGTACATACTCAGGAACAACACCTTCTACTTTTAAAGTGACTTTATTTTCATAAAGCACTTATGTAATAAAGTGAAATCACTTTAATATTTCAAGTGATTCATTTTGGAGGGAATGGATCATGACCCTTGATCTTGAAAAAGGCAAGATCTAATCTTGGCCTTTGGATTTAGGGTTGGGGAAGGTGAAAAGACACTTTGGGGGGAAAATTTCATTTTCAGATTTATAAAAGAATGCATGGGGTAGTGTGCAACACATGTTGAGAAGACATCGCGAGGAGAGTTAGAGAGATTGTCTGAGTAAGCTTGAGAGAGGAAAGTGAGCAGCAAAGAGGGCATGTTTTCCAAGGAAGGAGGGCACAAATCCTAAGAAAATTTTCTGTGATTTTTTTGGCCGAATTAATTTTCTGATGTGGGAGGTCATACTATACAGATCCATACAGTCCGTACGATTTCGTACAGTCCATACAATCATATGAATTTGGCACGAAAATCAAGGCATTTTTTGGCACTATTTTTGAGGTTTTGTTCGTTGTTTCTATGCCTTACGGAATAGTTTTTACATTTGACTATGGGCACAAAAAATGAGGTATGGAAGAGACCATACAACAGTATGTATCTGGCACATTTTTCAAGGCAAAATTTATTGGGATAGTTTTGGTGTTGTGAGGTATTTCTCTTGGCTAGAAATGTGGTTTTGTTGTTGTAATGTACTTTCCTGAAAGCTGAATAATCTCTCTCTCTCTCTCTCTCTCTCTCTCTCTCTCTCTCTCTCTCTCTCTCGTTGGGTTTCCCCACATTGGGGTTTCCTTGGCATTTGCCTAAATTTCTGTGTGTTATGGGTTGTTGTCCACTATGTTAATTCCACTTCTATTTTTCTTAGCAATGTGTATTTCTGCTTATGGAAATTTCTGAATGCGGGTTTATGCATTTATGAAGTTTATGAAAACAATTATCTCTAGGTTGCTAAGTGTTTGACAGAATATTAGCTTGCTCATTTTTTGTCATTAAAAATCTACAATTATTCATAACAATGTTTCATTAATACAAATATCATTACAATTTTTTTACTTGGAGGAGTAGTTGACACCATTGGTTGGGCTATCGTCTATTCCTCTCTTCTCCGATCACCCTCATATACATGCTCTTCCATTGAAATAAGAAAAATTATAAGTACACCATCTGCAAGTAAATATCAATAATCCTCAATATATACATCTAGTTTTAAACACATGCATACGGTGATGGGGATTCACACAACTAAAATCATGGGGTTGTTTTCCACCACAATCAAATGAATTGTTGTTGTGTGCCTTCTTAAAACAAATAGACACGTTGATTGATGGGTTAAATCAATCGTCAATAAATTTTACAAGTAATCAACAATCAAATTATCGTCGTTGTATTTATCATCTCATTTGAAGGCTCAAATTGTGTTTTCTCCATCCTTTTTCAATGTTCCACCACTGCTTCAAAGTCAAAATTGAATCTGACCTTCAAGTCTTATTCGGTGGCGACAGTCTTGAACGTATCCCCCTGCATTACATAAGATCTCAATTTTTTCTTATTGGTTTCAATTAAATAAAAGTTGTATGATGATATCAATAATATGGTTAAATTATTTGGTACTTACAATTCATGTTTTTAATCTAAGGTAACCACCTTGGCCAAGTTTGTGCTACTTGTGTTTTTCCAGTATTTCCTTGGTTTCTTTTGACGTGTCCGAGAGCCTACACAAATTTCAAATATGGTAAATATCACAATTTTTTATGTAGAACTAAAGAAAATAAAGCATATTCAATTCAAAGTATCATATACCTTGCAGGGCCACGTAGTGTCTTCCCTTCTTGTCACAACGCAATATCATTTGCNTGAACCCTATATTGATTTATAGCATATTTCAAATATAAACCAACATTCGAGGTGATTTCATACTTGTTAAATGTTTCACCAAATAGGCCAACCAAATGGTTAATAAGATTATTTTTCAAATTCATATTCTAGGCATTTCACTGTGTGTGAATGGTGGGTCCAAAAATATCTAAGGCCTTGTCATGCAAAGTCTTGTAAAAAAATTTGTTTCTTGCAAAGTGATATGATCATTAGTTTAAAATAATCGGAGAGATGTACGTTTCAATTAAATAATAGAAATTAATTAAGATATTCATAAATACCTGGGATTTGTTGTATCTTCAAAAGAACCATGTTATCATCCACCAAAAAGTTGAGCGAGATAGTTCCTGTGATTTTAACATGCGATGCTACAGGATAACAATGTGTAGAATCATTTTCATGAGATTCTCCATGTACACCATCACATGCAAAATCTAGCGTGCACGGTGGGGGTGTCTCATTGGCCCCAGAAGTTGTAGTCGTCTGAGCCACAAATGGAGAGGCAAATAGCCTCATGGGTATGTGGCTTGTGCTAGGACATTGTGGGGTTGGTGCATCACTGCTACCAACAATGTCCCCATGACCAAACTGAGGCATCGAATTCAAAACTTGCTATAGAAAGAAAATGTTTTTGTTTAGCTCATATAAAGGTAGAAAAATACAATTCATAAATTAATATATGTGATAAATAATATTTTTTTTAAATGGTGCTTACCCCATATCATTCTATATCTTGCATTAAAACTCTCATCCTTTATGTGGTCTCCTCTGCATGCTCACACCTAGCTAATGTAAGTAATTCTCTATTTTTGTTTTTCAACGCATTTCTAATTGTTTGCAATCGGTGGGTGGAATCAAATTCATCACCCACATCATCATGGTCAGGTGTGCTTGTCTACATATATCAACAAAATAAATAAATTAATTCAACTATTGTCAACAAGAATTGATATGAAAATAAAAACATAATAAGAGAAGGAAGACACAAATTCATCTTCGAAGACAATCAAATAATCATGACTAATGGAGTAAAGAATGGATTATTTAGTGACACATTTTCCCCCACAATTCTAATGAGAAAATGTGACACATTTACACACATATATATAATAAGCATTCAGTGGTTTACCTATTGCGATATGGTCGGTGCCTTATGTTGATTTTTAAATCTGCCAAGTCCTTGTAAAGTGTTTCTTGCATATTCGTTTCCATACTTGGAAAAAAGTTCACTTTGTCATGGGTCTACAACACTTTATTTTCTTTGGATCCAAAACTCTGATATCTCCAAAATGCACCCACTTGTTCCGTCATCCTCATTTTGCACCTGCACTTAGAATTTTTCTTGAAATGCTTCATCGCTCATCTAAAGGAGTTCTCCGATACACTCACTATCATCAGGACCCTCATGTTCGGACAATCCTCCATACTTAGTCTATTTTCCATATTTCACTTACACTATACTTACCTCAATCCTCTACGTCTAACCGGTTCACTTTTTTACTTAGTCAAAATCATGAAACTCTACCATCGGTCTGCGGGTTCACACGGATTTCATTGTTCATTTCACATACCCTCGATCTTGATTGAGTTCTCATTGTTGGAAAATTCACCAATACTGAGAGGGGGGGTGAATCAATATTGAGCACCTTTTACCGATTTCAATCACAACATTAACTTATCAATGATTCCATTCACTTATGATTTCATTTAACATATCATAAACATATAACCATAAACAATGCATCACATCGTACACAGATACTCAGTACACCAATATTTTACATGGAATCCCAAATGGGAGAAAACCATGAAATACTTTCTTATATATCAAAATATTTCCTTCATAGGAAGCACCAACTTCCAAATTCTTTAGCACCAACTAGAAAAATTCTCCAACTACTTGTTTACAGGATCTAACCTGAAGGAAGATACAATTCCTTGAATTCTCCAGCTTCAACTGGAAGGAGGCTCCAACCCCCTAATTTACAAGCTCCAACTTGAAGGAAGCTCCAACTCCCTTTATTCTTCAGCTCAAACTGGAAGGAGGCAATGACCCCCTTTCCTTGCCCCTTCCTTATTCCCTAAAATATAAGTGTAGACTCAACATGTCACCAACATTGTTACTGATAATCAACTTATCATTGATAATCAACTTATCACTATCATCATCATCCAACCTGTCACTATCCATGGTATCTTTTCTATCACTTTCATTGTCACTGTCATTGTCATTGTATCCGTCATTGATAAGGATATCTCATTTTTGTCTCTTGAACATGTTTTGTATATCCTTGGTCATGTTTGACCTATTTTGGGACTTCGACAGACTGGTCGAAGGCAGAGCGCAATTTGAAGCAGAGATCGTAGGATCTAGGCCCCTTTTTAGGGCATTTTTGGGATTAGGGTTTATGTAACGAGTATCATATGTAGACCTATGGGTTTACCCATGTTTAGGCCCATTTTGTAATGTATAAATAGAAATATAGGCGATGTAAGAAGTAGTAGACCTAGTGGAATCGGCTTAGTGCGGAGCTAGAGGCTTTGTGCATATTATGTGTTAAGACTTGCAGAGCTAAGTGAAAGAGATTGTAAGAAGATTGTGTGTAGACTATATAGGAAGGCTTTGTGTTGTGACCTAACTCGGGGAAGGAGGATCTGGCGAGGTGAGTGCAGATCTTATTTCCTATGCGGAGTGGGGATTTTGGGTTCTGTGCATGTAAGAAGATTGACAGAAGATAATAAAGAAGAGAAGAGTTGGTGGACGTAGCCCCAGGATGGGGGTTAACCACGTATATTCTATGTTATGGTTGCTTTGTGCATTATGTTTGTTATATGGTTTATATGATTTATGCTTTATGCTTACTATTTTAGATACATCTGATATGATAGCTTAGTGCATGGCCATATGAATGAATACTAGATCTAATCTCTTTCCATATGCTTAGTGCTTTGATGTATTAGATCTGGTCGAGTACTATGTTGTTCTATAATTAGGGTTTGGATCTGCGATGTGAATAAGGGTTAAATATTGATGAATGCTAACTGTTAAGTGCTTTATTAGAATACTGTAATCACAAATCTGTGTCCCAGCTAGGTTGCAGACATCTGAGTCCTGCAACCACCCCTGCCTCTACCTCGGTGAGACTTCATTTGCCTCATAGGTGTTGCTGAAAGGGTCGGTAGTTAGGGTTTTGTTGATGCGTTGTTGAAGAATTGAACCCTGGGTCTGCCCCTATGCCAAAAAATGGTTATGTTGTCGGGACTGAAACTGTGATTGTTGGGAACTGAAGAAAAGAGAGAGATCTATGCGTAGATATGTTTCCCTAGTGCATAGTATTCTACTTGACTTATGAAGCTCTATGCTAAGAAGAGAAGTCTGGTCTGAAGAAAAGAGGTAAGGTCTTAAATATTGGTGCTCTAATAAAGGTAAGAACAATGAAATTTGATTGAAAAGGTAATATCTGAAATCTTTGTGCTCTGTTAAAGGTAAGATAAGTAGAAATTTTTGTTTTGAAAGTATGGATCTAGGTATGTTTGATAAAAAAATTCCTATTCTGAAAACTACGGCATGATTAGAAGAAAGAAGATTTGATATGAGTAGATCTAATAGAAATTGTGAAAGATATGTTATTCCTATGCATAGAAAGGATGTTTGGACTAACAAATGGATGCAGGATCCTAGAAAGAAAATTTTTCAGGTTGGCTATTATGATCCTAGTGCGCAGTACAAGAAAGGCTAGGGATCATTTAAGAGAAAGAGAGGATTAACTCTTTGTTACAGTTGTAGAAGACCAGGACATCTTGCTAAGGAATGCCCTGTTAGAAGACCTAGTTGTCTTTGTTGTAAATTTATGGACCATGAAGTTTTATATTTCCCTATAATGATCGCTAAGGTTGAAATAATGAATATGAGACAAGAAAACCATGAGACAGGCCAAGAAATTAAGACTAGGGTAGAACCCCAAAAAGAATCAAAGACTGTATTACTACAAATGAAAGAAACCATGAATGATCACAGAGATATCAACTTATCAGAGATATTCAAAGAAAAAGAGTGCATAGAATCAAGAATAGGAGACTTCAACATAGACTATTTTCTGGATGAGGAAACACAGGTGAATATCATGACAGAAAGAACTTGGGAAATTTTGGGAAAGCCTAATATGATCTCGTCATTAGGAGGAATAGGATTATTCAGAGGAAAGATAATAACCCTATGTGGAAGACTTACCCAGATATCTATGAGTACACATGGAACTTCGACAGAGGAATAGTTTGAGGTCATTAAGTTCGTTGAGAACAACGCCCCATTTTCTATTTTTCTAGGAAAGACTTGGATTGACAAAGATCAGATCCAAAGAAAACAAGAAGACAAAGCTCTAGAACAGAAAAAGAAAGCATTAAAAAATTTCATGACTAGGAGGATAGCGCACTTGATCGAAGAACAGGAGAACAGGTCGAAGTTGTTCAGAACCAGAGACTTGGATGTCGAAGTTGAAAGAACACAAGAAGACTTGAAAAACCTGTTTGTACAAGAGAGTAGAGCACCTACCGAAAACATAGAAGAAGTATTGCCCTTGAATCCTAGGAAAGATCATCAACAGTGCGAAGTTATTATGCCAAGAGGAGATAAGAATCATAATGGAAAGAGGAATATTGAGACTCAGATCACAGGGAAGAAGGCTAGAAAGATCAACAAGAAGAAAGCAAATTTAGAGAAATTATAGGAAGTTCTAGAGAAGACTTCACAGAAAGAAGGTCTCCATAATTTGAACTTCGTCGGAATATCAAAGCAGCTCAGATTGGAACTACACCATGGCGGAGCGATATAATCGTTGGAGGCATTATGGTCATTAGACTGATGCTCCAGAATGGCTAGAAACACAGCTATGACCGAAAATCTCGCCATTGGACTGTTGGGACCGTGCCATAATAGATGGAACTGCATTAAGTTAGGATTTTCGAACCATTAGAAGAAACTGTTACGACGTTTCCTATTTATCTCGTTGCACGTTGTATCAAGAACACTTTTGCAAACAGTGATTATTTGAGCCCACAGAGAGATGACTATTTTCACGTTGTGTTTACTAAGACTTCACCACCTGTTCTATTGCATTAAGCATTCATTCATAGACTTGAGTTATCCGATCTCAAGCATCCATGTTGGACGAACTCAGCACAGTAGAAAATTCAGTAGAGAAAATTTTCATCGATCTAATGGCTGAGAAGGTGATGTTCGTCAAGATTCAAGCTTCATCGATGAGAGGATTGCAAGCCTCCCTATCAACTTCTCATGGATCTAGACCATCTCGAGCTATGACCGAGAAATGAACCAATCATCGCGATGACTTGGAAAACATGAAGCGTATCCCATCCATCCTTCCCAACTACATCCCGCCTTTGGCCAGCGCGGTGAATCATGACAGCGTCCCCACGGACTTCAACTACACATTGCCACACATAGGTATTTGACTAGGATGAAGGGGAAGAAGTCAAAGATAATCCCCCAACCATGGATTATGGACCTCGCATAGTCCACTATTCTGAATGTGATGAAAATACCTATTTTGGAAGGCACTAGGAGGTTATTGTGTGCGTTAAGCTCCCGCTGTTGAGCTTCCATGGTGGTTATCTATGGCTGGATAAGCACATCACCGTCGGTCTGGTGCTGATCCATCAGATCATCGGATTGAGCATGCATGGACCAGACCTGCAAGACTTTTACCCAAGGAAGGTTGCAGACCACGCCCTGGCGCAGAAGATTAAATATACCCATGACGATGTGGAGAAGGGGAGGTGAGGCTACAAGGTAGCCTCCATCCAGAATGGCATAGTGCACCTTGCTTTCTAGTTGATTGCTGGTAAGCTAGTCCGGACAAACAGACCCATGCAGGTCACGGGGTTTGTTGTTGACCTCACAGGAAAATGCGTGGAGGGACTACAGATGAACTGGGCAAGATACTTATTTAACTATTTAGAACAACACTGCCATGAAGCTCAGGATCAGGGCTATGAGTTCCGTTTCAGTTGGTTGTTGATCCTCATCGCATTTATTGCTTGGGAGATGCCAAAAGGTGTGACCTTCTCTGCAATAGAGCCATTTGAATCCTT
>JASDQU010103474.1:49933-73858 GCA_032191745.1 Picea mariana | reverse complement strand
TTTTGGTCACTTTGTATAGTTTTTGACCCTTTTGCAATGCTGTGGAATTAATCATGTGCCATGAATGACTTCATTCCTGTTTTGACAATGATGAGTTCTTGTCGCCATGTGCGGATGAAATTTCAGTGATAACAGATGCCCCCTGAGGGATGAGGTTAGGAGCATACGTATAGCCAAAATCCATCAATGTTTCTTTTACTGAGAATGTTGTGGTAAGAGAGAGCAAGAGTGGGACCATGTAGAGCAATCCATTGGAGGAGAGAGGAACTGGTAGAACCCGACCTTCCAGAAGGTGCGTAACAATATACAACTGTGTACAAACGAGGCAGGCATGCCCCATGCTCGTGTGATGTAACTCTGATAAAAGATGACTGAAGTGTTGGTGTAGACAACTGCAGTGCCCTCGGGGGCGGTAATGATAAAGGAAGAAGACAATTATGCAAAGGAACATACTCTGAACAACAGGCAATGATCGCGGCCATAAGCAGCGATGGTGATGCGGGCATTGATGGCCCGACCAAGTTCAGAGGTCTTCAACAAATGATAAGAATAACTGCAATAGTCCCAAAGTAAGACCCACCGAAACATGAGAAAGTGTTGGCATCGAATGTTATGGGGGTCAACGACATCAGGGAGCAATGGTGTTTCCCCCTGTGCCATCCGAGATCTCTCATGGAATGGAAAATGAGAATCAAGATACTGTCGCCCTTCTGAAAAATTGTGTTGATTTCGACAAAAAGGGGGACGCGACTCCCAGGAGCAAAGGGCTCCATGGAATCTACTGAGGTGAAGAAGTGGCATAGGTACATGGACGAAGTCAAGAAGTGGGAAGACTCAAGACTGCCCTTGGCTGGAGGATGTATGAGATAAACAATGGCCGCAACCATGTGACAAAGTCAAGTGTGAGGGGGATGCCAAGACCGGGGATAAGTTGTGCCAGAGGCGGGACAAGGTGAACAAATTCAGAGGGTAGAGGTAAGTGACCTGTGTAGTACTCTGAAGATATGGATGATGCCAGTGAGGGTAGATGATAAGTAATGCTCCAACCAAGGGTGACATGGGTTGCGTGTGGCCAAAAAAGAAAGCAAGTCGCCAACGGTGACGACCAAAAGAAAATGTAATGACTGGAAATAAAGGCGTTTGTACAATAAATAATGAATAATTTTGGGAAAAATGTACAAATACAGAAACGGGTGCCCCAGTGTGAAATGAGTGCCCCAGGTAGGGTAGAAAGTTCTTGGAAAACATATGAAGGGTGGGGGCCCCATTGGTGAGTTTCTGTATGAGGTAGGTGAAATGAAGATAGGTTCGCAGATGGGCAAATTGATGGTGGATGAAAATGGGGGGTTCATGATCCTGCGGAGGTGCAGGTAAAAAAGAATAAAACCGTAAAGAGATGATCTGGGAGTCCATATGGGAAGCTATCAAAATGAGGAGAAGAAGTATGTGGTTGATCTGCAACATGATGAAAGACTATCGGGACTCCCATCCCTAAAGGGTAATGAATAACAGCATGAGTGTCAGAAAGTGCCAGAAGGTGCTATGAATGGGACAACTCATGTGGGTGAGGATGCTACCGGGTTACAGTCTTTGTCATGTTGGAAAGCCATTGGTTGTCCTAAGCTTACCCCTTCTCCTACACTCTTGAATTCCTTCAATGGACGTTTATTTGAGCTACATGGCCTAATTACTTCATGTTTGGTTACTCTAGGGGGATAGTATGTTTGCATTGAGGTTGAAGTAGTCAATGCACCTCTCAACTATAATCTCTTGTTAGGAAGAAGTTAGAAATTCACCATGATTGTTGTCATATTGACAGTTTTTCGAACTATATTATTTTCCCATGAGGGAAGAATTGTAAGTATCAATCAAGTGGCATCCAAACTTTCTGACATGGTAGCTAATCATGGGTCTATTGTCCCTTAGATTGAAAAATCTCATGCGGCCATTGCGATGATCGGTTTTGGGATGTACCCTTTGCTTATGGGATCTTTTGATATCCCTGCATCAATTTTGTACATTTGTGCTACTCCGGTTAATAGGGTCACTTCATTTAGGACATCATACGTATAGAAACCATCGACCCTTCCCTCACCATATAGTATGGTTGAAGGATGATTTCATGTCGGAATGGATGAAACTTTGTCTGCTGTTGAACTAGCTTATCAAGCCATTCAATAGGCCACAATATACCCAAATCAAACTCTTATGGTCACTGAGGAAGATGATCTCTTTCCCAAGCCTATTTGGGCTCAAGACTCTCCAAACTCTCAAGACTATTGGATATCATCTTGCCTTTGGATGAAGAAATTATCGAGGCAATGATCGAAGTTGAAAGGCCATGGGAGGATTCACATCATAGATAATATTTCCCTCTTGAACTTGGTTGAGTAGAGAGTGGAGAGTTCAATTTAGCTGTGATTGGAAGTGTTGATGGAGTATTCAATCCTTTGTCTAGACATGGTGTCTATGCCGAAGGAAACCTGGATAACATATCAGAAATGATTTCAATCAACATTTCTAGGAATCTTGAAATTGTCAAAAAAGTATTTTTCAGAGCAGAATGATCATAAGACAAGTCACTCAATATACAACACTCTTTAAGGAATTCCAAGATGTGTTTGCATGGTATTATGATGAAATTCTTGGCATTGATCCTCGAATAGTTCAACATGAGATTCAAACCTATGAAAATGTGAAGCCAGTTTGACAGAAGTTGAGACCTATGAACCCAAGAAAGGCAGTGAACATAAAAGAGGAAGTTGAAAAGCTTCCTAATGAAAGATTTATCTACCCAGTTCCTCTTACGAAATGAGTCTCCAACCCTATTCCCATTGACAAGAAACATGGTACAATCCATGTTTGCATGGATTTTAGGGACTTGAATAAGGTGTGTCCTAAAGATAACTTCCCGACACCATTCATTCATCAGATCTTGGATGAGTGTGTGGGGAGAAATATCTTCTTTTTTATGGATTGTTTTTTTGGCTACAACCAAATTGAATTTCGTTCGAAAGACCAACATAAGATGACCTTCATATGTCCCTCGGGTACGTTCGCTTACAAGAAAATGTCGTTTAGTCTTCAAAAGGTTGGTGCAACATTCTAGTGGGCCATGATGCTTTCCTTTCATGACTTAAAGAACAAAGTGGAGGCATACTTAGATTATCTCACGGCTCACTCGCGCAAGAGGGCCTAACATCTCTTACACCTCCGCTTAGTTTTCAAACGACGTCGTTTCTATAGGATTTGATAGAATCCACACAAACACTTTTTTTTTGTGACCTCTCGTTGTATTTTAGGATTCATCATTTCAACAAAATGGATCATGGTTGATCCCTTGAAGGTTGAGAAAATCACTCAGTTTCCTCCCCTGCGCACAATCAAACAACTTTAGATCCTACAGGGAAAAGGAAAATTTCCACAAGCGTCTTGTTATGAACTATGCTAACATAACAAAGGGATTTATGTGCCTTTTAAAGCATGGGGTCCCATTATGTTGGGATGAAGTTGCAAAACATTTTTTTGATTCTTTGAAGAAGATGTTAGTTTCGACTCCATTGTTGAGTCCCCCGTATTACAATCAAGACTACTTGTTGTATTTGGTAGCAACTGAGTCTTCGATCGACATGATTCTAGTTTAGGAGGATGATGAGCTCCAAGAGCATGTCATCTATTACTTGAGCCATGCTCTCATGGGTTTTGAACTTAGATATTCGCATGTAGAGAAACTGGCACAAGTAGCTTTTCATGCTATCCGGTGGCTCCGACATCACATTCTATTATGGAAGACAACCGTCATCGCCACAGTCAATCCATTTCAATATGTTTTGACTAGGATAATTATTGGCAGGAAGTACAACAAGTGGATTGTTGTGCTTCAAGAGTTTGACTTGGAATTTGCATCTGCAAAATCTAAGAAGTCTTTAGTCTTCCTTGAGTCGTTGTCATAGCTTCTAGTAGAGAACGAGGAAGGCGAACCAATAGAATCATTTTCGGATGAGCACATTTTCCTCATCTCTTGATCCGATCCATGGTATGGGAATAGCCTTATATATCTCCAAAATCTGAAGTTCCATCCAAAATGTTGAGGGACAAGCAGCGATAGATCCATCATATGAAAAAACACTACCTCATCATCGCCAAAACTTTGTATCGACGAGGGGTGGATTCGATTCTTAGATGTTGCTTAACTCTTGAAGAAGCAGAGGTTGTTTTGAATGACTACCATAGTGGAGCATGTGGTGGTCACTTATCTGGGTTGGAAATAGCCCAAAACTTTTTATGCGTGGGATATTTTTGGCCTACGATTTTTAAAGATTTTGTTGATGTGGTCAAGAAGTGTTATCCATGGAAAGTTTTCACTAAGAAAATGCATGCACATCCTTCAATGTTTCCTGTCATCACTGTTGGTCCCTATTGGTACAGGGGCAGACCCAATGTTCAACGCTACAAGAGCACACCAACAAAACCAAAACTACCAGCCCTTTTGGCAACACCTGCGAAGCAGATGAAGTCTCACCCGAGGTAGAGGCAGGGGTGGTTGCAGGACCCAAGTGTATACAACCTAATATGGGACACATATATGTGATTATATCGCTTACAGAGCACTTAGCATCGATCGTTCATCAATATTCAACCCTCATTATACTTTGCAGATAGCACAGAGCATTGCAACATTCAATTAGATCTAAGGTATCTTAATAATTAGCAACATTAAAACAGATCAGATCCAATAGATCAACACTAAGCATCTTCATACATATCAGATCTACTATTCATACACATCTACTGAAGCACAAAGCATAAATAGATCTATCTAAATATATCAAAGCACTTATCAAATAATCACATCATTGCATCAAAACAAGGCACAAAGCGGACAACACAGGATTTACATGGTTCACCCCCACTCTGGGGCTACGCCCACCAAATCTTCTTCTCTATTATCATCAGCCAAGTGGTTACAAGCACAGAGCCACCAAACCTTATCATGCATAGGACAAAATATCTGCCCAGCTCGCTAGATCCTTCTTCCTTGCCTTTCAGCAGAAAGCCTTCTATATCTTCACACAGGGACTTGCACTAAGCTCTGCAAGTCTATACAAAATGCGAAAAACTCTCGTTCACACAGATCCCTTCTTGGCACTTAGCCTATATCACCTAGATACCATGCTCTACTAGATGCCTAGATGTCTATTTATACATAGAAAATGGGCCTAAGCGTGGGTAAACCCACAGGCCGAAATCCCTTTCCATTACATATTCCCCAAAACCCAAAAAGGGACCCAAAAGTGGGCCGAGATTCTGCAATCTCCACTTCGTCTGGTGCTCCATCTTTGATAGGCTGTTGAAGTCCCAAAAATGGTCAAATATGACCAAGTGTTCCCCAAAACTTGGTCAAGGGCCAACATGCCCCCAACACTCACCTGTGACTCATCCCAAGTCACTTTGGTCTGAGAAATTCTACCTCGAACACCTTGAGCTTGGCTCAAGCTACTTCGACCTACTGCATAATGAACTCCCAGATGAGTGCGTCATTGACTGGACCTTCTAGGCACTGTTCTTCTATGATGATGACCTATTCTAGCTCGACTCTTTGGCTTTCAACTTCGGTGAATAGTTGGCATGCCTTCTCTTGCACTGGTTGAAGTCATTGAGAGACTTCCATCATTTTACTTTGGATTGTGTGGATCTGTTGCTGGGCAATGCGTTGCTTGTGAAACATCTTCATCCTTTCGACTGGTGATAAGGCCTTTAGCTACACCTGTAACATATCTGCATGCTGCTTGGCTCTTGGAGCTACGACTCCAATGCTTGTAACTCTGGATTCTCCTAGAGCTCAACTGCTTGCACTCCAAGGAAAGAGCTTTCATTCTGCCAACTACTGTATGAGAATTTTCCTCTCTTAGGTATCTAATTTCTTGAGGAGTCTCAGGCACAGTACGAAGTTCCAGATCTATGATAAGCTGCTGAAGTTGCTGGATCACTCCTTCCAGTTGTTCCACCTTCTGTGGAACCCATTCTTCTGTCTGGACTTCGATGAATATCACAGAGTGAAGTTCTCTGTTGACCAGTTCCTTTACTTCTAGCTGCTCCATGATCAACTGCTCCTTGCTCTGCTATAGCTCTGCTATAGCTCTGCTTTCTCTTTGTCCCACTATGCTTGAAGAGAAAGTTTTTCTCATTCGGCAGCACTGCGCTACTCGACAAGTACTCCCTGTAACCGTGTCAAATCCTGGATGTCTTGCGTTGTATCTTCTTGAGCTCTTCGAAGGTGAGCTTCGACCATATCAACAATTTGGTGGAGTTGAGCTGGCTCATCTCCCGGTTCTACTGTTCTTGCTGTCATAGGTGCAGTGGGGACTGCATGGCTAGACTGGAGTGCCTACTGCACTCCTTGGAGTTCAATATCAATACAGTTATACATCTGCTCCTACTTCACCTCCTGCTTCTCTAGTATCTCATGTGAATCATCGTTCACAACTACAATGATGAAATTAAAATCATCCAATGTGAGGGTAGTCCACATCTTAGTTACAGGGGCTCTAGGTTTCTTCTAGCAGGAAGATTTCGGAGGCAAAACCTTCCTTCTCTTTGATGAGTCCTCTTCGTCCCTAGGTGGTGGTACTTAGCCTTTCTGTTGCTCAATTTCTGTGCCTTTGATATCTTCGACGTCACCTCCTTTGTCTGGTGAAATGGACGCAGTCCTCACAGATGTGCGTTCTATATCCTGAACTTCTGCAGGCTTATTTGTATTACTAGGTTCGGGTGTATCCTGCGCAGCTTCAAGGCTATCTACATTAGAAAACTCCATAGGGTTGGCTGGAATGAGAAGGTCTACCTACCAGTCCTTAGTGATTTCCTCTAAGTCTTCCTCTATCAACTTGTAATATGACTGCAACTATTTCTTGTGCTCATCAACGTGTGTTGTTATATAAATAAAGTGGTAGTTCGTGCTGAACTTCATTAAGGGCCAAAACTTGTGGAGGGTATTTGTGGTCATTCGAGGCTCATAATGGATGGCTTGTTTCAACTGGTTGTAATAGGTGTGGAAGATGGCATTGGACTACCACTGCTTGTTCATGTCATTAGAGTACCACAAGGTACTGAACTTCATGGCCAAAGGCTCAAAGGGCTCAATGTCGGGGAAGGTCACACCTTCCAGCATTTCTTGTGTAATGAATGTGATCAGTATGAGAATGTATCTGAAGTGGAACTCATACCCTTGGTCTTGCACTTCTCGGCAATCAAGATCTAGCTGGTTTACAAGGTACTACGCCCAATTCATCTGAAGTCCTTCTGCGCATTTCTCAATGAGGTCAACAATGAATCTAGTTACTTGGGTGGGTCGGTTCTTACAAACTAGCTTGCCTGCGATCAACTGAAATGCGAGGCACATTGTGCCGTTCTGGATAGAGGCTGCCTTGTAACCTTGCGTGCCCTTCTCAACATCGCTATAAGTCTCATTGATTCTCTGCGCTAATGCTCGTTCTGAGGTCTTTCTAGGGTAAAAGTCCTATGGGTCAGGGCCCTTCATGCTTAGCCCTATGATCCGATTGATCAAGGTCAAATCCATAGTGATGTGACGATTCAACCATAAGTAACCTCCATGGTAGCAGGATAACAACAATTTCACATATGCGTTTACTTCCTGGTGTTGGCTGAAGTGTGGGATCTTCATCACATTAAGCAGTGTGGACTGCGTGAGGTTCTGGGTCCATGGCTGCGGGATAATATTTGAATTCTTGCCTTTGGTCTTGGTCAAATACTTATGCGGGGAAAGAATGCTATAAGCTTTCCGGTCTCCAAGGTTGAAGTCACTAAAATTCAAGGCTGTGAGCTTATCCTGGTCAGTGCGAACTGCGCGTATCCCTTTCGGGAGGTATGCCATGACCAAATCATAGTCAAAATCTCAGGGCACACTGTCCCGGTTGATGGAGCCACTTAGAGGTGGTAGGTAGGCAGGTAGAATGCTCAGAATCAACTTGGCATTTGTGATATCGTCTTTATGCTTTGTTCTCATCTCTGTCACGATTTTGGAAGTTCCTGCTCCATGAGCAGTCGATGGAGAATCTTAGAATCCTCCTGTTAATGATGCTTGCACACTTGCAGACATCCTTCTTTCCGACATGATTTTCTCGATCTTGAGATCAACAAGTACTTCCTTCGCATATTCTTCAAGTGTGCTAAGATCTTTGGACATACGCTCTCGGGGATAATATCGGGGTAACAATGATCTTAGACACTACACAAGAATGAACAACAAGGGCACGATGATCACTGTATACACTTGCTAGTTTGCGGGATTCAAATTCTCAGTTGGAAAAAGTGTTCTTCGTGCATGGCGCGATGATATAAATAGGCAATCCTGGCAACGGTTTACTTTGCAATGGGTATGAGCCTCATTAATTCGTGTTCTTTCCATTATGGCACGGTCTAATGGTTTGGTGATGGGCCATCAATGATTTTCGATCCCTTCAGAGCAGCAGCCGAATGGGTATATCGGCCTCCAACGACTATATTGCTTCGCCTCGGTAAAGTGGCCTATGTCCCTGGTCTGATATCTCGGTGAATTTCAAATTATGCAAGTTTTCCTTCTACGAGGCTCCCTTTGGAATCTTTTGTAGCCTATCGATCTTAGCTCTCTTTTTACTTAGCTTCCTAGCCTTCTTTCCAGTGAGCTTCATCTCAGTGATTCTCTTCCCATTATGATTCTTATTTTCCTTGGACACAGTCACTTCGCGCTGCTGAGATTCTTTCCTAGGATTCAGGGGTAATACCTCTTCTATATCTGAGACAGATACTTCAATCTTCTATAAGTCCTCTAATTCTCTTGCAGCTTGGACATCTGGGCTTCTAGTGTCGAATAGATTCAATCTATTCTCCTATTCTTCAATCAACTGCACGATCCTTCTGGTCATGAATTCTTTTAACTATTGTCTCTGCTATTCTAAAACCTATTCTTCTTCCTTATTTCTAGCTTGATCTCTATCAATCCAATATTTTCCTAGTAACATGGTAAACGAGGCGCTGTCTTCAACGAATTTAATAATCTCAAAGTCTTCCTTTGTCAAAGTTCCATTGACTTTCATAGGTATCTGAGCGAGCTTTCCACATAACATCATCAATTTTCCTCTAAATAGTCCTATTCCTCCTAATGAAGGGATCATATCAGGCTTCCCTATAGCTTCCCAAGTTCTTTCTGGCATAATTTTCACTTGTGTCTCTTCATCGAGGACATAGTCAATGTCGAACTCTCCTATTCTTGCTTCAATGCATTCTTTTTCTTTGAGCATCTCTGATAGTCTAACATATCGATGGTCATTCAGGGTCTCTTTCATTTGTATCAATACCTTCTTTGATTCTTGTTGGGGTTCTGCCTCTTCTTTTAAATGATCCCCAACTTCTTCTATACTGCACACTAGGATCATGGTAGCTAGTCTGCAAAAAATTCTTTCTAGGATCCTGCATCCATTTGTTAGTCCAAACATTCTTTCTATGCATACGTATAACATATCTATCATTATGCTTATTAGATTTATTTGTATCAAACTTTCTTTCATCTGTTAATGCCCTAGTTTTTAAGCTGGGACATAATCTATCATACATACCTAGATCCATGCTCTAGGAAAAAAAAAAAATGAACCCGACAATGGAACCATTTGTTGGCATAGGGGTAGACCCAGGGTTCAACACTACAAGAGCGCACCAAAAAAACCCTAACTACCGTCCCTTTCGACAACACCTGCGAAGTAGATGAAGTCTCACCCGAGGTAGAGGTAGGGGTGGTTGCAGGACTCAAGTGTCTGCAACCTAAGCTGGGACACAGATCTGTGATTATATCTCTTACAGAGCACTTAGCATCGATCATTCATCAATATTCAACCCTCACTATACTTCGCAGATAGCACAAAGCATTGCAACATTCACTTAGATCTAAGGTATATTAATAATTAGAAATAGTAAAACAGATCAGATCCAGTAGATCAACACTAAGCATCTTCATACATATCAGATCTACTATTCATACACATATACTGAAGCACAAAGCATAAATAGATCTATCTAAATATATCAAAACACTTAGCAAATGATCACATCACTGCATCAGAACAAGGCACAAAGTGGACAACACAGGATTTACGTGGTTCACCCCCACCCTGGGGTTACATCCACCAACTCTTCTTCTCTATTATCATCGACCAAGCGGTTACAAGCACAGAGCCACCAAACCCTACTGTGCACATGACAAAAGATTTGTGTAGCTCGCTAGATCCTTCTTCCTTTCCTTTCAACACAAAGCCTTCTATATATTCACATAGGGACTTGCACTAAGCTCTGCAAGTCTATACAGAATGCACAAAACTCTCGTTCACATAGATCCCTTCTTGGCACTTAGACTATATCACCTAGATACCACGCTCTACTAGATTCCTAGATTTCTATTTATACATACAAAATGGGCCTAAGCGTGGGTAAACCCACAAGATGACATCCCTTTCCCATTATATATTCCTCAAAACCCAAAAAGGAACCCAAAAGTGGGCCGAGATTCTGCAATCTCTGCTTCGTCTGGCGCTCCATCTTCGACAGGCTGTCGAAGTCCCAAAAACGGTCAAATATGACCAAGTGTTCCCCAAAACTTGGTCAAGGGACAACATTCCATTCACCAAGTAGGGGGTTGATTTTACGACATGCCACCTGTCTTCAAATAGGGGGCATCGTTACATAATTTTATCCGTCGACTACTTTACTAAGTGGGTCGAGGCTATGCCAACTTTTTCTAATGATGGGGAGACAACAACACTCTTCATTTTCAACCAGGTCATAGATAGGTTTGGGGTTCCGAGAGATATTGTCACCGACCATAGAAGTCACTTCCAAAACCACATGATGTCAGAGTTAGTATTGAAACTAAGGGTTTAGGTAAGAACACTCATCTCATTACTATCCCCAGGATAATGGTCAGGTTGAAGCCATCAACAAATCATTAAAAATGATTTTAAGAAGAACAGTGAATTCATTCTGAACCAACTAGCACTTGATGCTTTACCCGACCTTATGGGCTTATAGAACCTCAGTCAAAAGTTCCATTGGCTTCTCACCGTTCCAACTTGTTCATGTAGTGGAAGTAGTTTTTCCTATTGAATGTGAATTTCCTTCACTTAAAATAACAGTCGAGCTCCTTTAAGACATGACTCAACTCGAAGAACGCCTAGCTTACCTTAAACATCTCAATGAGCAATTTCAAGATGCATCTTTAGCAAACGAAGCACATAAGAAACAATTCAAGTCCTAGTACGATCAGTCTGTCCATCCCAGGGTGTTTTCTAAGGGAGATCTTGTGTTGGTCTATGACCAGGACAAGGATGCCTTGGGGGAAAGGAAATTTTAACTCTATGTGGTTTGACCCTTATGTCRTGTGATGGATTTTAGAGAAAGGATCCTCCGAGCTCACAAATTTTGAAGGCAATGTGTTGTCGGAGCCTAGAAATGGGCTCTACTTAAAGAAGTACTATGCTTAGGCTTGAGGGTTTGAKCATTAGCACTCTTGTATTCTATTGTCTATATTGTACGTAGCTTTGTTTACATTTTTGGCATTTTTGTTGCATTAGTGATTGATGTGCTTCTCCTGTGTTGCATATTCCCAAGGGGTTGTTGATTTACTTCAGATTCATTGATGGCTCCAATTTCCATACTTGACACCCAGAATCTGTTGCTTGGGTGATTTATTCACCTTCTAGGTAGTTAGTGTCTGCTAGAGGTGCGTATCTTGAGGAAACTACCAACAATGTTGTTGAATATAGCATTGTTATTGATATTTTACGAGATGAATCGTCTTATGGTATTTATCATCTTCAAGTGTTCATGGATTCACAATTGGTAGTTTCACAATTAAATGGTATATATTGAGTTCGAGATTCGGTGCTATTATGGTTTTTCCTTAGGGTACATCCTCTAGAATGTTCTTTTGAGTTCATTAGTTACAAGCATGTTCCTAGGAGAGCTAATGAGTAACTTAGTTGATGCTTATGCTAATTATGTGTTAGATTGACATGTGTATCATTAGTAAAGTAAAGAACACATAAATACATGTATATACACATTTTGCAAGGTAAACCACAAAATGTATATAACACACAAAAAATAATATATATATCAAAATGAGATCCATCAAAGTACAAAGTATGGGGCCTCCTAGCCCCCGAAGGTCATATAATGTTTTATAAGTATAAAATTGTGCTATGAGCATGTAATATGTCTAGGCCTGAGGCTGGTGCACCCTATCATAACAAATTATGGCATTTTACAAATGCCAGAACAATCGAACCCATGGCTTGGGTACTCCTACGACATGTCGTTGCATGCCTACGGGGAGGTCGCCAATGGTCGCCATAAGTAAATTGCAGATGATGGCCTCAAATTTTCGACCCACACTATGTAAAGTCCTTGTTGCGTTGTCTCTCAGTTCTTCCTCCTCTCAGCCACGTTGGCTATGCTGTAGGACATTAGTCAATCTCATGGGTGCTCTATTTGCATAAAAGTAAGGTACTTGTTAGTACGTTGGGTCTCACAAAAAGTTATAAATAGTTATATATTTTCAAAAATTAAAAAAAAAATAACAAAAAATAAAGGTTACCTATGTCCTGTATCTCGTCTCTGGCAGGGATGATGACATCCAAGTCATTGGTGAAGTCAATACCCACATATGGGTAGTCCTCAATGAAGGGAGTTTGTCACTCCCACCAACCAAAGAAGTTGTCATCAAAGGGGTTGGACATTTTTCCACCTCCTAAGTGAGCTATAAGTTCGGTCCATCAGACCATGGATGGCCATGGTCATAAGTGTCCTCGTATCTATGTTCATAGGCTCATCATGGGCACCCGCTCGAAGAAAAATGTGCATAGGACACTACTAAAGAAAAATTTCTTGGCTTTCCCAAGCTTGCAATATGTCAACTACACTTTCAATTTGTTAAGCATAGTGGAAATCTAGTCATACATAGTATGGCATAGGAATTCCCCCATCATGCATTTGTTCCCATGATTCCAAGTGCAAATAGTTGGATCCCATAATCCAAACCAGAGTTGATCGAATGACTCTGATGCTCAAGTTGGTTATTTGTTTAATTGGCACTTGCGAGCCACTCTTCTCGGTACTGGAAATACAATACTCGTTGATAAAGTCATTGATGCTCTAACATCCTCCCCGATATTGAAAGTTTGATTCTTCCCATATCTTTGATAAGCTCGTGATGAAGTAGATGTCTTCAACCGTAATGGTCAAAGACTATCCAGTGAGCATAAAATCCTCGACATCCAGGTTCCAGTTGTCAATTAGGATATTCAGTAATCTTTTTTGTTCCCTCATGCCACCAAATTGGAAAAATAGATACATACCTCACGCACGCAGAGATTGCTTGGCCTCATCGTTATCGAACACTGCTCGATCCACCTCTTCATGTTCATGTTCTCTCCATAGAATGGACGTCCTGTTAGTTTCCAAAATGTTTGAGTTAGTTCATCAATCTCATGAATGTGTTGGGCACATTAGTTAACCCAAATGGCATCACTAACCATTCAAATAGTCTATGTTTCATCTTGAATGTTGTCTTCCATTTGTCACCTTCTCTGATCCAAATTTGGTGATAACCACTCTTCAAATCATTTTTTGAAAAATATTCTGAACCACTCAGAAAATCCATAAGGTCATCCATTCTGGGAAATGGAAATTGATACTTGATATTGATATTTTTTATAGCACATGAATTAGTACACATTCGCCATTCCCCTGTTTTCTTTGGAGTTAATACTGTTGGTACTGCACACATACTCAAACTCTCATGAATTAACCCTCGGTCAAGCAATTCTTGCACTTGTTGATTCACTTCTTCACTCTCTGCTAGAGTCATCCTGTAAGGCACTTTGTTAGGTAAACTTGATCCAGACATTAAATAATTTTGATGAGAAATACTTCTCACTGGAGGAAATCCTTTTGGCAAATCATTAGCAATAATCTCCTTAAATTTATCCAACAACGACTTTATTTCCGTAGGTATAAAAGTTGGCTACTCTACACTTTTCACTTCTTTCAGAATCATTGCTAAACAAAATGTTATTTTCTTTCTTCCTGTAAGAATTCTTTAGCATAACATGGCATGATCCTACTGCTACTCATGTTTATATCAACAAAATTTCTTTTTGTTGTTACTGTATCATCCAACATTGGTGTTAATTTATATCGTTGTCCATATATCCTGAACTCATATGTGTTTTCCTTACAATCATGGTGAACTTGTTGATCAAACAACCATGGTATTCCCAACCGTATGTGACACACATCCATCTCAATCACATCACATAAAACCTGCTCCTGAAAACTCCCTATATGAAAGTTCAATAAACATTGCTCAGTCACAGTCACCTGTTATCCCTTGTTCAAGTTCAGTTTGTTCATGACTTCAGTTTATACAAAATTTTCTGTACTTCCTCCATCTATAATTAGGTTACAACATTTTCCTTGAACCTTACTTTTTTTTTTTTAAACTTTCTTTCGTTGTTCTAGTTTCTTTCCCTCTTGTTCAGATTTAAGAAACACTCTCACCAACAAAAACTTATCACCTTGTTCTTGCTGAAGAAAAATCGCATTTTCTCAAACTATGAAGCTTTGTCATCCTGTGTGACTTGCACCCATGCTTCACCTCTTCTCCCTGAAGTTTTCCTTTCTAGACATTTAGACTTCTTGTGTCCCTCTACACCACATTGATAACAAGTGATTACATATCTTCCCTTTCCTCTTCCGAATCCTCTACCTCTACCAACTCCATTTCCTCCTCTGCCACCTTGACCACTGGCAGATTCTTATTCCGTTTCACTTCCTTTAGTAGTCCCTACTTTATCTCATCCTTTAAAATCTCTTCCTCTACCTCTAGGATGTGTTTTCCTCTTAATATTTTCTTCTACCTTAATGGAATCTTGAAAAGCTTCATCGATAGTGCAAAAATAGTGTGTGCTCATTTCATCTTGAATCGAATACTTCAACCCATTTACATACCTTGAAACTTGTTGGAATTCTAGTTCTTTGAGGCATGTTCTAAGTGACAGCCTAAATAACTCTTCAATGTATTTGTGAATAAATGTCTCCCTTTGTCTGAGGTTCTAGACTTGTTGGAACAAATTCTGTTGGTAATCAACAAGAAGAAATTTCTCTTTAACCTTGGTAACCATCTTCTTCCAAGTTTTGATTTTCTCTAGCTGGTTATTCACTCTAACCTTATGCTGAATATCCCACCATAGTGTTGCATGGCCTTTTAGTTTCGTAAAAACAAATATTACCCGATTTGGATCTTGAACATTTTCATACTCGAAGTATCTTTCAAGTTCTCCAATATAGTCAATGAGAACATCAACTCTCAGACTACCATCATAACAAGAAACATAAACCTTTGCACTACCCCTATTACTCAAATAATAAATCAATCTAGTTGTTGGGTCTCTTTCATCACCATCTCGTTCATATTCAATTTCTTTTTCTGGCTCTGAGTATACTTCATCAGCTCCATTCCTACGATTTTCCAATTCCTCTATTCTTCTTCTCAAAATTTCCGTTCTCGACTTCCTGCACCTCCCCTTCCTGCTCCTCTCCTTTGTGGTGACAATCCTCCAAGTTGTAGGTGTCTCACCAACATCCACAGACCTCACACGGTTCTATAACCCAACTTGACTTCGATCACTCTTGCTGAGAAACCACCATGAACAGGTATTATGTACCCTATCTCATAGAAGCGGGTTAGATGTTAATCCTAGAGAAGAAATTAGTTCTGATACCACATATTGCAGAGGTAACTGGGTTGCAACACACACAAAATTATAACACACACCTTGCTACATAATGTACAATGGAAAAACAAAACAAAAATACATTTACCAAATAATTAGGAATTCACTGGAAACTAAAAAACTAGAAAACCCACGAATTTCAATACCATTCATTTATTAATTCAATGCAGAGAATATATTTCTATATTACATCAAGCCTGAGATAAAAAGACCACCATGAATTGCTGCTTGCATGGCTGAAAACCACTACGAAATCAGCCAGATGGTAATGGTCTGCATGTATGGGCTGAGATTTTGTTTCTCCCTTCTTGTGTGCTAACCCAATCTGGAATATTTCTCTTCAGTCCACCTTCTACGATTTCCTTGCTTCGTGGTTCACCAACCCCTTCAAAATCGTGCTCCATTTCCTTTTAAAACTCCTCCTTGACATTGAAATGATTTGCCTTTCCTCCAAGAACGAGATATTACCCAAACTGTCTCTCTATCTTCTGAATTGCTTCAAATTCCTTTTGGCCTTGGGTCATGTTTTGTCCTTTAGCCACAAGTTTTTTTTTTTTTTTTCTAATAGTAGTTGCGACTCATTACGAATGCATACCAGCATGGAAAAATCAAATGCACGTGTGTTTCAACATGACACTTGTAAAATTTATCTAAACGTGGTAGTTTCAGCATGAGTTTTAGCACGCGTTTCAGTACAAGTTCAACAAGAGTTTCAACATGTGTTTCAGCACGAGTTTCAACATGAGTTTCAGTACGTGTTTCATCACAAGTTTTAGATGAGTTTCATTACATGTTTCAGCACGAGTTTCAACATAGAAAGAGTAGTTGCAAGAGTAATCAATAGTTTGAATTTACAACAAATTGACTAAATAAAATGGACCACTAACACAATCCTTATTCGACTTATTTTCTATTTGCAGAATGTAATTTTTTTTGGGTGATGTAGATTGCCCGAGTGTAAGGATGCTTCTGCATCACATAACCTGTACCATCAACCATGTACCATAACAAAGAATCAACCATGCACGATACCTGTATCATCAACACCTGTACCATACCATGTGCCAAACATGAACATCAACCATTTCCATCAACCATGTACATCAACACCATACCATGTACCAATCATATACCATATTATGCCATGCATCATATACCAAGAAATGCACCAGCAATGTGTCTCATCAAATAGACCTCAACCAACATGTACCATGCATGAAATGATGTGACTCAAGTCATATAACAAATCCCACAAACACATGCCTCTAGCATGATCCTCAATATCACCAAGATACAAACTCATAACATAATATACCAAGCCTCAAGTATGCACCATAACATGTAATCAAACCATACACCAATATAGCCAATAATGCTTCTAATAAATGTACCATAACATCACCAAGATGTATCATATCACATACTATCATCACCACGCATGTACCATAACACCATAACCATAACCCTTAAAACTTACCTTTGATCCTGTAGTTGACCCGTTGTACTGTAAATTGACCTATAACTTTTTCCACAATACTTGGGAGCCAGGTACCAACATCTACTCTCACCCTTTCATAATATTTTCACAGATCTGTGAATTCCTTTACTACTACCTGCAGATATCTGTGCTTTTCACCACTGCAACTCACGTACATCCATGCCCTTCTGACTTGCAACTTGTGGATGCCTCAGAAACTAGGGTTACTCACAGTTTCTGCAACTCAGAGACTTTCACCTTCGACCTTCCTTCATAACTTCAAACTTGACGTCATATTTAACCTCATATTTTCCAATAAAAAGATAAACCATAACATTCACAAGATATATATTCAATGTAAGTGTGTGTCCTTATGAGAGACTCATTGAGGTTTTTATATACTTTTTCATAGTAACTTCTCTCCTTGATTTATGGATTTCTTGTTGCAACCACTTTACCCTTTAACGAAGACTTGTAACCAACTAGAGGCTTCTTGACCACTCTTCAGGGATTCCAACTTTACAAGGCCATATCTCCCTAACCATGAGGAACCACGTGGCGTACCACATATCACCGGAAACTACATTACAATGACTATCCATCTATAAGTGTATTACCTAAAATTTAATTGTCATTCATGTCCATATTCCTAAACCAAATTTGGGTCCCATAACCACACCTCTGAGGCTACATGTAGACTACATCAAATGCATCCATATAACTCATCATCAATTTCAATCATACAAATGTCAGTCAACTGGCCAATAATATTATCCACATCTCTGGACCTCTCCAAGGGTTTACATCAATCTCTAAGGGTTGACATCAATCTCTAAAGGTTGACATCAATGAAAACCAACTATCCAACAACATTCATACACATTAACACCACAATCTTCAAAAATGTCTTCAGGTTCAAATTCACATGCAGTAAAAATACTATCATGCTACATTTGGAAACCAAAAAACATTTACTATGGGAACTCCTCCCTTTTTATAATAAGGAGTCACTCTTTACATGATATTATTAAAATTATGAACCTAGGCTCATTTTACCAAATGAATCTCCATGTTCCAAATCAGAAAACAAGATAACGATAACAGAGAAAGGAGACATTTGGGTACAATTATGGAATGTTATTATCATGAGCCTCTTTGCCCCTGCATCTGATCCTAATATTCTTCCTAGAGGGATTATTCTTTCATTATTTCCTCAAGATTTATCGATTGCAATTTCTCCACGGTTAACTCTCCACTGCAAACTTTAGTGGACACTTCTTGATGTAACTCATTTTCTGCATTTTTAACAAAGTGTTGGATTTTACTGGTGAGTCAGGTAGGTCTTAACAGGTGTTCCTCAAAAGACTTTTTTCAATTTGATTTAAACTTTGTATGATTTCTTGGCTGATTTATTTGTGTTCTTCCACCTCAACAATTATTGCGGTGGCAGGTGTTGCTTCATAAATAGGGAGCATTGGATTCATTCTGATTTCTTCCATGAAACCGCTTGATTTATTCCACAGCCTTATGAAGGCATCAATTTTTTCCTTTTGGGTGACCTGTACATTATTAAAAATGGGTTTAAAAGTGTCAAAGAATATATGATATGAGAGTCTTTCTCTATCGAAGTATACTGGCAGTGTAGTGGGGGGAGTCTCACACGTATCTTTCCAACCAAGCATCTTTTCTAAATCCTCATGGGCTTCTTGATACCTTCCTTGAATCTCTACCAATTTATCTTCTAGCCTGAGTTGTTCTTCTCAACCATTTTGTATGTTACCAAGCAAATTGAGGAATCCTTTCTGCTCAGTTGCAAACCTCTCGTTTAGCTCTAATGCATGGGTTTTGATAATATCCACAGTAAGTGTAGATGTCATGTTCTCCTCCATGGTTGTTTTGATCTTCTCTCTTTCTGCTTCCAATTATCTGTCATGGGTGTCTCGTAGGGTCTTGATCATTATTTCAAAATATCCATTCATCTGATCTCTCTATGCTTGTAGGGCTCTGTTCAAATTCTCTGTATTGAGAATGTCAACTACTCTGGAAATGTTCTCGAACTCTAAAGTAAGCATGTATTTCACATATCTTAACTCTGTATCCAGCTTTGTCACCCTGGTTTTGGAAGTTTTTAGGGCATTGGCTACTTCAAGGAAAGATGAGGCATTTTTTCCTTGAAAAGTGTGGAGTGCAGAGGCTACCTGAATAACATTCTCTTCAGGATTGGGCCCTGCCTTCCATTCTAATATTCTCCCTGCAAATGAATTGTATCTGGTGTATTCTCCTCTTTTCCTTTTATTCGATCTCTTCTCAATACTCCTCATTTTATTATCATAATAGTAGTCTCCAATGGTCACCACAACTCCCTCAAAATTCAAGGCTTGAGAAGAAAAATAAGAATTCCCCATAATAACATTGAGAGGAGTGTAGTATTGAGGTGACATGTTCAAAATACCCAAATTGGGTGTTGATGGAGTGTTTGGGGTCCGACTCAAATACTGCAACGAATGTTGTTTCAACAACTCATCTTCCTTTATCTTAGCCTCTGTTTCTTCAACTACATGTTTAGCTTCAGCTTCAACGATGAATATCTTGGCCTTTGCCTCATCAACCAATTTCTTTGCGTTGGCTTCTTCAACTTTCTTCATTTGAAGTGCAACTTGTTCTACCTTAAGTTCATTTACTTTTTTGATTCTTTCCTCCCTGACTTTCCTTCTTTAATATTCCTCCTCATCTTGGAGTCTCTTTTGTTCCAACTTTTCCTCTTTCCTATCTTTTTATTGCTCTTTAACGTTGTTGTCTAATTTTTCCTATTGGAGCAATCTCTAGAACTGGTCAATTTTCACTCTCTTAATTTCCTATTGTTCACATTCAAACTCCTACCTGGCAACATCATTGGGTAACTTCTGTAGGGATTCTTCATACCATAGTATTCCTTTAAATCCGTCTTCTTCAAAATCAACTACGTGGATGTTAGAGTGGGTGAGTCCAACAGATCCGTCATGGCTAACTGCAAGATCATGTGGGTCATGGAATTTAGGCTCTCCTAGGCATAGGTTTATCTTTTACAGGGTTTCTACCTCCTTTCTTACATGAGGGCCATTGGAAATGGTGTAATTCCCTATGTAGATTGGGAAAATAGGCCAACTCTTTTTGTTGTTAATTAGGAGCAGTGAGGTGACCCCTGACCCCATGGTTTGGTAAGAAATCTCTCTCATCAGAATACGGTCTAGGAAAAGGTAGGGTAAAATGCGTGGGGCTCCAGTGGTTACATACATCCTAATATATGAATAGTATTTACATAAGAACCAATCAACTACCCCCTTCATCCTAGTCCTAGACTCAAAGGAAATCCTATGTCTTGGAAAACTAAAAAGAATAGAGTGCAGAGGGGTAAGGAAAAGATTACAAATGTCATAAAAGTAGCTCTTGTAATTAATCCTCCAGAGCTGAGAGAAGTAAACATGAATAGGGGGTTGGTTTTGGTCCCTAATCCGAAATTGATCTTTTAAAGACTATGGTTAAGTTTATGCATGAGTTGATTTTCCAATTAGGAATTGAGAGAAGAATAATGTTTTAATGAAATATTGTTGCATCCATCATAAATAATACATAACAGAAAGTAAACATTAAGAACAACAAACCATAACACCAATATTGTTAATGGAATTCGACACAAGTTTGCCTACGTCTCCGGGCCCGTGTCTCAGTGGGAGAAGCTTTCTTATTAATATTAAATGTTGCAAAAGTACATCAAAAGTACATCAAATGGATTACAAACTGGTCTGGCTATTTTCTACTCGACCTCAAGAATCCAACACAATAGACGACACTGAAAAAGGCTGAGCATAGCTCCTAGAAATGGCCTCCAAAGTTCTCTTCCTCAATGGCTTCCCTGCATAAAAATGGCTTAAGATTTCAAAATATTCAACATTCTATTGTTTTTGAACCTCTCATGGCTACCAAAAACCTTTGGTTTATATAGGATTTCAGTTGGGGTTCACCTCCCAACTTCCTCCCAAGATCTGGCCTAAAAAAGGGCTCCAGATCCTAAAAAATGGGCAAAATCCCATAAAAATTAGGCTAATTAACAATAAAATCATAACATAGTTTAAAATACCATATTTGGGCAAAAATGCATGCCAACCCATTTTGATTTGGCCCCTGGTCATATGGGAAATTCCATGTGGCTATGTGTTGGGTCACACCCTTGTTCTCTGCCCTGGCTTCTGGTCTAGCACCCGTGGTCTCATGGCTAGCCCCTCGCCAACCGGGGCTCATACCAAAAAACATGCCCAAATCAACTTTAAAATCTTTAATTGGAATATGTTTAAACAAGTGACATGTGCACCTGGGTGGCTAGTACTCTTTGGTGAAAACGTTGGCTAATACAGAGGTCTCGGGTTTGACTCCGATGGAGTCCCAATTTTTTTTGGACCAACACTCATTGGCCTCATCCAGGGTGCCACGTGTCGCCTCTGGATTGGACCATACCAAACCAGTCACTTGCCTAGTCAACCTATCAAGTCAGCGTCGTATGCCACACATCATGCCCAGAGCCTACCACCTGTCACCATGTCATCTTCCAACCTATCATCTGTACTGCCACATGTCGAACTGTCAGTGTGACACATCATCATACAGACTACCACTTAGCGTCTGTACAGTCCACGTGTCAAATCCATACCGTGCCAACTCAACCTGCAAATGCCAAAAATGTCTGACACATGTTAACTCCTGGTGCTGCTGAGTCACCCTGCTAACATCATCATGATGTCATGACGACATCACCTGCCACATCATATTGATGTGTTGATGACGTCAGTGGTACGACCTCTAATTGTTGACTTTGACTTTTTTTTCCTGCTTGGGAAAAAGTTCAGAACACGATAACTTTTGCATATGAAAAAACACATACTCATGTCGGAATCAACACGACGGGCCCTATGCAATGGCGCTGGTTTCGTTCCATTCCAAGAACTTTGAGATTTTGGTCTTCCTAGATCCATTTTGGATCATTCCTCCCCACTAAGACCTTTTGGTCCTCCAAAAGGGTATTAACTAGACATTAAGTGCGGGATAGGCCTCCCCACTTGTCCTTTGTCTTTAAACTCTGTCCTGTGCACTTGTCACATCATAATAAATTGCATAATAACCATGACAACTAAAATCATATTGTTATCCATTTGAACATGTTCACATCTTATTGAATCCACTACCATCCATGTAGAAAAAATTAGCAACAGTAACATCAGAAATATGACTGAAACTGAACCCATATGTTTGACTAGCTTGCATGACATTAACTTATCTTGAAGCAAAGTATGATTGAAATTCCATTCTACAACCATCTCATGTTCATGTTTAAGATCAACTTCTTTACTTGGCACAATTATAGGTGTATTTCTTGCATAATATTCCTTCTTTAATTGTTCCATTGTTAGAATATATTTATTTGTTTTTATATGATGAGCATGTACAACATATTCAGTTCCATTTTTAAACAAATGATATTGATTATGTTCTTTGTGATCATATAGATAAGGGATTCCTAAGACCATTCCACATGTTTCTAGCAGCACCACATCACATATTACTTCATCCACATACTTAGATGTAATTGCAAACTTCATGATACATTGTTTTGTTATGGGCAATTTGTGATCTTTGCTTATCCAATTTAGTGAATAGGGTTTGTGATGCATCTTAGTGTTTAATCCCAATTTCTTAACCACTTCTTTTGAAATTAAGTTAGATTGAGATCCACTATCTATCAATGTGTCGATCTTAGTATGTTTCATTATGACCCTTATATGAAAAAATTTACTTCTTGAATCAAACCCATCACCAATTTTACCTGACAAACCAACTGCCGTGATTTTAGACTCATCAACTGAATATGACCCCTAGTCTATTGGCCATGTTGTTGTTGCAATTTTTTTCCTCCCTTTCGTCTATTTGAACCACTTCAATCTCTTCTCTGGGTGCAATTTCCAGCAATTCTCATCATTGTGCCCTTCTTTCTTTCAATGCTTGCAAGAGACCTTCTCTTCCTTCACTATCATTTAGTTTGCTTTCTTTCCATTCCCTTTTCCTTTTCCATCCTTCTTTGAAGATGATTCCCATGATACAACAACTCCAATTTTCCCTGCTTCAATATACATTGCTTGAACATAAACCTCATCAATATTAGTAGGCCCAAACATAAATATAGTATTACGAATATAAGCAGGAAAACCTCCTATATACTTCATAAGAGTTTCTTGTGTAGTTAATGGAACATTTAACATCAAAGCCATTTTACAAAATTCATATGTATATTCCTACACTGACTGTCCTTTTCTTAACTTAAGAATTTTCCATTCAATTAAAGCCTTTTCCTTATATCCCAATGGATAAAACTATTTTCTAAGTGCGGAAATAAAATCATGCCACGATGGAAAAATCTTACCAACTTGTTGAGTTCCATGTTGCATTTTACTTTACCAACAGATACAAGTTGTGGGGCTCACCAGGAAAAACCACTTCATTATGGACCCTCCCCCTCCCCACCGTTAAAGGCAGAACGGTCGGGGGGGTCCAAAAACTCTTGTCAGCCACTCATCCGCA
>JASDQU010103474.1:21817-36615 GCA_032191745.1 Picea mariana | reverse complement strand
GGGGGGGTCTAAAAATTCTTGTCATTCATTCATATGCATGTCGTTTGTTGAACTGTAGGTCTGTGCGCTCTCATTAACCATTATTCTGTAGCCACCCCCCCAACCCCCCCCACCGTTAAAGGTATAACGGTCGGGGTAGTCCGAAAACTCTTCTCATCCGTAAATCTAGGCACCAATAGCTCTGATGTAGATCTGTGCACCATCTTTAATCTCCGAGCACAATTTAATATGTGCAGCAGAACTTAGGCTTAATTCTTTTTGTGGGTTTTGTGTGATGCTTCCCTTGCTTTTGTCACCATGGGGTTAGGAAAACACCTCAATTATCAGAATCATACATTTTCTTCGAACACCATACAAAATTTATTGAAAGGAAAGCTTGTTAGCCTATGTATTATCCTCCCTACCTACACCTTTAGCCTAGATTAAACTGTTGGGCTAAGAAATTACTCTATCCTGGGGCTATTTGATCAGGATTGAATAGTCTGATCAAATTTATTCACTAACTAACCTATCTACTTGGCTAAGATTAAACAGTTTATCCAAGCTTATTCACTAATCCTCTCAACATCAACTCAAAAGGACTTGACCATGTTTAAACAGTATGGCTCAAGTCATTGTTATTGCATGGGGCTTTGTTCATTTTTTCTTCTATGCCCTCTTTTATTCTCTTTTCATTTTTTCATGTTCTTTTCTTTTCTTTTCTTTTTCTTTTCAAATCATTTACAGGATGAAACATTATTTGAAATCCAAAAAAAATTACAAGGATAAAATTTTAAGTCACCAGTTGACCCTATAAATTATAGGGTTATAACAGCAGCTCCACCTGGGGATGGTTATCTCCTTGTGAAGTGCCAAGAATCCTACTTCTTGATGTCTCGAAAAATTTACTCTAGAGCTTCTTTCACTACTTGATCTGTTTTATTTTTGAAAATTTTTATGACATTGTCCAGTGGCTCAGGGCCTTCTCTGCAGGCTTCAACCATCTGATCAATGTCACCCATTCATAAAATGCAAGTAAAGGAAAATGTTTTTTTACTATGGGAATGGGTGGCAAGTGCCTTTACTGAGGTGGTGAGTAGTGCTTCAGGATCCTGTCATTCACCAGTCCACCTGGCAGGTCTGTACCATCATTGTTCTTGAGCAGAAAAGCGTTGTTTCCTCTAAATGCCTAGATCATGAAGGGGCCTCTCCATAGGCTATCAAACTTTCCTTGTTTACCCTTATCTTCATTTCTAGCATCCCATCTCAGTACCAAATCACCTAACTCAAAATCACCTTCTTTAGTTCTTTTGTCAAAAATATTTTTGATATTCTCCTAGATGACCTGAGTTTTGTTGTATACTTCTTCCCTAGACTGTTGCAAATGGATCATCTGGCTTATTCTTCTTTGGGAATCATTTGGCTCAGCTTGCATATCTTGCAAAAGTTTCATGACTGGAACCCCCAAAGAGGTAGGAAAAATTGCTTCAGTACCATAGACCAACTGGTATGGAGACATACCAATTAACCTCTTAGTGGTTAGTCTGTCAGCCCAAAGAGTAAAAACCAACTTGTTATGCCATGACTTCTTATTTTTTTGCAGTTTCTTCTTAATGATATTCACCAGGGTTTTATTGGAAGACTCATCCAGCCCATTTCCCTGAGGGTAATAAGTTGTGGAATTTCCTAACGTAATGTGATACTGGCTACAAAAATCTATGAGATTTTTGGACTGGAAGGTTGTTGCATTGTCAACTATAATTTTTCTAGGGCATCCAAAATGAGACAAAATATGATGTTCTAGAAATTTAATGATAACAGAATCAGTAGCTTGCCTGCATGGTACATCTTCGATCCATTTCGTAAAATAGTCAGTGGCGGTGAGAATCCACTTGTGTTGGCCAAAAGAAGGAGGGTGTATCTCTCCGACGAAGTCTAAACCCCATTGCTAGAAAGGATCTTCAACGAATATGGATTTGAGGGGCAAGGGCAGAAGCTTCTTTTTACCTTAAAACACTTGACATTTATGGCACGAGGTGACTTGCCGATGCACATCGACAAACAATGTGGGCCAGTAGAATCCAGCTCTGAGGATCTTATTCGTTGTATTCTTCCAACTCACATGCCCACCACAATCTCCTGCATGAAAATCTTGTAAAACCTTGTCAGCTTTGTCTTTTAATAGGAAATTTAACAAAATATCTCCAGGATATTTCCAATAAAGATTACCTTCTAGAATACAAAATTTTAATGCTTTTAATTTCAAAAACCTCGCTTTGGTTTTAGTCAGACTAGGGGGAGCTTGTAAATTGAGAAAGACAAATATTAGGTATGCGTGCCATGGAGAGTCTATAAATACCTCCTTCACGCTTGGAGTCGCCTGCTCTCCCTTCTCTTCAACTGCATCTAAGAAATTAATATCTAGAGCATGGAAATTAGATTCATCCATCAACTTTGCTAGACCTTAACCTTTGATCAGTTTAGTAGGCTTAATCTCTAAATCGTATTCTAGAATAACAACAATCCACTTTCCTCTTCTACCATCTGGATTATCCTGAGTTAAAATATCCTTTACCACTACATTTGGAACATAGGCAATGGTATGGGAATGGGGAATATAGACCCTGAAGTCTTTTATGGCTTTCACCAAAGCGAAATCTTGTTTCTCCATTATTTTATAATTTAACGCAACATCTCTCAAATATTTACTGAAAAAGGCTATGGTTTGTTCATACCCTTCGTTGTTTTTCTGTAGTAGTACTGTTGCGATGGTGTGTTCGGATGCAAAAGAGAAAAGGTAAAAATCTTTGGTAAAGTATGGACTAATCAACACTGGAGCTTGTGTGGGTGCATGCTTAACCTGTTCAAAAGACTACTTGGATTCAGTATTCCATTTTATTTTTGTGTCCTTTTTCAACATATTGGTGATGTTCCTGAGAAGCTCGGCCAAGTTGGGTATGAATGTTCTTAGGAAGTTTATTTTTCCAATGAAAGATTGTAGCTCTTTAATATTCCTAGGGTGTTCCAGTTTTTGGATGGCCTCTATTTTGCTGGGATCTATTTTGATTATGTCCTTAGAGATTATGTGTCCCAAAAATTTGCCTTCTTCTAACCTGAAAAGGATTTTCTTAGGATTCAAAGAAACCCCAAATTTTCTGCACTTCTCAAACACACGTATGAGATGCAGCAAGTGTTCCTCGTCAGATTGGGAGTAGACCATCACATCATCCAAATAAATGACTATAAATCTCCCAAGCTCGCTGACAAAAGAAATATCCATTGCTCTCTATAAAGTGGCACCAATGTTCATCAAACCAAAAGGCATCTTCACATACATGAAGGCTCCCCAAGGTGTAGTGAATGTTGTTTTCTCTTGATCTTCTGGGTGGACAAGGACTTGGTTGTATCCCGAGAAACCATCTAGTAAGGAGATACTACTGGACTCAACCACCTTTGTAAAATGTGGTCCATTTTGGGCAAAGGGTAATTGTCTTTGAGAGAGACTTTGTTCAGATTTTTGAAATCAATGCAAAGTCTGATCTCACCAATTTTCTTCCTGGTAGGAACTAGGTTAGAAACCTATTTGGAAAATCTCAAGGGGACTGTGATTTTCACATCATACATATTTTTGATTTCTTTCTCTATCAGGGGAATTAACTTGGGATTTATTCTCCTAATTTTATGTCTGAAAGGTTTGTGTTCTTCTTTTATAGGAATCTGATGTTGTATGATACTTGTGTTGTAGGATTTTAAGTCTTCATAACCCCAGGCAAAAACATCCACATATTCCTTAAAAAGTTCAATGTACTTGCATTTTTTCTCAGGGGGTAGAGATTTGGAGAGTTTTATCATCTTGGCGTTTTCTTCTGTTCCTATGTTACATTCTTCAACCTCTTTACCACTAGCCTCAATTTTCGGTTTTTTGGCTACATCGTTAAAATCGAACAAGTCTTCTAACGGAACTAGACCTCTGGGTAACACATTACTTTTCAACTGTAGAATACCAGAATCTATCTCATTTTCGTTCAATTCATCTGCATCTACTTTACTTTCATTGAACGCTTTGGAATCTACATTATTTACACTACCACTTTCAGAAACAGATTTATTTACAATCTCATCATCATTTTCTAAATCTATGTTTGTACATTTGAAATCATTCTTACATTGTAGGAAGTCTTCAATTTGATCGTCATTTCCAAAAACCTACCAGTACTTGTGCGTGGGATGAAAAGTAATTTTACAAGTAGCTGCCAATGTAGCCAGACCGTCTGCTAGTATGTTTTGTCCTCTAGGCATTACCTGCAAGTCGATTTTAGTAAAGCACTGAAAAGCATCCAAAACATCATTCCTATAAGCCCTAATTATGGGGTGTTTAGATGCATACTCACCTTTGATTTGCTTGATAATCAGTTTAGAATCACCCCTTACCATGATCTGTTTGGCACCAACTTTCTTTAGTAGTTTCAGGCCGAGCATCAAAGCCTCGTACTCAGCTACATTATTAGTGCATTGGAAATTTAGTTTGTAAGAATGATTCTTGGAATACCTTGATCTGTGATTATGCAACTAAACCCCAGCTCCAGATCCTTCTTTACTCATAGCACCATCGAAATCCATGCTCCAAAAATCTGTTGGTAGTTCCTCCCTCTCTACCGTTTCCACCCTTCTTGCCTTAATGATTGTTTTATTTTATTTTGAATCATGTGTACCATCTTCCAGCCAAGAAATTTGTTCTTCCACATCACCATCATTGTATAGAATAAAAGAGTCTAGATCAAAGTGTGCAGAGTACAATGGATAGTTATGCGACTTTTCTTGACTACTGACCATATACTTCATCAAGGTTTCTCTATACAGTCTCCTCTGTTGTCTGAATACCAGGATGGTGGCGTAGGACATATCTAGTTGCAGGGTTCCTTTTAGCTTAGCCCCCATGATCTTGATAGTAACATACCGTATTTTGGAGGAATATCTGCAACTACTATATCCATTACCATACTCTTTGTTGGGATTTGAGCTAATGTAATGCATAAGTCTTTGATCGAGCCTATACACTTAACCTTGTTGGAATCGAAAGAACGCAAATCTTTGTAGGGTCTGGTGACCTCGAGCCCCAAATTTTACATCACGGCTTTGGGAATTAGGTTGTGAGAAGCACACGAATTCAGCATAGCATTGTGTAATATCAGATCGTGGATGTTTAGGCTGATGTAAAAAGGGGCTATGGCACCATTATCAGTTTGAAAATCAACTTCAGGACCAAACAAGAGCTCTGGTTGGTCATCAGCAAGATTTAATGTGTCCGAGTGATTTACCCATCCAACATTCAAATCCTTAGTACCTATCTCGGGTTCGATGCTTAACACTTTAATCACCTGAGACCTATAAGCGTTCTTGTTCATCAGCTCAGATAGGGGAATGGGAATTTTTAATTTAGCTAGTTCCCCTTCAAGGCTGAATACAGTGGACGGTTTGCTTAAGGTCTGTACTTTTGGTTTATTTGTCGGAATTCTGTGGCCAGGTGCACTTGGTTGACTGATTGATGAAACTTCAGTCTGATTTTCTCTTTGTAGTATTTTTGGAGTTTTTTGTGTATGAGGTCCAGCCTTGTTTCTCTCAAGGACTTTCTTGGGAAGGTTTTCTGAGACTTTCTTGGCTTCAGCATCCTTCTTCAGAGAGTTCTCGTTTGTCTTCTTTCTCCTCAAGTTATACTGCATGTGAACCTCCATTATAGCATTCTCAAAGTCCTATTGTTCTGATTCCTCATCTTCCTCATTTACCTTCGTTTGTTAAAGGAGGAGCATCTCATGCTCTTCTTGGGTGAGGAAAATGGATTCATGATCATGATCGTGATCACCCATTAGTTTTCTATGAGTGTCGTCAAACTCTTCGACTTCCCCCTCCCCATCATAGGCGTAATTCTCCTGGAGAGAAGGTCTAATCTACTGATCAGGCCCCCTTTGCTCTCTTTGATCTCTAGGATCTCTTTTCCTGATCTGGGGTGGATTTCTTCTGAAGTTTGGGTTTCAAATTTGAGGAGCGGCTTGGTTCTCCCTAGGTGGGTTTCTGTCAGTTACAGTGAGTCTCTCCATCATTTTCTCCATATCTCTGGCTAGAGAATCTAGTTTGGCATCTGATAAGGAAGTAGAAGGCTCTTCTTTAATAGTGAATATCCCTTCTGTTTTCTGCCTGGCCCTTCTGGCCAAAAGATTTTCTTCTACACTGACGAAACTTTTTTGCATGTCTTCTAGATTTACAGCATTTCTCTCTCTTAGCTGATAAGACATATCTACGTCAAATCCATCGGGGAATTTTATTAATTCCAAACCTTTTGGTGGTTTGATATCAGTTGGAATTGCATTGTACAAATTGTTGAAATGAGTGCAATAATCTTGCATTGTATCTCCATGGTTCCATCTGATGTTCTCATATTCTGGCAGGATCTGGAGATGATTTTTCTTCACCTCCCACCTGTCAAGGAAAGCTCGATGAAAAATAGCAATGTCAGTTATGGTAGCAGTAGGTAATGCCTTGAACCACTTTTTTACATCTCCAGTCAAATTATGTGCAAATATTCTCATCTGCACATCAGCTTCATCCACTTCCTGTAAATCAAAATAATCGTTCATTTTGTTGACATGTTGTTGTGAATTTAGGGGACCAGTACTATCAAACTGAGGTAGTCTGGTTTGATAATATTGAGGCATGTCATGTAAAGGGGCAACCAACACCAATGGGGCATATCTCACTACCATGATTGGTGGAGGAGGCTGAACAACAACCTGTGCAACAGGAGAGGTAGTGATTGAAGTTGTTGAAGATGAAGGGCTAGGAGAAAAGGAGTGACATGTTTTAGATTTAACAGAAATTGCAGCAACCGTCAAAGCAGGGAGTTCGACTGACGGCTGAAGGTGTATTTTGTCTAAGGCTTGACCAAGATTCAAAACTAGGTCTTCAAGATTATCATATTCAGGGTGGAAACATTGATCAACTTCAGCTCTAGGAGAGAGTATTTCAGGGGTCCTGAGCTGAAAGACGGTTTGATCTAAAACTGTTTCACTAACAAAACTATCAGATTTTGTCCTGAAAAGGCTTTGTTGAAAAGATATATCAAACTCAAGATATTGAAGAGCAACTAACTTCTCTAGGAGAGAAGGGGACCTTAGAAGTGGACTGTGACTCCCGGAAACCTCTACAGTGTTTTTCTTCCTGAATAATTTTTTGGGATTGTCTATTACTACTACAGGTTCTGGGTCTGGATGAGATCTCGTAAAAACTCTTTTGGGAGCTAGAATTCTAATTTTTATTTTGTTTTTCTTTATAAGAGAATCTTAAACTAATTATATATAAACTTTAACAACCTCTGAACATTATCTCTTTATATGTTTGGATTTTATGACTTGTTCAAAAATAAGGTTTTCTTTGTCTAAGGAAAAGAAATCGTAGGATTGAAAAATTTGTACAGTTCCCCAGTATGGTCACCACTATGTTAACGCTCTGTAAATTCCCAGAGGTTGTCAGGGGCAGAAGAAATTTACCAGAGGCAACTTTATCCAACCACTTCGAAATTGGGACCTAGCCCTACCAGTTTCAGAGAGGGATCTCTCTGTAATATTTAACTTTGTTTTAGTTTTCAAATGTTAGGCTAGTTAGATTAAATGTGATTGTGTTGTTGGTTTTTGTAAGTTGGATGAAAAAGGGTTTACGCCTCCATTGGGATATGGGGTATTTTTTATAAAGATAGAGATCATAGAACAGATATAAAGATTCTTTTCACAAGGCCGGTTAATGCAACTATTGAAGTCTTCATAAATAAAGTGATGGAGAGCAGAAAAGGCAAGATTATCGATTAAAATAAAGAAGCAATTAAGAATTTTTTTATTGTAACATCAGAAGATAAACATTTAGATCTTTAAAAGCTCAAAAACAGAGTACACAAAGGTAAATTCAACAACTTTAACTCCCTTTAAATGGTTAGATCAAAAAACAAAATGATAACTAAGAAAGATAAACATCCAACAAAGAAAGAGAAAAAACTTCACCAACAGTTAACAAGCAGGAATCCTATGAAACGTCTCTTTGTATTACTGGAAGATCTCTTGATAAAAATTACAGCGCTTACAACTAGCTAGGGCGTAAAGATCAACCCTCAATAGCTCAAAGTTTTAAGTATTTATAACAAAAATTACAAATGACCCTGTCATTAATGATCAGGACGTGGCAGACTCTAAGTCTAACTAACTAACTAACAAGATACAAAAATTTAGGAACTGCCAATGATGTATCGAATTCTTGATGTTGATTCTGGGGAAGGCCATTGGTGAGTCACCCACATGACTTTAACTGATTCGTGTGCCAAATCAACCTGCACACCTCATCCCCTACTCGATCAAATTGCATAGCTCTCCCCATCTTAGCTGACTGGGAATGGTGACTTTGAGTAGTCTCCGATATATTTCATCCATTTTGTGTACTTGGCAAAAGTCGGTTTGAAAATGATAATATACTTGATCTTGTGCTGTATGCTGAGGTCTGGCTGCAAAGTTTCTAAGAATGCCTTGCCTGTGATACTGCTCTATATTCCTGAAAACTTGGAATTTTCTTTGGCCACTGTGGCCATATTCTGTTTGTAATCGGGAAGAGTCATCAATTTGTCATTTAGGACCAGTAGACCAAGAATACCTTTCTTCTACAAAGCCTCGATTTTGTTGAAGAACCTTTGAAATCCAATGTTCATGTTCTAGACTTTCTCCTCCAACTGTAGCATTAGTCCCCTTTTGGTCAGTACTATCTTGACTTCGAGGATGGTTTATGTCCTGTCTTCAATCTTCATGTCTTCTAGTTCTTCTCTGTTCTTCAAGTTCAGGAATATAATGATTTCATTGGCTTCAGTGGGAATTTCTCCCAACTCTCCTTTTATTTGTCCATAGCATGCCTGCTCCTTAGCACCAGTTCATTTTTCTCAAACATGATTTGCACCATAGGCCAGATTTCATTTATGGATTTGGAGATATCCATCCAAATATTCTCCTTTGCTTCGGCAAGAGTCTTTCCCTCCACTATTTGCTTTTGTATCTGCTGCAATTCCTGCTTGAGCTTTTCTGATGTTTACTTCTCAATGGTGTAGCTTTTCTGGTAAGAAGACTTTAGCTATTGAAATCTCTCAACTTCCTTTTTCAGTCTGTCGATTTATGTTCCTTGTAAGTTCATCTCTTCCATAGATTTTGCTAGCTCCGCCATTTTTTCCAAAGTTGTCAGTGGGATGGATGATGGAATTTTTGTTATGGTGGTCATTTCTATAGTTGCAATGCTAACTCCTATGAGGGGAAGTGCACGCAGTGGAATTAATTCCATAGGTGTTGCCTATTCCTTCTCCTTTACCAATCTCTCCAGCTCTTCTTCCATCTCTCTAAACTGTGCATTCTGCTCCATGATCAATTTGAGCATTTCATCCTTTTCACCTTTTGTCTCAGCTATATCCTTTTCCTGTGCATCTTCTATAGGTGGCAGTTTCAGTTTTTTCATCAGAGATGCTATGTCTACATTCTTTTTATTGAGCATCTCCTCAACTTCTTTCACATTAGAGGGATCATACCCAATATTGAGCACCAATTCTTCTAAGGACTTTCTTCTATTGTCCTTTGCAAAAGATGATATCTTCTCCAATTTTAACTAAGTCTGAACATTGTTCAGAGAAACCTGTAACTTAGCGGCAGAAGTAGAAGCATTTTCCAATGTAGAGAAAACCATTTCTTCCGTTTGCCTGTGTACATCCATCTGATCAGCTGGGTGTACATCTTTGGTGTTAAACTCAAATGTTTCCCTTTTGTAATCAGTTATTTCTTTTGGAACAGGCACTTGTGCTTGCAAAAAGGCCATGTGCATTATTCCTTTCTCTATATCAAAAGATGATAATAGTTTGTCCTGTGTCGTGGACGTTTTCTTCCAAAATTGAGCATAGGTGTTGCTGGTCAGCATCTGATTCTTCTTCTTGATCATATTGTACTTCTCAAAAATACTCAATTTTACACCTCCTTTATTCGACTGGTTGACTAGTGAAGTGTCAGTCTGCTTCTTGGATGAAGAGGTAGACATGATCTGTTGGTTGCTTGAGATAAGAGGTGAATGATCACCTTTCATAACTGTAGTGGACTGGGTTTCCTTTTCACCAGTCATGTCAATTGTATGACTGGCTTTTGGCCTTTTGGTGTGTACCTAGAAATCCTCAGCCAAGACTTCTGTGACTGAAGGGGAAGTGTCCTTCCTGGGTATTTTCTCCTTTGGTACCTGTGGAGTGGTTGTTTGCGAGATGATAATTGAAGGAGACTGTTGTTCTACCTCTTCCAGAGTGTTCACCTCCCACTCCGTTTGATTTACAAACTTCTCTATCTTGGGCTTGGGTGTATGAACATATGGGATATTTTTATTCTTCACTCTCATCTCTGAAATGATCCCACATGGATCGTAGTGCCACAGGAAACTTGTTTCAAACTTCATTTACCTCAAAAGTTTATCTTCCTCTTCCCCGGCAACTCAGATATTGCATATAAAAGATCTTATCTGCCCCTTAATCCTCAACTTTTGTTTCTTCTTCAGAGCCACAAAGTGTATATCATCTGAATTTATCATTTACCGTATATATTCCAGGGCAAATATCCTCACAGGAAAATACTTGGGCAACTTGTATGGAGCTAATTCGCACTCGTATACTCTGATTTCTGTGTGATTTTGATATAGGTACCAATCTCTCGTCTTTGCGACATCCGAGAGGTGTAAGATTCTCTGGATCTCTTCATTTATCCTTGGCTCTGATCTCCCACTGAGCATGCTCACCACTTGATGGTAAAATTGCTCGATGAACTGTTTGAAGCTGAACTCTGTGGAGTTCCTTCTTAGCAGTGAAGTCCAAGATGTTACTGCCTGTGGTTTGTCATCCTTGTCCATTTTCTACATCGAGAAGGAGAACCTTTTCTACTTGAAAGAAGGTGAACATGTAAGCCAGTATTGAGGAATACCGAAACATGCCCTCTATGGCGAATTTAGAAAGATGTAATGATCCCAAGCCAAATTTTTCGCTTGGAATCACTAACTACCACTAATTTGTTGATGTGCAAGTGTTTATTGAGTTATCCAATTATTAAACACATTCATACAAGATTCATCCAACACATGAAGATCACAATACATTCAAGATATAGAAGCACAAGCAATGATCTGACCTTTATTATGAGCAATATGGAATCAACACAATAGATAGCCGATCTGGAATAATCCTCAGATGGCCGAACAGATAATAGATACGAGCTGCTACAAAATGCTCTACTGATACAAAATAAGCCTCTAAAGGCTGAATAAGAAATGAGGACCAACATGAGCAGATCTGAATGCCAAACCCTCCAGCTGAAGAATGCCATGCCCCAATAGAAGGCTGGAACCCTCACTGAATCAGCCCTACTGAAAGAAGGCTCCAAATGAGTCCAAACTCGGCCAGATGATAGATCGGGGTGGTAGGATCACCCTCCTGAAATCCCAGGCTGAATGTCCAAGGTAAACCCCTCCAAACTCTGAATCTTTTGCTAAGGTTGCGCCCTCCTGGATGCCTGGAACCCTAGGAAATTCGGCCTTGATGAGAAAAGCCTCCAAATGCTCTGAAACTTCCCAGGAATGTAGATCGGGCTATGGGAACCTCGTAGGAGAAGTTTTAGAATCAGATTCTAGGTGAAGCTCCCTAGATCTGAGATTTACTGGATCACAGGACGCCCCTTTTGCCTCCAAGACGTCCCAATATGGATCTAAATATCTGATGGTGATAACTCTCCAGAATACCCTCAAAATGATGGTGGTTCCCCTGCAAATAAAACCCAAGTGTCGAAATGGCCACAGGCTCCCATGATAAGCTGGATCAAACCCTTCTCAGTTGATGGTGCGCCCTTGCTAAAAACACAAGAATAGTACGGCCCTGCTACCTTCTGAAGCACTAGATGGAAATCTACTGAGAGTAGAATGGTGTGGAGGAGTCTTTCATCCCCGAGACCAAGCTGTGGAACAAGGTGAGTGGGTATTTCACCACTGAGTTGCTCACAAGGGTTTGTACAGTAAAACCCCCAAACTAAATGCTCAAGAGCAATAACAAGCAATATACCAAATCCAGAATGACTAATGGGTGCACCCTAGCCTCTTACTTATACTTTTCCTTCTAATTCTCTGTTAAGTTTGGTTAACTCCCAGGGTTAGCTTCTATTCTTCTGTTGAGTTATCTTTTACTCCTTTTATCCTTTTTCTTTCTTAAGTCAACTTAAAAATATAACTTATTTTAGTTGACTTTCCCCCTCAATGTGAGACTATGACCTTGTGGGGGTGCCCAGGCCACTGAGTCTCCTCATCACCTCTCTATCAAAAGGTGGGGGACATTACAAAAGTTGATCGTGGATGTTCTCTGCCAGGAAAGTGATGTAGTCAAACTGGATGGTGGCCCTTTCCTCACCAGAGAAAATGGATAGGAACCCCAATATAGGTTCATCTACCCATTCGTCTGAATAATAGCCAAGTAGACAACAAAGGGATGAAATCACTTGGTTTCCCTTTTCTGAGAACAGGGAGGAATGATACGGGGGATTTTTCTTGGGGAGTTGATCACCCTATGGGAGGAAAATCTCAAAGATCTGGGCTCTTTGAGGAAAAGACAGACTCTAGTACAACTCTCTCAGGATTTCAAGGTTGAAAGGGGAGGCAAATTCAGCTCTAGATATCTGCATCATTTGATTAATGGCCTATCGTGTGATGAAGAAAATGTTTTCTCCGAACGAAGAAACTACAACTCTCTGGTCGGGGAGGTAATGAGCTTGACATCTGAGGGAGAATTCGGGGAAATGATGGACTTGGGGAAAAAGAGAGAGAGGAAGATTGGACTCCCAGAGCCCAATCTCATCGCTTTGATCTAGGAATGTGTCTTTAAACCATGACTGCAATTCTGGGAAATCAAATTCACACCTGGTCTCTGATATCATATAATCCTTGTCGGCTAATGGGATCCTGTCGAGGTCAACAGGAGGTGGGAGAAAAGAATTTTCCTAAACCTCTGCTTTTTTAGACTTTGGCGCCATCACTTCCAACAGTGCCTACAATTGAAACAAAATGTTAGCAGGTAATGGCTACAGTTGGTTTGATGACTAGATCAGTGAGGGGACAAGGTTGTCTGGTGTGCGGAGAGAGTGAACAGTTTGCAAATGACAGAACAGGGGCTAGTTTTGAGTGAATAGGTATCCTTTGGGCATGGGGGATAGGTCAAAAGGCTACGGATATGTTAGCCAGTAGTAAATGGCCAACGGATCGTTTGAAGTGTGAGATAGCAGGTGAAGGACGAGTGACGGGTGTGACAGGGTGACGTGGGGGGTGTTGATTGGACAAAAACAAGCATGAGGTGACTTGTGACGGGTGACCAGGTGGGATGATTTGACAGATTTATGAGATGAGACATGTAGGGGAAAGGTAGTGGGGTGTGATGTCATGAAGCGGTGGCGATATGTCAGAAGGGTGGTAAGTGGTAAGTGGTTTTTGAGTGGAGGGGTTCTGATGCAATCAATGCATGCCACGTTAGGGTGGGATCCTCCAGGAAAAACCACTTCATTATGAAAACCACCCCCCCTCCCCCCCACCGTTCATCCGAGCATCGTCTGTTGGACCGTAGATCTATGCGCTCTCGTTAATCATCATTTTGGACCCCCTCCCCCCCACCATTAAAAGTAGAGCAGTCGGGGGGTCCAGAAACATCTCTCAACCGTAGATCTAGGCGCCAATAGCTCTGTCATAGATCTATGCGCCATCTTTAATCTCCGGGCGCAATTTAATATGTGAAGCAGAACGTAGGCTTAATTTTTTTTTTGTGGGTTTTGTGCGTTGCTTCCCTTGCTTTTGTCACCATGGGGTTAGGAAAACACCTCAATCATCAGAATCATACATTTTCTTCGAACACCATACAAACTTTATTGAAAGAAAAGTTGGCTAGCATGTGTCCTATCCTACCTACCTACACCTTTAGCCCAGATTAAACTGTTGGGCTAAGAAATTACTCTATCCTGGTGTTATTTGATCAAGATTGAACACTTTGATCAAATTTATTCACTAACTAACCTATATACTTGGCTAAGATTAAACAGTTTAGCTAAGCTTATTCACTAATCCTATCAACATCAATTGAAAAGGACCTGACCATGTTTAAACAATATCGCTCAAGTCATTGTTATTGCATGGGGCTTTGTTCGTTTTTTCTTCTATGCCCTCTTTTATTCTCTTTTCATTTTTTCATGTTCTTTTTTTTTTCTTTTATTTTCATTTTCAAATCATTTGCAGGATGAAACATTATTTGAAATCCAAAAAAAATACAAGGATAAAATTTTCAGTCACGAGATGATCCGATAAATTATAGGGTTATAACAAATAGAATGATCCATTGTTAATTGTCTTGTCATCGTTCTTGTAACGTTATAAAACAATTTTTTCCTCTGCTAAATAATTTGTTCCTCTGTCCATAGCCGTGTAACACAAATCTGTAGTGAACATTTAATAGTTTGTAATTGACACAATGTACATCAGGATTATAACACACAGTGATGCCAGTAGTATAGAATTTAGCATTTCAATAAAAGAAACTACTGATATAATAACTCAGAATATCGTGAAAACAATATAACATAATTTTTACAAAGATTCGACTTCCTCTTCTCATGGATTATAATATAGATATGCAGTTTTTATCATTTGTCAGCTCAGGAAACCCCTCCCCCACTCCTAAGTATTGTGACACCTCACAATAAAAA
>JASDQU010103474.1:0-21749 GCA_032191745.1 Picea mariana | reverse complement strand
AGATAAATTTCACACATTAGTCTGACGAAACGGTTAAAATATGGCCCCACCTGTAGCACAGAACATCCTACATATAGTTAAGAAGAGGTAGGCAAGAGAGTCTTAGGATAGTCTTAAAGTTAGTTACCAATGGAAGATTTATGGAGTTCATTGACCTTTTCTTAACCATGCATACTTATTTTCAGCTTTGTCTACAAGTAATGTCGTACAACAGGACAAGTTTAAGATTTAGGAATTTGGTTTATTGTTTGTTGGGTTATCACCCTCGCTAAGTAGAATGCTCCACTACCAGCAAGCTTGTTCAGTACTCTAACGGTTTTACCTAGTCATACCACAGGCCGGTACCTGCTGCCAGCAGACTTGTTTAGTATCCTGATGGGTTAGCCTCTTACACCCTTTTACAACAAAGATTGGTCCACCATCTTTTAATGTTTTTAGATAAAGATTGTTTTTTGCAAGAAGATGGGGAGACAGCTCTGAAAAAACTTTTTCTTGTTTTTTTAACATTGGGATGGTATTTATGTTAGAGGAAGACTCTTCTTTATGTATTCCTTATAGATTGTTCTGATGTAAGGGGTACTTTAGTGGACGTAGCCTATCTAAAGATATGGTATAATAAAGCATTTTTAGTGTGTAGTGGATGGTACAATTGGAAAAGAACAGAAAGGTATCTTTAGGCTCGACTCACTTTCTTCTTCTTTTTTAAGTTATAGTGATGTTTCCATGGCTAACCACTAATCAGAACTTCTTGCTACTCTTTAATATAGATACTTTACTCACCTACTCAGGTTTCTTGGGGAATTGTACGAGTAATCTCTAGGTTTGATAAGACAAGGTGTCACTTCGTTATATCCGCTAGTGGTGGAGGTTAAGAGCAACTGCCATTAAAGATGATTTGAGAAAAACGAAGATAGAAATCTTGCAAAAATATGGCTAATTCACAACAATTCATTATTCAATTAATGCTTAAGAAGACAACAAGGTTCAAATATAGCAATATCTCTTTTTGAAGGAAAATACTTCCCTTTTTGTCTCCTTGAAGTTGTCCACTTGTTTTTAGATAAATACATGCAAAAAGTTTCTAAAACTGTTTGTCAAAAACCACACTCTAAAATATCAAAAACTGATAAGATCAATGAGATCAAGTCACAGGAACATGTATCTCATAGTTCTTTTATTAAAAAGAAAATGTAAAATGAGGTTGCATTAGACTTTAAGCTAAACTAACAACATGTAGCTTTTATTTATTATCCTACTCTACCTAAAAAGAAAGGAAAATATTTATTCAACTGTAAGAACTTTTCCAATGTAACCATGTGCGAAGCAAGATAAGAAACATACCCATATCTGTATATGAAAAATTCACCGCAGTGATTACCTGGATATGAAGAACCAACCAACCTGCGTTTTGGCACCAAAAGGTGTTGAAGAAGAGAATAGTATTGTGGCATGATGACCTCTTGAAACCAAATTTCAATGTAATCTTGTTGTTCATCAACAATAATTTATGTTCTCTCCTTCATCATGCTATGCGGATCCTCTTCTTCTAGATGATTGATTTCTTAAGTACATAAAGGATCTGCTGAGATGGATGTCGAGAACTCCTCAATCTCGGGTCTTAGTGATTGATCTCCACCGGATGTAGTCCATAATGTTTCAGCTTCCTTCACATTTTGGCAAGGAAAATCATTTTGTAGCTCATAGGACCTTGATTCTTCTAATATTTATAGAGAGGTAGACAAGTTCTTGACTATTGTCAAGATGTGTTCTTCCTGAAAAAGAAGAGATCCCAGCTGCTGCTAGGATTTGAGAGAGTTCTCCCAAACTAATGGTCACCTTCGAATTCATTCTATTGGTTGATGGATCCTACCTCACATAGGGATTAGTGTATGGGGTTCTTAAAACACCCAATTTTTTTGTTATTATAGATTTTTTTAAGATTTTAATCACAACTACCTAAAAACTTAAATACATATTTAAAGAATATTTTTGCAAACCAAACAAAACACTCTTGCAGTAAAATAAACACACTGGCAGGAAAACTAAATTGCAGGAAAGTAAACAACTATGTAGGACATAAATCATGCTTGCAGGAAAGTAAATTGCAGAAAGTAAACAAACTGAGAAAAGTAAACAAACTAAGAAAAGTAAGCAAACTTGCAGAAAAAGTAAACACCCTTGCGGAAAGGTGTTGGCACAGGGGAAAGCCCAGGGTTCAACGCTTCAACAGTGCACCAACAAAACCCTAACTACTGGCCCTTTCAACAACACCTGCGAAGCAGATGAAGTCTCACCCGAGGTAAAGGCAGGGGCGTTGCAGGACTCATGTTTCTACAACCTAGCTAGGACATAGATCTGTGATTACAACACTTAACATATCACTTAGCTAATAACATGCATTAGTTCTTGAACCTTATTCACATCATAGGCCAAACCCTAAGTACAAAACAATGCAGTAATAAGAAGATCAAACACTTTCAATCATTTATCACATAGCATCAACTCAGATCTAGCATTCATTTACCATTAAATGGATCTAAGCATTAAACAAATCACTAATCATTAAATGGATCTATCTATCATGCATCAAGATCAATGCACTAAGTAGATAATTATATAAACAACATGAATAACATTGCACAAAGCACATCAACACAGGATATACATGGTTCACCCTAGTGTGGGACTACATCCACCAATATTCTTCTTCTTCTTTATTAGTCTTCAAGATTCTTACATTCTTCTGCTCCTGTGCACAAAGCCACAGGGCCAACTTCCATAAAGGACAGGAGATTTGTGTGCACCTCGCCAGATGCTCCTTCCCAAAAGGTAGGTCAAGGCACAAAGCCAACTCTTCTGTCCAGCACAAATCTTCTTACAATCTCTTGCACTTAGTTCTATAAGTATTAACACACAGTAGGCACAAAGCTAACAACTATTCTCCACACTTAGAAATCTTTATATATTCTTGCACAAAGCCAACTAGGACAGACACATTCGCTCTAAGTCCTATCTACTTATTTATACAATTACAACAGGGCCTAAACATGGGTAAACCCATGGTCCGACATCCCATACCCGTTACATAAACCCTAATAACCCAAAAAACCCGCAAAACGAGCGAGATCCCACGATCTCTTCTCCACCTAGGCGCTCCATCTTCGACCAACCTTTCGAAGTCATAAAAATGGTCAAAAAAAACCAATGTTCTATCAAAACTTGGTCAAGGGCCAACAAGCCCCCAACACTCACCTGTGACTCATCCCGAGTCACTCCGATCTGGGCAACACTTCTTCGAAGGTCTCGAGCTGCCTCAACTTGCTGGTTCACCAGATCTTCCTTCTTGGCAAACTCCTGAATTACTTGCTCAGTGATAGGCCCTTCCAGGCGTTGTTCCACTTTCGTAACTACTTGTTCCAACTATGAGTCTTGTCCTTCAATCTCTTCAAACAACGTGCAGGCATCATCCTGCACCAGCTAGAGTCTCTATGTCACCTCCATCACTTTGATTTGGATGGCAATAACCTATTGCTAGATTGTGCGTTGCTCCTGTGACCTCTTCATGTTTTCAACTGCAATAAGCAACTTCATTTGTTCTTGCATGGTAGACGCTTGCTGCTTCATCTCTTGGAGTTGTGCTTCCAATTTCCTCGGCTTCGGATCTTCTGCAAGGTGCTCATAGGTCTGCGCACTCCAATCACTTAATTGTTTACACTCTGAGGCCAATGCCTTGATTCTTTCTATTGTGTTCCTGGTAGCTTCTTCCCTCTGATCGTGCACTTCTTGCGGAGTTCTTGGTACTGCTTGGAGTTCTAGCTCCATTACCCTCGCTTGAAGCTGTTGAATGACCTCTACAAGCTTCCCCACTTGCATCTCACTTGACTCTGGTTCTTTCTGTGCCAAGCCCGACATAGAATGAAGTGCTCTAGTCACTGCCTCTTTAACCACAGTCTGCTCTGTGATCAGCTGGTCTTTTTTTTCTGTATTTTCTCTTTCTCCTCCTCGAACATCACCCTAATTTCATCTTTCTCTTGTTGCGCAACTCAAAGTTTCTCTAAGGCCTCCTCCTTTTCTTGCTTCATGGATTTTGTAGCCTGTTCCTTTTCTTCTTGGGCTCGACGAAGTCGAGCCTCTGTTGCATTTTCTAATCTACATAATTGGGAGGGCTCATCCCCCAATTCAACAATTTTCATTGAAGAAGGCACAATATGTACTGCGCGGCTCGAATGGATAGCGTGTTGTATGTCCTTGAGCTCCTTCTCTATTCTGTCATACATCAACTCCTGTTTTGCTACATGTTTCTGTAAGATGTCTTCTGAAGCATCCTCTATGGCTGCGATGAGGAGATCAACATCATCGACGGTGAGCACATTCTTCAACTGAGGCTTGTTGGCGGGGGCCTTCTTTCTTGCCGAAGGTTTCTCCGGGGAAACCTTCCTCTTCTTTGATGCTTCTGCTGTGGTGAGGGTATCCTTTGATGGTGTTACTTCACATTTTTCTTTATTGTCTCCTTTTTTCCCTCCTTTTTCATTTACTTCATCTCCCACTCCTCCTTCAGGTGAGTCAGGCACAGTTTCCTCCGAAGTGCTATCAGTCTCTATCTCCTGGACTTCCTCTTTTTTATTATTTTTCTTCACGCTAGTCTGTCCATCATACTCGGTCCAGGTGACCAAAGGACTTCTGATGATGTCAAGGTAGGATAGATCTGCATCTTCGACCGGTATAAGGAATTCGGTTGGCCATTACTTAGTGATCTCTTCCATGTCTTCATTGGTCAATTTATAATATGACTGTAGCTCCTCCTTACTTTCATCCTGACGCGCAGTGATGTAGATGAAGTGTTAGTCTGTGTGAAACTTTGCTAGTGGCCTATATGTGTGCAAAGTGTTTAGGATCATCCGTGGAAATGCTTCAATGGCATGCTTTAGCTATAGGTAGTAAGCGTGGAACAGTGCATTCGATTGCCACTGCTTCGCCATATCATAAGGTGGAGAACCTTGCAGCCAATCGATCTGATGGCTCAACTTCTGGGAATGTCTCTCCCTCTGGCATCTCCCAAGCAACAAATGAAATTAAAATCAGTAACCAACTAAAATGGAACTCGTACCCTTGATCTTGTGCTTCGCGACAGTCCTTCTCCAACTCGTTGACGAGGTAAATCTCCTAGTTCATCTTCATTCCTTTGACACACTTTCATGTGAGGTCGACAATGAACCCTATGACTTGCGTCGGCTGGTTATTTCTGATGAGCTTTCGAGCGATCAGTTGGCAAGAAAGACACACTACGCCATCCTGGATGGAGGCTACCTTGTAGCCTCACTTCCCCTTCTCTACATCGCCATAGTTTTCTTTTATACGTTGTGTCAGGGAGCGATCTATAGCCTTCCATGGCTAGAACTGCTGAGGGTTCGGTCCCTGCAACCTCAATCCAATGATGAGATGGATGATTGTCGGATCCATAGTCACGTTCCTATCAAGCCATAGATACCCTCCATGGTAGCATGACAGGAGGAGTTTAACGCAAGCGTTAACCTCCTCATGTCCGTCGAAGTGGGGAATCTTCATCATGTTCAAGATCGTTGATCTCGTGAGCTCCTTAATCCATGGCTGAGGAACTATCTTGGGCTTCTTCCCGGTTGTCTTCATCAGGTACCTATGTAGTGTGAGCATCCCATGGTTCTTCTGGTCTCTAAGATTGAAGTCACTTATCTTGAGAGCTGGGATCAGTCCCAAATGAGGTCCAACTGCGTGTATCCCCTTTGAGAGGTACGCAATGATCAGTGTATATTAAAAATCTTGCAGGACATTGTCGTGGTTCACTGCACCAGTCAAAGGTGGTATGTAGTCTGACAAGACCGATGGGATCTGCTTCACGTTCACCAGATCGTCACGGTGCTTGCTTCTTTTCTCAGCAGTGGGTTGGATAGAACGACATGCAGTTGATGGGGATGCTTGCAATCCACCATTTGATGATGCCTATATTCCTACAGACATGACTTTCTCAACCATGAGATATATTATAATCTCCTCCACAGACTTCTCTACAGCACTATGTTTTCCCAACATGCACACTCGGGATCAAATAACTCTGGTAGGCAAATAGAAAAATGAGGAAATCAAATGGATGGTGAGGTCTAGTAAGCACAGTGTGATACAATGGGTTCTTATTTATCTCAAATATCATAGTTTACAAAAATTGGTCCCGATGCAGCATCTGACGAGTTAAATAAGAAATGTCGCAACAGATTCCTCCAACAGGCAGGAATGCCTCAATCAATACAAATCTGTCCATTGTGTTGTGGTCCCAACAGTCCAACGCCGGTCTTTCCAACAATAACTACGTTTCTAACCATTCTGGAGCGTCATTCTAACGGTCTGAATGCCTCCAATGATCATATAGCTTCACCGTGGTGAAGTCCCATTCTATGCAGTTCTTCTATTCTGATGAAGTTAAAGCTTTGTGAGCCTATAACGGAACCATTTGTTAGCACAGGGGCAGACCCAAGGTTCAATGCTTCAACAACACAACAACAAAACCCTAACTACCGTCCCTTTCGGCAACACCTGCGAAGCATATGAAGTCTCACTCAAGGTAGAGGAAGGGGGGTTGCAGGACTAAGGTGTCTACAACCTAGTTGGGACATAGATCTGTGATTACAACACTTAACAAAGAACTTATCCAATAACATGCATTAGTTCATGAACCTTATTCACATCGCAGGCCAAACCCTAAGTACAGAACAACGCATTAATAAGTAGATCAAACACTTTCAATAATTTAGCACATAGCATCAACTCAGATCTAGCATTCATTTACCATCAACAAAGCACTAAGAATTAAATGTATCTATCTATCATGCATCAAGATCAGTGCACTAAGTAGATAATTATATAAACAACATGAATAACATTTCACAAAGCACATCAACACAGGATATACGTGGTTCACTCCAGTGTGGGGCTACGTCCACCAATCTTCTTCTTCTTCTTTATTAGTCTTCAAGATTCTTACATTCTTCTGCTCCTGTGCACAAAGCCACAGATCCAACTTCCATAAAGAACAGGAGATTTGTGTGCACCTCACCAGATCCTCCTTCCCAAAAGGTAGGTCAAGGCACAAATCCAACTCCTTTGTCCAACACAAAGCCTTCTTACAATCTTTTGCACTTAGCTATGCAAGTCTTAACACACAGTAGGCACAAAGCCAACAACTATTCTCCGCACTTAGCAATTTTTACATATTATTGCACAAAGCCAACTAGGACAAGCACATTTTCTCTAAGTCCTATCTACGTATTTATATAATTACAATAGGGCCTAAACATGGGTAAACCCATGGGCTGACATCCCATACCTGTTACAAAAACCCTAATAACCCAAAAAACCCTCAAAACGAGCGATATCTTTCAATATTCACTCCACCTAGGCACTCCATCTTCGACCAGCCTCTCGAAGTCCCAAAAATTGTCAAACACGACCAATTTTCTCTCAAAACTTGGTCGAGGGACAACAAAAGGGAAAACCAAGGCTTTGGAGCAACCCATTAAAATGGATGTGCAGGTTCTTACATCTCATCTTAAAGTTTCTCCTCCCCCTTGTGTAATTAAAGGCAACCTACCTACCTAAGCTCTAATCCCTTTAGCACCTCCCCGGAAACGGCACCAAAAATGTCGAGTAAAATATATGCTTCTATTTCGACATTAAATTGTCAACCCAGGGCTCATAGGCTTTGAGGTGCCAACACTGTATGTGCAGGTCTAGAGCTCTAATCTAGCCTAGCCTCGCCTAATCTAATGCCAATAAAATCAAATAATGAAGAGCAATCTATCACTGTGAACAATTAGTCTAAGTAAGGAACTCTTTGAATAAGCAAGAAATCTTTGGATAAGCAAATAACAAGTAATTTGTCTCTGAAGTATTTAATCTATCTATCTCTGAGTGAACAAGTAAGCAAGCAAGTAAGCAATTAATCTATCAAAACTATTTTGACAACTGAACTCTATTCTTAAAAAGAACTCGTATATATTTCTATTTTGCAAAGAATAAACATTAATCTACTGAACCAAAAGCATTGTGAAGTATTCAAATTCTATCTTATCAAAACTATTTCTATCATGCAGTAAAGAGAAGGATAGTATTCAAATGTGATGATTGTGTCTTCCGTGTCAAATAACATCATGATGGCATTTGACCATTAGTGATAGTTCAAGTGGAATTAATTCAATGCAGACTTCTACAGAGAAATGGAAAGTGTGAATAAGGCAATCTAAAGAAATCTTTTCCATCATAGAAGTAACACTAAGTATCTCGAAAATCCATGTGATCTCTAAACTTCATGCATCAATCATCAACGATTAAAAACACTCTTATACCAATTCAAGCAAATCTATAAAATCATGAACTCATGATTAAAAATCCTAATTCGAATTCACTCTTCTAATTCCTAATCAATATCAACTAAAAATTACAATTAAAATCCATAACTGAGATTTTATGATCTAAACTGAACTAATCTTATCATTAAAAATCATATTTCAAAACTAAAATGCTTTTAGAAAACATAATCCCAAAATCTATTTATATCCTATCATACTAAGGCAATATTAATGAACAAAATATATCTATGAAGATTTAATTGAACTGGTAATTAAATTTATCTTGATTACAACTAACAAAACTTGAAACAATTAATCCATCAAAGCTTGCAAACAACCTTAAATTAAAACTTTGCCTACACTAATCCTTTGTCTAAGTTAATGCTCTATTTTAGTTGCCAAAACCAAAGTAACTAATTAAAACTTCAATATACTATCTAAATTAGTATCTTGTAGGACGATTCAAAGCTAAGAAAGAAGAAACACAACATGATAATTAACCATCTCCTACAAGCAATCTACAATTAAGGAAAGATGAATTAGATAATCAAATTATAATTGACATATACAGTAAGTGAAACTGAAAAATGCATACAACAAAGAAACACGTATAAATTCTAACTAAGAAATAAGATAAACACATGATATATATTGATATACAGTCACCCAGACCACTAGTGGGCCCCCCAGCAGGTCATGGCTACACTCCAACAATAAAACGCAGGCTTAACTCAACACAATTCTATCATTAATCAAAAAATGAAGTCTGGAACAAAAGTTGCAAAGAATATCCAAATTACACAATAAAATTCTTCTTAAAAATTTTGTATGTGGTTGTGCCACTGATAGTGGTATTTGTAGATAAGTTATAGCTTGAGAGGTTGACCACTGGAAGGGTCGACCTCCTCTAAAAACAACAAACTCATTAAATGAGCTTCTAACAACAACATCTTCTAGAAATTTCGTGAGACACTCAACGATCACTACAACTGCCCAATCTGAGGTGTGTCGAGCTCTATAGTTGGAGGGCATGAGGGGGCATAAAACCCATATCCCCGATTAGTCCATCAAAGGTCGCCAACGTGCTAACCACCAACTCCTTTGCGCTTCGAGTGCCAGATGGAGTGTCGGATGGAGTGTTGAATGCCGAATTGAAAACCACGAACTACTCTCAATGCATCCAGAATTTCACAAAACGGCTCCTAAGGGACCTAATTGGGCATATTACGCACAAAACCCATTTGTCAGATTTTTATGATTCCACTTCATCTGCTCACAAATAAATCTTGAACTTTGTTGCCTGTAACAATGTCGAATGGAGGATCGAACACAATTCTAACCTGTTGCAAGCAAACCAGAATGCTAGATCTTTATAAACATTAAACTGAACTGAATTGATCTCAAAATCATTAAAAAACACTAATTATACATACCTGATGTGAATCCATGATCAATTAATATATAAACCTTTGAAACTCCTTCAAAATGGATAATATGAAGCATAGCATATGTAATATCGATACAAAAAGGATTTGATCATCACAATAAAACAATCAAAATACGAAGCCAACAATCCCCACCACTGAAATAAATGAATTGTATCCACTTTTAAAATAATTAAATATAAAATTCATAAAAATGCATTAATTAAATATAATATAAGTGTTAAGCATCAAGCTACATTCCCACCTTTCGCTACACAACATCATGAGCATGTTTAGACATGTTGGTGTTCGACAATCAAATTAGGCATCAACACTCAACACACTCATAAAATAACAAGTTTTTAAGGGGTAATCAAATCAACCATCATTCCATTAATACTCATAAGATCCAACATGGTACATTCTCCTTACAATTCCTACAAAATCCCTAGACATGGTCAATTCCTCTAACCCTTCACCTTCATCATCATAGGGATCCATGTGCCATACAAAAATGAAAAATAGGGTGCCAACAAATGGCCCCCTTTCACTCCTCTAAGAGTTCCTTGAACGAAAATATGATTTTATAAATATTGAATAAATATTTGCAATATATTATATTTGGTAATGCACTATGGACGTATTTGAATGTTACAAAGTTTTTAAGGGGTAGTCAAACCAACCATCATTCCATTAATACTCATAAGATCCAACATAGCATATTCTCCTTATAACTCTTACGAAATCCCTAGACATGGTCAATTCCTCTAACCCTTCACCTTCATCATCATAGGGATCCATTTTCCATGCAAAAGTGAAAAATAGGGTGCCAACAAATGGCCCCCTTTTACTCCTCTAAGACTTCCTTGAATGAAAATATGATCTTATAAATATTAAATAAATATTTCCAATATATTATATTCGGTAATGCACTATGGATGTATTTGAGTGTTGCCATTTTCTTAGTGTCTTGTTTGGATAATAAAACTTAAAAGAAAAGATTATTTAACCTATCCCGAAATGAAATATATTAGTGTAGTCTAGAACATAGTTGGCCAATGAAAGTTCTATGAATCTCATCAACCTTTATAAAGTGTTAAAGCTTGGTCACTTATGTCTAGAGCCCTTCATCATATGAGGTAAACTAAATCTTTTGGCTCAATTAATCCAATCTATCCCTTATAGTGTTATGATATTTACACATGGTGGCTATAATTTTCTTCTCATATCCTCACAAGAGGTAATACATTGTTTGATGGCATATCCCCACCATAAAATTCATCCATATTCACCTCTCCATCATCGCAATCGATTCCACACTTTTTTGATGGAGTTTGTGCAATGACAATGATTGAGGTGTGACACATTAAGAAACATGAGTTATGAACATATGGAGTTTGTGCAATGAAAATGATTGACTTGTAACACGTTAAGAAACATGAGTTATGAACATCTTAGTTCCTACCATATAGATAATTTAAAAACTAAAAAAGTGCATTTTCCTCTTTGAAAATGTCCAAATCTTGCACTCATGTATATCTACTAGTTGAGATTTCTCTAAAAATTTTCCAAAGTCCACATTAGTAACATCACAACTAAAAATCAATCAGTAATTTTCTCAACCACCTAACTAGATGATAGGGTGTTGTGAATCACCTCAAAAGACCATAAACAAGGTTTATCCTCAAATTTAATTTCTTGGATAAACACAACAAAGCATGTAACCAAGGATTTCTTAAATAACCTAGAAAATACTAAAAAAAATAGCTAATAAGAGCCAAATTAAAGACCCTAAGAACAACTCCACAAATAGTAATGAACTATGGACGTATTTGAGTGTTGTCATTTTCTTAGTGTTTTGTTTGGAGAATAAAATTTAAAAGAAAATATTTATTAACCTATCCTAAAATGTAATCTATTGGTGTAGTCTAGATCATAGTTGGTCAGTGAAAGTTCTATGAATCTCATTAACCTTTATAAAGTGTTAAAGCTTGGTCACATGTGTCCAAAGCCCTTCATTATACGAGGTAAATTAAATCTTTTGGCTCAATTAATCTAATTTGTCCTTTACAATGTTAGGATATTTACATATTGTGGATATAATTTTCCTTTCATATCCTCACAAGAGGTAATAAATTATTTGATGGCATATCCCCACCTTAAAATTCATCCATCTTCACCTCTCAGTCATCGCAATCAATTCCACGTGCTTTTGATGGAGTTTGTGCAATGAGAATGCTTGAGATGTGACACATTAAGAAATATGAGTTCTGAGCAGCTTAGTTCCAACCATATAGATAATTTAGAAACTAAAAAGGTGCAATTTTTTCTCTTTGAAAATATCCAAAGCTTGCACTCATGTACATTTATTAGTTGAGATTTCTCTAAAAATTTCCCAAAGTCCACATTCGTAAGATCTCACCTAAAAACCAATTAGTAATTTGCTCAACCACCTTACTAGATGATATGGTATTGTGAATCACCTCAAATTATTCAAAGTTATCAAATCTTAGTGATTCCACCACTCAATTGTAATTAAAAAAGCCATAAACAAGGTTTATCCTCAAATTTCATTTCTTGCATAAACACAACAAAGCATGTAATCAAGGATTTTTTGTACACCACCTTCAAAGTTAAAACTTCAAACAACCAGATGTCATTCATAACCTTGATAATCATTCTCAGATAACCTAGAAAATACTAAAAAAAATAGTTAAAAAGAGTCAACTTAAATACCCTATTGTCAGACAATTGGCTTAGGTTGATGGATAGTTGGTTTGGATTGTTGGTTTTCATTGATGTCAACCCTTAGAGAGTGATATTGTATATTGATGTCAACCCTTAGAGAAGTCCAGTAGTGAAGTCTGGTAGCACAAAAGCATAGGTAAGGGACCTGAGTTTGCTTGAGGTATAAAGGATTGAATATTAGTGAATATGTAGGTAAGACTATTCTATATGGATAGTACATGTCATGCCATTTCTGGTGGTATGTGGAATGTCACATAACTCCTCTCGATTAGAGAGTTATGGCCATGTGAAGTTAGAGAACCCTCATGAGTTATCTAGAAGCTCTTAGAAGGTCAAAGAAGTCAATTATTCTAGAAGCTCCTAGAAGAAGTGTACTAGTCAAATTGATGGTAACTAGGATTCAATCATGGGTATAGTTGTTGCATTAAGAAAATAATTAAAAATAAATTAGTTGCAACAAGAAGTTGTGAATTTGGTAATTATGGTAAAGTAGTTGTGATGAGAAGATTGAATAATCAAAGTCGTTGGCCAAGAAATAAATTAAATAATAAAGTGGTTGCAATAAGAAGTTAGTTAAGGGTAAATAAGTTATGAATTAACTAATTATAGAAAAGTTAGTTGCAACAAAAAGTTGAGAGTAAAGAGAAATTATTTAAATAATAAAGTAGTCAAAGTGGTTGCAAAGAGAAATTATTTAAATAATAAAGTGGTTGCAACAAGAAGTGGTGAGTTTACTATTTGTGGATAAGTCAAAGTGGTTGCAAAAGAAATCAATTAGATAATAAAGTTAGTTTCAACTAGAAGTGGAGAGATTACTATTTGTGGATAAGTGGTTGTAAGTGGACAAGTGGTTAGAAGTGGATTAGCCCTAGAAGAAGGAAGTTGGGTTAAGTTGGTTAGAAGGTAACCTCTTGAGGAAACTACTTGGAGAGTATAAATAAGAGAGCAAGGAACTCCCATTAGCACCTACCCCACCTATTTGAATATAATTGAATATATGTTTTGTGAAAGGTTTATTGCAGGTACACATTGATACATCAAGTTACGCAAGTCTGAGGTAGTGAAAGAGGGTTGACGACGAAAGTTTTGGAATTGCAGAAATACTAAAAACATAGCACGTACAATGGAACATAGCACGTACATACGTAGGTTGAAGGATAACAGGGCATGTACATGCGCATGTTGAAGAAAGAACAGTCACGTACAGTTGGGAAAATCCATGAAAACTTGAGGAGATGAAGATGTCCTATCTCTAGAGTTTGAAAGAAAGCTCCCAGGAAGATCTACAGTGATAAAGTACAATAGATCTATCTACAGGTTCAAAAGGTATGTCTTATTTCTATGTGTAGTTGGATATTGTTGTCTACATGAGATATGACTATGGGGGCTTGAGGATTTTACCTAGAGAGGTTGTCGATTGTATGACACTTATTGTCTGAGCTAGATCTACAGAAATACAACACTGGTATGTTTAGTATTCATTATTGTTACATCTTGTTGGAGTGAGTGTTGAGGCATATGTTGTATTTCACAGTACATGGTTTATGGTTTTTTGGTTGTGATGTGCTAGTGAAGTTGTTTGTTAGTTTGAGGTAGATCTGTTGTAGGAATTGGTTGGTACATGTGTGAGTGTTATTGATATATCTTATGGTACATTGTGAGAAGCTTTTGTTAGTGGTCTTGATATATGATTGGTACACACTTGAGGCTACATAACAGTGAGGTTTTGGCACATGGTTTGATGTAAGGGTTTATGGTATTTGGATCATGGATTGTGTGATGTATTGATAGAGGACTTTTGTTGGTTATATTGGTATATGTCTTTGGTATATGGTTGAGATACATGTTGGGACATATAGTTGATGAGTTGGAACATACATAAGGTGTATGGTATGGTGATGTTGGTACATCTTGATGAGTCATAGTTTGACTTGTTGATACATGATTGGTACATGAGTGGTGCATTATTAAAGACACTTGTTAGTAGTGTTGGTGACACATGATTGGTACATGTTTGGCACATGTTTAGAGGTGCGTACTAGTAGTGTTGTTGACACATGGTATATGGATGATGTGGCATAGATATCTTGATATATTAGTAAAAACACATCTTGGTCTTGGTGATGGTTATGAGGTATTATGATGTGCATAGTTGATGCACTTGTGATGGTACAGGGTGTGTGAGTGATTGATGTACACGGTTGATAGTATAGGTTGATTGGTATAGGTTGGGATAGGTTGCAGGTTGATGTGACAGAGGCAACAATGGATCTGAGTTTCAAAAAAGTGAGAACCCTAACCTTCTGAAGGTGTACGTAAGCTACAGTATACACAGGTCGCATACATACACGGGCTGCAGTATAGAGTACATGTCGCATACATACATGAGCTGCAACACAGACATGTCGTGTACCTATTGGTTTTTGTTGGTATAGGAAGGTTACAAGTACATGTTGATCATAGGTCTTTGCTACAGGTTGGTTACAGGTTGTTGGCATAGATTGGTACATATTTATAGTGGTATATCTCACAGTGACAGTGTGGCAGTGGTTTCATCATTTCACTTATATTTCATGGTGGCAGGAAGGGACAAGGATAGGTAGTTGTATCCACCTTTTGGTTGTATCCAGAGAACATAAGGGGTTGTAGCCTCCTTCTGGTTGTAGCCAAAGAATTGGGCAGTTGGAGCTTCCCTCGGGTTATAGCCTAAAAATATAGGGGGTTGGAGCCTCCTTTCAGTTGGAACTGGAGAATTGGAAGTTGGTGCTTCCTTGAATGTAATTCTTAAAGACATATAAGAAAAACATTATGTGGTTTTCTCCCGCATTGGGTTTCCACATAAAGCACTGGTGTATTATGCATTGTGTGGATGTGTCTATTATTGTTTATTATGCACTAATGGATGTTAATGTTATATGATGCAATAACATATTAATGATGAATTGATGCACATTGTTGAATAAATTAAAGGAATATACATTATGATTAAAAGGATTATAACTTCTTATATTTGTTGCATGCATTACTCATGGATGATGTAGAACCTAAGTTGGGATCTCCTTCATGATGCACATTGCAATAATAAGAACATAAGGAAATTAGAATTAGAAAAAAAACAACTTCTTTAGATGATTGAGAACCTAGTTTCTCACATATGAGTATGATCTGCTAGTTGTATTAAGAACTATGTTGCTAGTGTAATGGTCAAATCATAAATAAAATATCGTATAAGTGAGAAAAGACATTGATAATACATGATGGTTGAATTTGCAAGAATACGTAGCAATGCACATAATAATCAACATGGACCAAATATGTATAATCTATATGGTTCTATATAATTACAAGCAATTAGATATCTTGTTGGAAAAATCAAATTGAAATACTTCACAAATGAAAAAGTGGGGTTTTGTGTGTTGATGTTACTGGCTTCTTCCTAGATAATAGTCACATCACTCATATGAGATATTAGTTATAATCCCCCAAGGTTCATCAAAACACAGAAGTTTAATTTTTGTTGAAATACAAAAAGAAGCTACTTACTCATATGCCAATAGTAGAGAAAACTATTTGTGTAAAATATGAGGAAACTTAAAACTAGATATTAGAGTGTTCATTTAATTCTCCATTTCTTCATCTAGATGTCTTCATTGAGTCTTAGAAGAAAAATTATTCTATTTGGTTTCCTTGTCCTCTTATAAAAATTCTATTTTTCCCAACATACACTCTTAATCTTCTTATCCATTCAATTTAGCACCATAGAATTCATCATCCTCATCATTCATTCAAGTTAACACCATGGAATCCATCATTCTTTCCAAAGCACTTGAAGCAAATTTGTTTATAACGATTATTTTAACACCATAGAATCCATAATTCTTTCCACAACACTTAAGCAAAAATTTTATAATGATCATTATGTGGAACACATAAAGGACACACTAGGACATAGAAACCTTAAAGGTCCTCTCTCTCATCTCTAATCTCTATTTATTGCATGTAGTTTGTAGTGAGATGTATGATGAAACCATTTAAAAGTAGGAAATGATTCTAGCATGAATGAGGTGAAAATAAGGATGGGAATCACAACCTTTGGAACCAAATCACACAAAACCCAAGCAATCCCAAGACCATGTGAGCCATAATGTTATTCTTCATGCATTTATACATAACATAAAAACTTTAAAAGGAAATGTAATTAGGTGAGTGATATTAGAGGTCATCCTTCAAGGGTTAGGGAAGCTCAAAATAATATGGATAGGTTGAAATGCTCATCATGCCTAAAACAAGTACCAAGGACCATTTGTGCCAAGCATAACATTGGTATAACGAGAGAAAGTGGAGGTAATGGGTTTGAAACCTTAGAGCCTAACGTAAATGAAACTCAAGTCAATTCATGGAGTTGTAAAATATTAGGCACAAGTAATAGTGAATATGATCTGGATTTATGAGCGGAACAAAATGAAAGCATAGACATTACAATGAAACACACAGAAATATTGCCAGAAACAGAGAACTACAGTAATACATGAATTCTATTAACGAAAGAAATGTAGAGAGACTGTAAAAATATAGAGTGAAAGACTCGCTAGAATGGTGGCAGCTTATCTTTGAGAAGAGAAGTAATGGCTACGCTCATTTGCAAGAAGATCAGTACAATGAGGATTTGAAGGCATTTTTATAATAAGCATGAATGCCAAAACCCTAGACATCTGAAAACCTAACCCTAGGAGATGAAGTGCCAAAAGTCATGTGGGCCTCGTTGGGGTAAGTTAGTACATCAACTTCTCGGGGTCGTAACTTTTGCATATGATCTATGTTTTAGGTGTGTGGTAGCTCGTTGGAAAGGTATTTTTGAGAAATATGCATTATGTCATCAAACACTAACTATCTTATAGTTTGACTGTGGAAATCCCAAAAATCACCATTTAGAGCCTCAAAACAGCCCCAGAAGTACATAAAGATGTAATGAGATGAAAATTACCAAAATAGGCCAATTGGAATAGATGGGCGGCCACTAATATCCACTTGGATGTTGTGTAGGGCTTCAATACAACCTCAGAAGTGAAAAACCCATAATTACAAAGAAATATCCCCATTACAGAGAAACATACTAAACTGAAAATTGTAAAGATGAGCCAGTTGGAATTTGGAACAGGTAGGTGGCCACCAATATCCACTTGGATCATTCCTCCCACCTTAGGAAGCAATGGTCTCCATTGCATTGAGTGCCCGGGGAAGAGGGAAAAGAATTTTTTGAATCTGAATCTTGGTGAGTTGCATGCCTTGCTTGAGAAGTTGCATTGCTTGGTCTGTGGAATGTTGTCACAAACCTATTACTAGCGGGGTTGAATCTGTTCCACCAACCTATTATCATTGGGCTTGACAAGGCATTGTGTAGGCACCATCGTAGGTGAAGAAACAATATCTTCTTTCTCTTCTGCAATCTGCTTCTATTGGATAAAAGGTGTTGAGGTTGTAGTGGTTGTAGTGGCCTTTTGTGCATCCTTTGAACATGCTGTGAAGAGGATGAATTTTGCAGTATGAGAGATTACCTTGCTGCACTTTTTAGGTGGAATAGTAGTCGGAAATACCTCTGGTATCCTGTAGAGCTGACCCCATAGAGTAATAATGGCACTACGAGGTCGAGACTCATAAACAACATGATGTTTCAACATATTCGGTTGGCCCAAAAAAACATCACAGACATCAAGAGGGGAAACATCACACACTACCTCATCCTTGAAGGGATGGATGCCATAGGACAGGAGGCATTGTTGGCTAACAAGGAGATCTCGTCCCTGGTGAAGCCACCTGACTTTGTATGGCTGCGAGTGTGGTGTTGTTGACAACCCCAACTGTTTGATGACCTCAGCTGAGATGAGGTTCTTCTGGCTACCGCTATCAACAATGAAATGCAATGGGGTCCCCTTCACCCACATATGTGAATGGAAGAGATGCTCCACCTCTTCAGAATCTACTGGTTCTTCTGGTTGAATTTTTGTGGTCGTGAAAGCAGCAGTGGGGTCTGCGTCGATGATCTATCTTTTTTCATTATTTTTAGATTAGATTTTGAATCAGGGTTCAACTCCTTGTCTTTGATCTTGGCCACCAATGACTGTTTCAAGCGACATTCATCGTTGTTGTGCCAGAGGATTTTGTGGAAGTTGCACCACTTCCCAGTGTCATTCTTCGTCTTTCCCTTACCCTTCTTTTCCTATGCCTTGGACTGGTTTTCTGGAGGCTGTTAGTTAGGGACGTCTTTATCGTGCTTTGGTTGTTGCAAATTTGCAGACCTGAACTCCCATTTGATCTGGTGCCTAAATTTATACTCGATTTTGACAACATATCGATAGGAAACTCCCAATGATGAGTTGTTTAGGAAATCCATTTCGGTTTGGATGTACCTATGCAGAGCCCCATGGTATTTCAGAACCAGATGTCACTCAGAGTCTTTGATACCCAACTTGGTGTGCAAGGTATGGAAAGTATTTGTGAACTTCGACACAATTTGGATCTTCTCTTGCCACAGTGTGGTCCATCTCATGTATTGGTCTTCATAGTTATCAACAGGGTAATATTGTTCCTTGACCACAGCCACAAAAAAATCCCAAGTGGGATCGGCCTCATATATTCCAGATTCCTCTATGGAATTTTTCTCCTAGTAAGTTTCCCACCAATGTTTGACATGGGGGAGATCCTTGAGAAATGTGAAGCTGACCTTTTCCCTATTGGAAAAATTGTGAACAGAGAAATAACCTTCTAGTAGATTTAACCATTTTTCTAGAGCATCTGCATCTATCTGACCTTCAAATATGGGAATATCCAAATTAACTTGTACCTTGAAGGGAGTGGTTCCTCCAAAATGGTCGCTTGATGAAGATGCACCTGTTGCTATCGGCAGACCTTGAAGGTGTTAAGGCCCTATAATGTACCTTTTTGCTCATACTTTTTGCTATCATTACATCCTTTTCCCACTCATATTTAATCCTACATTATCACCTTAATCTATTTTTTCAAAGGCATATAACGTTTCTTCTCTTTACTATATGTTTAATTAATCAGAAATATATAGTTTTTGAAATAGTTTGAAGACTGCAGTTAATATATCTTTGTTGCTTGAAGACCATGTTGCTGAAACAGTCAAACAGTATGCAAATCCCGTTGTTGCAACAATTTGTGAATTACGATGCTGAAACAACATTTCACATACAACAGTAACAAGAAAAGATAATTCAAGGAGCTGTTACACTGGGCATAATAGCTATACCTTAAGTCAACACCATTACAACCATCGTTGCTGCTTGAAGACCACGTTGCTGAAACAGTCAAAAAGTACGCAAATCCCGTTGCTAAACCAGTCTATGATTTGCGATGCTGAAACAGTATTTCACATACATCAGTAACAAGAAAAGATAAATAAAGAAGCTATTACAATGGCCGCAACAACTGTACCTCAAGCCAGCACCATCACAACCATTATAACAACATTTTGCTACGGAAGATCAGAATATCCTATTCCAGCATAGAAGATTAGATCAGACTAAGAATAGGATTTGTATGTACACATGTAATTTTATGCTTAATTGTATTAAGAGGATTCTCCTCTGTAAATAGGGGAGAAGTCAGCATTAGAAGGGGATTACGAAAGGATTAGCTAGAATGGAATTACAGAGGAGCGTGTTCACTTTGGATTTTTTAACTTGTCACATTTGACAGATGAAGAAAAGATCATTATGAGCATTTCTTCTTAGTTCCTTTCATTTCTGGGGAATCTTGTGAGAAGGAGAGGGCCCACCTCCTTCACAAGATTCACCCATTAGTTTTTGTAGTGTAGCGCACCACCTTTTCTGGCTACCAAGGCTTAAACGCTCTTAAAAGAAATCTATAACACCACTTTGTACATAACTCATACAGGTATTATATAATCCACATGCATTTAAACAAATAAACACATTTAAGCTCAAAGTAAAACATATTATTTACTGTTATAATTAACAATCAATAGTGTTTTATATTAATTCATATACACAGTGGAAATCATGATAACATAAGCAGCAGAGTCATGCAAAACATGATTAAAGAATAATCAGATACTTATCTTTTAACAGTGGTAGAATCCACCAACCAAGTGCAGGCCTTCCAAGAACCTCCCAGCCTTAGACTGCACTGCTCATCAGCTCAGCAGTGGGTCACCTCCGAGCTGGGACTAAGCTCCACCCCAAGGCAAGGAATCCTAGGCTAGGCTGAGGTTACAGGGAAAACAACATAGAAAATCTGGAAGGATTCTTCCCAAGATGCCATCTTACGCCCACTACTACCAAACTCTCATTCCCCACATGCCTGTTCCACCTGGGAGTATACACCTTCACAATCACATTCCATCAGTGCTAACCTCCCTCTCTGGGTCTCGGCAATAGAACGGATCAGGAAGTCTCAGAGCCCGAAGCTAGTGCTAGACACTCTCTGGAAGAAACCTCTTCCAACAACAACCACCTCCCTCACCTAGAGAGATCACACATAGGCTCATTCACAACTCGCACTATCCATCCAGCCACGCATAGTCCAGCTCTGCATGGCCACCATAGCCAACTGAGAATACAAACACAGCCTCTCAAACAGGCTCAGCAATGGCTCGAGGCCTCATAGTGATGGTTCATGGGAATGTATGATGAGTAATTCCCGCAGGGGTCAACACAGAATCCACAGCTTAGAACGGAGGTGAACCGGCTCTTTAGAAACAAACACAGGCTTCTCGGCTCACAGAATAGAGGTGTACACGGATTTACAAAGCCAAACATAGGCTTTCCAACTGATTCAACAATGGCGGAATGGTTCAGGGTCACAGCTTCGAGACAGAGCCTCCACGCACGGGTTCGATTAGTCGGACAGAGGAGGCACACGGACTATGAAAGTCAACATGGGATTTTTGACTCTCAGGAACACGCGAGGATTTCTCTGAAGGGGTCGGGTTGGTCGTACTATCCAGGGCTCTGTACGCGTTCAGGTAGTCAGGTAGAATGGAGGAGGAACCCTTCTCATGTCTCATCCTGGTCGTTTTATTCGCATGCGCCAGGGTTGACACTTGTCACCCATGGAACTGCATGCGTTCCACCAGCATGCATCACCCTTTTACATCCTCCCTTGCCAATAACTTAGGATAAAACATAAAATGCACATGTCTTTTTGGAATAATATTAAA
>JASDQU010103473.1:121668-138316 GCA_032191745.1 Picea mariana | reverse complement strand
CACCCAAACATGTGCAAAGAACAAATTTGTTGCTTTTGTCCCTTTATGTTCTTTTTACAAGGCATGAGAATGCACATTTTTTTGAACCTGTCAACTACCACAAATAAATAGTCATGTCCCTTCCACATGGTTGGTAAACCTCCCACAAAACCCATGGAAATGCTTTCCCAAGATTGAGTGGGTATAGTAAGGGATGGTATAGACCTTGCTTCCTGTTACTGGGCTTGATGGTACAACAAATTATACATCCTCTAATATATTGTGCTACATATTCTTGCATTTTGGGCCAGTACACATACATTTGTAAATTGGCAACTATATTCTCAACACAAAAATGTTCTGCAACCTTGGAGGTGTGAGCCTCTCAATAAGATACAAGACTTCACCTTTAGGGACACAGGGCTTGGTGAGCTTGTAGAGAAAACCATTTTGGAAATGATAGTCATCCTTTTCATCACATTATTTTATATGAATTTGTCCCTGTAGATGTTGAAACAACTCCTTGAAGTCCTCATCTTTTGTGTATGCCTCTCTATATGCACAATGTGTAAAAGGATCCATGTGCATCCGAGTTCCCAAAGCCGTAATATTGATGTGGGTGGCCTTGAAAGAATGTATTCCAACTTGCTTGTGCTGCCCTTATTATACTTCATGACTAGATGAAATTGTTATAAGAACCCCATCCATTTGTAGTGTATGGTTTATTGTAACTTACTTTGGGCCTCCAAATACTAGAGCAGCTGGTGATCTGTGTGGATGATAGTCTCATTTCCCATCAGATAGTGCTTCCACTTTTTAAAAAATTATACCAATACATAGAGATCCTTTTCACAGGTAGGGTAGTTGAGAAATGCCCTATGAAATACATCAGAATGATAGCATACAAGCCTTCCTCCTTGCATCAAAAATTTCTCCCATGGCATACCCATTTGCCTCTGTCTCCACTTTGAAAGGATTTTGTAAGTTTGGTAGCATGAGCACTAATGCTTTACTAATATTTCTTTTAAGCTCATCCAAATCCTTTTTTTTATTCTTCTCCCACTAGAAACTACTACTGAAAATGAAGCTATGAACTTTCATAAGGATTGTTCTTCCCCAACAAAGCTCCTAATTGTTGAGTATGTGTTATATTATTTGCATGGTCAGAACTAGTGTCTATGTTGCATCGGGCATGCAGGGGGATAAGAGGGGGTCAGATCCCCCTTGCATGGGGGTTCAGGGGAAACACCCCTGGAAAAATAAATTAGTGGTTTTTTGCATCCATTTTTGGGCGGTTTTTCAGCACATGGTTTTCGCCGATGGTTTTCTATTTCTGGTTAAGGAATTAAGTTTGTTGAATAATTTGGGTTATTGGATTAGGGTTATTGGATGGTACAGTATCATATATGTAGATTGTATTGTAAACAATGTATGAAGTGAATGAATATAGAATATGTTGGTTTTCCCGGTTTGGGTTTCCAGGGGAAAAATCTCTGTGTAATGTGTATATTTATCATTGTATATTTTTTGTTCTTTTATTGAAAATATATTTGTAGTAAATAATTTTACAAGGTTAAAATCTGCATTTGGTATCAGAGCAATTATTGGCTTCAGGGGGACGCCTTTGTGGTCAGGGTTTTGGCTCAGGACTATGATAAGCCTTGTTATAGTGGGAGATCTACAATATTGATTCTTCAAGTGAAAAGAAATGGTGAGCAGTTCAAAAATAGAGATTAAGAAATTTAATGGGAAATTTTTTGAGTTGTGGAAGCTCAGGATGGAATATCTATTGGTAGACAAATATCAATGGATTGTGGTGGATCCAAGTACTACACCTACAGGAACTCAATTAGATGACTGGAAAAAGTTGGATCGGAAGGCAAAGAGCACAATCTAATTATGTCTCTCATATTTAGTATTATTGAATGTGTCAAGGGAAGCTACAACCAAGGAGTTATGGGATAAGTTTGGGAACTTGTATCATTCTAAGTCCCTGGTAAATAAATTGTTCCTGTGGAAAAATTTGTATAACCTGAGAATGAGAGATGGAGACTCTATGATAGAGCATATGAATGCCTTCAATACTGTGGTAACTCAGTTATAATCTGTTGAGATTAAAATTTTAGATGAAGATAAGTGTATCAGTTTATCGTGCTCTTTACCAGACTTGTGGGATATTCTGGTTGTGCCCATAGGTAGTAATACAACTACCTTGAGTTTTGTTGATGTGATCTCATCCTTTTTGTTGAAGGAGATGAGACAGAAAAACATGGAAGAATATAGCACAAATGCATTATTTTCAAGAGGACACTCCCAGGAAAGAAACAGATCTAAGTCCTCAAGTGGGAGATCTAAATCTCTCAGAAAGTTTGTAAAGGTATGTTGGAGATGTGGAAAAGAAGGGAAATTCAAGAAGCAATGTAGATCCAAGATCGTTGAGAGAGTGAAGGGATCTAAAGGTGCTCCCTCTATAGAAGAAAATTACCTCCAAGGAAGAAGGAGGGGATGTGTACTTGGCTTCTTCAAGCACACTTGCATATCATGAGGCATGGTTGGTTGAATTAGGTGCATCCTTTCATGTGAATCCCCATAGGGAGTGATTATATGAATATGAAAGGTATGATGGAGTCAATGTTTTCCTAGTTGATGACTCGATAGCCAGAATCATAGAAAGAGGAAGAGTCAAATTGAGGCTCATAGATGGAAGGATTAGAACACTTCCTGGTGTTCTTCACATCCCAGGATTGGATACAAATTTTATTTCTATAAGAAAAATGGATGATGCAGGGGTAAAAACAGTATTTGAAAATGAAACTTGCAGGATGGTTAGAGGAGCAATGGTGTTGCTGAAGGGAGTTTGGATTGGAACTCTATATAATATGAAAGGAAGCACTATTAGTGATAGGTGTAATAGTTCTATTGTTCTTGATATTGGATTTGAAGAAGAAATAAATCCTACAGTCTCTAGAGAAAAGGTTATGATGTGGCACCAAAGATTGGGGCATATCAGAGAGAAGGGTATTCAACTAATACATGATAAAGGTATGGTTGAAGGTCTGTCTAACTGCTCTCTGGATTTTGATTTCTGTGAAAATTGTGTATATGGGAAGCAAAATCAGATAAGACTCCCCTCTGGTGCAACGAGGGTGGAAGGAATTTTACAGTTAGTGCACAATGATGTGTTTGGACATGTATCGGTTCCATCATTGGGAAAATCGATGTACTATGTCTCATGTATAGATGACTTCTCGAGGAATACTTGGATATATTTCCTCAAGAAGAAATCTAAAGTCTTAGACAGGTTTAAAGAGTTTAAGGCTCTTGTTGAGAATCAAACAAAGAAAATAATTAAGGTGATGAGGACGGATAATGGTGGAGAGTTTTGCGAGAATGAATTTGAAGAATTTTGTAAGAAATGTGGTATAGCAAGGCAGAAGACTACTCCTTATACACGTCGGCAGAATGGATTTGCAGAAAGGATAAACAAAACGTTGATGGAAAAAGCAAGGTGCATGCTCAGTGGTGTCGGGTTAGGGTGAGAATTTTGGGCAGAGGCAATGGATATTGCATGCTACCTGATCAATCGATCACCCTCATCAACATTGGATAACAAGACTCCACATGAGGTATGGACCAATAAGAAACCCTCTCTCACACAGCTCAAGGTATTTGGTTGTGAGGCCTATGTTTATGTTCCAAAGGAAAATAGGAGTAAGCTAGATAAGAAGGATGAAAAGTCTATCTTTATTGGGTATAAATATGATCTCAAAGGTTATAAGCTTTGGAACCCGGAAACTAAAAAGGTTGTGTATAGTTGAGATGTGGTATTCAGAGAAATGAAATATGTTGTCAAACAGGAATTCCTACTAAGTAAGGAATAACTAGAGAAGATAGAGTTTGAGTCAAAGGATGATGAATCAGACTCTACAGAAGAACAGGAATAAGAATAAGAATATCCTCATACTCTAGTATTGAGGAGATCAAGTCAAGAAAAAAGGCTACCGGAAAGGTATACTCCACTTGATTTGCGTTCAAATTTTTCATTGTCTATTACTGATGATGATCCTAGAATTGTTAGGGAGGAAGTGGATTGAGAGGATGGAAAACTCTAGAAAAACTCCATGGTCAAAGAAATGGTAGCCTTGGATAAGAATGAGGCTTGGAATATAATGGATTTGTCGGCTAGAAGAAATATCATTGGTATCAAATGGGTATTTAAAAATAATTTGAATGCAGAAGGAAAAGTGGAGAAATACAAAGCTCAATTAGTAGCAAAGGGTTATTCCTAGGTTGAGAAAAAATTTGGTGAGATTTTTTCTCTTGCTGCTAAGTTAACCTCTATTAGATTTATTTTATGTGTTGTTGCTACATTCAATTTTGAAGTAGAACAGATCGATGTGAAGACAGCATTCCTACATGGGGATCTAGAATAAGAAATGTACATGAAGCAGCCAGAAGGATTTGTTGTGAAGGGAAATAAGGACTTTGTATGCAAGATAAAAAGGTCCATGTATGGTTTTAAACAATCACCAAGGATGTGGTATAAAAAAATTGATACTTATATGTTGGGACTTGGTTTCACAAGAAGAAAAGAGAATCAATGTGTGTATTTCAAATTAATTGGTGATCATTTGATTTATTTTGTCTTGTATGTAGATGACATGTTGTTGATAGGAAACAAGAAGAAGATTATCCAAGATGTGAAAACTCAATTGTCCTCTGAATTTGACATGAAGGATCTTGGTGCTACAAATTTCATTTTGAGCATGGAAATTAAAAGAGATTGGGAAAATAGGAAACTCTAGTTAAATCAGAGAAAATATTTTGAGACCATATTCTAGAGGTTTAATATGCAGGAATGTAAACTGATCAGGGTCCCTATTCCTGTAGGTGTAAAGTTATTTTCATATCACTGTCCCAAGACACAAGAAGAGGAGGAGGACATGTCTCATGTTTCATATGCGAGTGTGGTTGGCAATTTGATGTATGCAATGGTTTGTACTATACCTTAAATTGCACATGTAGTGGGAGTTTTGAGAAGGTATATGTCAAAACCAAGGAAGGTGCATTTGATAATAGTAAAGAGAGTTTTCAAGTATTTGTGTGGCACTACTAGTTATGGATTGTGCTACCAAGGAAGACCAGGTTTGGATAGAGTCTTGGACATACATGGATTTATGGATGCAGACTGGGATGGATATTTGGATCGTAGAAGATATACAAGTGTGTATGTTTTTATCCTATTTGGAGGAGCAATCAGTTCGATGAGCAAAAGGCAGTCTGCAGTGGCACTTTCAACTACAAAAGTTGAATACATGGAAGCCACTCATGCAAGTGAGGAAGAAGTATGGTTACAAGAAATGTGTTGAGGTATTAGGTTGGTACAACAAGCTGCAAGGATAGATTGTGATAGTCAGAGTGCAATTTCTCTGACAAATAACCCAACTTGTCATTCAAAGATAAATCATATTGATGTTCAATATCACTTTAAGAGAGACATGGTTTAAGAAAATAAGGTGTTGTTGATGAAGGTGCAAACTTTGAAGAATGTTGCAAATTCATTAACAAAATTTGTTATCACTGAGAAGTTCTATTGGTGTAGAGGATCTATGGGCATTGTTGCCTTGGATTGTTGAGTATGTAACCTTGTAAGACGTTGTATGCAAAGAAAAGAACAAGTGGGAGAATGTCGGGTATGTGTTATATTCTTTGCATGGTTAGAAGTAGTGTCTACATTGCACCGGGTGATCAAGCGGGTGGAGTGCCCCTTTCTTGGGGGGTCATAGCCTTGTGCAGGGGTTTAGGGGCAGCACCCCCCAAAAAAAAAATCACGGTTTTGGCATCCATTTTTGGGTAGTTTTTCGGCACATGGTTTTCACCGATGGTTTTCTATTTTCGGTCAAGGAATTAGGGTTGTTGACTAATTCAGGTTATTGGATTAGGGTTTTGGATGCTACGAGAACCTATATTTATATTGTCTTGTAAACATTGTATGAAGTGAATGAATATTAAATATGTTGGTTTTCTCAGTTTGGGTTTCCAGGGGAAAAATCTCTGTGTAATATGTGTATTTTCCATTGTATCTTTTTTGTTCTTTTATTGAAAATATGTTTGTAGTAAATAATTGTAGAAGGTTAAAATATACACTAACTTCTATGCAATTTGTAGAAACTTTCCATTTCATGATGGCATTCATCTTTGCAGGATATATCTTGAGCTTCCCTCCATCGATCACATACCCCAAATACACCAAAGACTGCTAAGAAAACTCACGTTTCTTGAAGTTAGTCAATAGTTGTTGCTTCTTAAGAGTCTATAACACCTGCATGAGATGTGATATGTGCTCCTCCTAGGTAGCACTATAAACCAATATATCATGCAAACATACAATAAAAAATGAATCTAGATAAGGGTGTAAAACATCATTCATTAGTCTCATAAATGTAGCCAATGCATTGCATGAACTAAATGGAATAACCAACCACTCATACAAACCTTGCCTTGTCTTGAAGGAAATCTTCCAGGTATCTTCTTCTTTGACTTGTACCTGGTGATATATTGATTTCAAATCTATCTTGGTGAAGTACTTAGCATGTTGCAATTGGTCCAATAAATCATTGATCCTAGGTAGAGAGTATCGATTCTTCATCGTAATCTTGTTCAATGCCCTATAATCAATACACATTCTCCAAGTCCCAGCTTTCTTGGGTACAATTATGATGGGTGGCCCACAAGGTGAGGTACTTGGTCGAATCATACCCTACTCCAATCATTTCTTATTTACTTCATTTTCTTCATGAATGGATTGTATATACAATGCAATTTTTGGTAAAGGGGAGTTTGGAAACAATTGGATTTCATGCTCCACTTCCCTCTTAGGTGGTATCCCTTTAGGATTTTGGAACACTCCTCTGTATGCATGTAGAAAATCCTCCAACTGATGTTTCTTCTCTTAAGTATACCCTTCTAGGGATGTCTTTAATTTTAACGACTCTTCACCAAACTGATTTTCTCTTGGAAAACTTAAACATATTTCTTGCTATAACTAATCAATTTCTTAGCTTGATTGGCACTTACCAGTGAAAGTTTTCATTTGAATTTGTGCACATTGATGATGAAGGATTCCATGTCCTTGATGAGGCCGTATTGATTATCTCTCTGCATAAAGATAACATCCCTCATATACATGTAGGGGATTCCAAACACTACTTTGCATACATCCAATGATACTACATCCAATTCTACTCCATCTATAAAATCAACACTTACAACAAATTTAATATTGCACTTCTTTGTCACCTTGATCTCTACATTCTTGTTTACCTAACCCAATGGATAGGGGATAGTATTATCATGAACCTCCAATCCAAGCTTGTTGACCAGATCCAATGCTATGAGATTAGCCAGTGAACTACAGTCGAACAAAGCATCTACCTTGGTCTTCTTGACCTAAATCTTAATGTGGAAGAGCTTCGTCATCTCCTTCTCTTCCTAGTGATAAAGTCTACTTAGATTCACCTCCTTCTACATAGATGTGTAGAAAATATTTTCATCCATTTCTGAGCTACTTTCCACCCAATTGCTTGAATTTGTGGTTAAAAGGCTATTTTTCTTTTTGTCCTTCTTGTAGTTCTTCAAGTTCATCTTTGGATGTAGTTTCCAACAATTTTCCTCAGTGTGGCCATCAATGTTGCAATGATTGCAATAGTTTCTAGGATCTTTGCACTAATGTGTAGTGGTTGTTGTCATCTTATCTTTTCCCCCTTTCCACTTCTTCTTCCCCTCCTTGGAAGCTTCCCGGTTCTCCTTCTGCTTCTATCCACTTGGTTTCCCCTTATTTTGGCCTATCTTTTCTAGGTACAATGCATGTACACATGCCTCATCCATTTTCCTTGGCTTGAAGAGCATCACCTTCTTTCATAGATGACTATGTAAACCCCCTAGATACTTTAGGAGTACATATGGGTTCTTACGAGAGATAGTCGACATGATGGCCATCTTTATGAACTCAATGGTGTACTCTTGTACACTATTTCCTTGCCTTTTCCTGAATTAGTGCCACTGGATCCATTGGTCCTCTACATACTCGATATGGTAGCATTGGGACTTGATGATATTTTTGAATTCCTCTCACCTAGTTACTATCGAATCACCCCCCAACAAAAGTGTTTCGGTATGGCTTTCCCACCAGGTTAAAACATGGCCCTCTAACTTCAATATAGCAAATGAAATCTTTTGCTCTTTATCTATATGGTGGATGCTAAAATAAACTTTTAGTTGTTGCAGCCAATGATTCATTTTTAATTCATTTATCTCACCTTGGTATCGCTTTATGTCCACTTTAGCTTCCATATTGAATAGGAACTATGAAGGGTTAATGGCACTCGAACTCAGCTACTCTTTCTCATATTCTTTCCACGAATCCTTTCCTTAGTATTTATGATCTCCAGATTCCCCTCTGATCAGATCTCTAAGTTAGAACCTCCATCATCTCCAAATGGTATGAGCATGCTTGCTAGAGTTTCCATGAGGAGGTTCATATTGTGATTGATGTTGGCGACTTGCACTTCCAACCTCTCGAATCTCTCTTCTACTAAATCTTGAGGGTTGTTATGAACAAACTCATCCGCCATGGCTAGGGTTTCTATGACTTCTCTTTAAGTTGATTCATAGATTATAAAACTTCACACAAATACCCAAAAGAAAACTTACTTTTATACCAATATGATCTGTAAATTGTCATGGATATTACATTGGAATGGTTCATCACAACAGATATAAAAAATGAAACTAAAATCTACACTATGAAGGTTAAATTCCTTTATATTTCAGAATATTTAGTTATCGATTTTTTACTTATGCATGAAATAGATAAAATGCGGAAAATAAAAAATAGTAAAATACAATCACACACCATCCACAAAATAACACAAATATTTGCTCTGGGAAACCCTTATAGGATAAAAACCAACTAGAAGGTGAGGTTGATCTACTCTCTTTTCTCTAGTATGGAAATAATTCAAGTACAAAGGAGAAGGCACTCTCTATGGATTTATCTGAGACCTATGGCATGTTAGATTGCTATATACCATTAACCCCCTCTATTATTCTCTCTAATTTCCCACTCCTAGTTTTTTTGCTCTACTATGTAACAAAATACAATAACATAGATTGGAACCCCTTCTCCTCCCATTGGCCCGGTATTTAACATAACTCGATAGCCATATAGGGTAGGTTTTTGACTTCCTCAAACCTCAATTGTGATAAGGTTTTGGACCTTATAGAAATTTCTTAGAAAATCCACTAAATGGCTAGCCTCACATGTATAAGTAATGGAGGTTGACATGGCATCCACTCCCACCATGGTGATCAATACGGTTGGTCAACTTGTGGGAGGCATAAATTTCTCATATGAACTTTGATTGAGAAATTCTTGCACCATTGAAAAGGTTTCAATATGTAGAATATAAAATCTTATAGTAAGGTTTGGATAAAAAAAGTGTCGTTTGATGCCTCAAAATGGCTTCGGAATATTTCAAATGGTTTTTTGGACCCAAATTTCAAAATTTGGACTAGCCACTAAAATGGCCCTGCAAGTTGATTCCTCCAATTTTTCCACCCAAAAAGTACTGAGATAAATGAAAAATAATATAATGATCCACTCTGGATCATTTTGTGACAACAAATATCACCAAAATAGGGCATGCCCCTAAAATGGGTTGTATAGGTCCATGTCTCCATTTTTTCCACTTATAAAGTACCAAAATTGATGGAAAAATATATAGTGATCCATTTCATATAAACTCCCATCCTATTTGTAAAGGGTATATCTTGAACTCTTTGATTATTCTATCTCTCTCTTGGTATTTCACAAGAATACTTATATATTAGCATCAAATATATTTAGCTTATCGACTCCCTCTCCATGCTTTGCTACTTACTCTTGCCATCTCCAACACCTTTACATCTATCGATTTATTTTGGTTTGGTGTCTTCCTTGAAGGCTTGTTGTCTTTCCCTAGGACATCTCCATTAGCTTAGTCCCCTCTCCCACCTTAGACAATTCAACTCTTCTACCACGAGGGAGTTTCCAACATTGTTAGGGTAAGGGATTTATGTCCTTTATGAGGGCATTTTATGTCAGCATAAAACACTTCATTGTTTTAATATTTTATACAGTAGATCTAGTGTGTTATATATATTGCATTATATTGGAAATGAAGATCAAGTATGTTTTGTAGGAAGGTGTACCAGGTTGTGTAGGTCTATTCATTGGAGAAATGCTCTCTTGGAGGTTGTTCACATCACTCATATTCAATAACATTTTATGGGTTTGATCCTCATTTCTCCCTCTCTTTCATCTTCGACAACTATTTTAATTAGCTCACCAAAGGGAATTGGTAAATTAACCTTAGTGATTTTTATATCCTTTATTAATTTGTTGTGATTTCCTATTTATTGCATAAATCTAACTAAATATTATAATTAATCTATATCCCTAAATAACTTGTTAACTCTAAGACCCTTTTTAATCTAGTGGCCTTTTCCAAATCTCCTATCTTCGCTTCCTAGGATGTTTTGGTTTGATTGCAAAACTAAGTGATCCCACTCCGTCCTTCCTCCTTGTTGTAGTGTGATGCCTCACTCTAACTACCACACTATAGGTGCAATTACCTCTTCACTAGAATATGCACTCATGCAATGCTATTACTTTAAAGAAAGTATATGACAAGATATTTAATTACCTTTCTAATTTATAGGAAGGAGAGTAAATAGCATGTGCATTAATTTTGTCAACCCTGGGTTTTCGATTACTTGCGAGTTACTGTGCAATGTATATGCAGTCTACACTTCCTACTTTCACGGGTTTATTTAATGTGCAATTGTAGTTTCAACAATCACATTTGCAAGTAATGGCAAGGAAATAAATATTCACACAAGCATTGGCAGGAAAATAAACAATCGCACCAACATTGACAAGGAAATAAACAATCACACCAGCATTTGCAAGGAAATAAATAATCACACCAACTTTTGAAGGAAAGAAAAGTTCAGGAAAGTAAACTGGCCAGAAAGAAAAATTTAGAAAAGTAAATTGACAGGAAAGTAGAGTGCAAGGATTAACTATTTCCCATTGTGATCATTGTCTACAATCCACAAACATAAATTTGATTGTTGAAATCAATGCAATCCTTCATAAAAGAATATACTTTATTAAATTGAATGCAATCATATAGATACAAATATGATTTATAAATTAAATGCAACCTTAAATAAATATAACTTATAAAAACAATTGCAATCCTACATGAGTGAATATAATTTATCAAAGTTAGAGTAATTCTAAATGTAATCCTACATAAATGGAATTAGAAATAAATATAATCTATCAAATAAATGCAATCCTATAGAACTAGATACACAACGCATGTCATGTTTGGATTGGGCCCTACCTCCTTAGAAAAAGGTATTGGTGGTATGACATTAGTAGCTAAATTAAACTAACACAGTCATGTAAATAACACAACAACCAAAACTCTATCAACTTCAACTAACAACACTCTGTATACAAAATATAATTCCTTAAATCATTTCTCTCCTCCCTTTTATAAGAGTGGGAGATTTTTTTTGTACCAGCTCCTGGAATATCTAGAATTAAGGAGAGTAGACCGAGGGCATGCTTGAGAACCAACGGTTCTCAAGATCCTCCAACAATAGCTATTATCATATTCAAATTAGCACTAGATTTAATACAAAATATACATCAACTTTTCCTTTTTACAAATTGAAAACTGGCAGTCCCCAAACCATTCTAATAGCAATTGCTTTCGGGTTAGTCTATCACAATACTCAATACAAAATAGATATCCATTTGTCTTTTTCTATAACCACGTTATTTTCAAATAAGAGCTAGGTTGTATGCCATGCATGGGGTCAATAAAAACCCATGAAAATGAGATCCTTTTACAAAAGTACATCATTTTGTGTGCTCATCCAATCACATCCTCCTATGCCACCTGAAGTGTCGAACTTTTAGCACGAATTTTTTAATCTGTAGCATTCTTGTAGAGTCGGATTTGTAGCACGAGAGGATATGCAACATTCCTGTAGAAACATATCCACATCATTCATGTAGAGTCGGATCCACAACACTCATGTAGAGTTGGATTTGTAGCACATAAGTATCCGCAAGATCAATCCACAACATTTCTATACATAATGTCTACAACACTTCTCAAGATGGTTATAAGTACACATTTTGTTACACATCAAAATTACTCACTTCGATAGTGTCGCAAGTATCGTCATTACAAGTGTCGCAAGTGTCACATTTTGCTCACAAGTGTCGCAAGTGTCAGGAAAAGCATACTGCCATAATGCCTATGTCGTGCCTATAACGACATCCGAAAGACACTTGAAACACATCAAACACTTGATTTGGAAGAAGAAGAATGGGTCAACAGAGTTATGTACCTCTTGCCATTTGAAAGAACCATTGAATTTGAGTTTTCCGAGGAGAGCACTCCCCTATACCTCTGTTAGGAGTGTTGGCGCCCCCCTATACACTATCTGGGAGCGTTATAACACTCCCTCTGCCATTTTGAAGGAGCGTTGATGCTGTTAGGAGTGCTAGCACCCCCCTATACCTTACTAGGGAGCATTATAATGCTCTGACAACCCTTTTGGAGGAGTGTTATCTATTCTGGGCAGCAGTTGGTTTGTTGAGAAGAATGGGGGAAAGATATCCTCAATATTTGAAGGTAGTTGGATTTGAATCCTCAATCAAGACATGATATTAGGGAATATCCCTAACTGAAGGAGGAAAATCCTCTACTTACCCTAAAGATATCTCAAGTGGTTGGGCCTCTCTAACCTATATAAGCAGGCCCTCTCATGGTAAAAAGGGGGAATGATTGGAGGCATGAAACCTATGATCTCATAGGAAACACACAGTGAAGTGGAGAATAATTAGTGAAGATATTGTCATTATGATCGTGGGTGTTTTGAGCAAGGGTTAGACAAGGAGGACTTGACGAAGCTGCTGCGCTCGCATCTACGGTTGTAAGTTTCTTTCGTTATTGTTCTCATCAATATGATATGCTTGGCTTGTTTCTTTCTAGTTTGTATTTGATCTCACGTGAACTTGTCTCTAAGTAGATAGATATATTTTAAGCTAATATCAGTAGAGTAGGAAGTGGTTGTACTTTCGTTTGTCTATAGGGCTTGTCGAGGAGCGAAAGATTGGAGCTCAACTCGGACCGTCCAGGGACAAACACCGGTAAAAGGTACTTCTTTTCCCCTTCCTCCTCACACATTAGTTTATATAGATATAAAAGGAAGTCAGTGTCCATGATAAGCATCTTTTTTCTTAAGAGTTAAGAGTCTATCTCTCAAGAGGAGATCTACCTGTCTGCAGGAAGATTTTCCTTCAACAGAAACTGGCAACTCCACTGGGGACGAATCGAAACTTTTCAGTTTTGGTCTTCCTCATAGACCTTGTCTTACCCTTTTTTGTTTTTAGACGTTGTTCACCCCTTATGTTTGATTTCATATGTTGATTGACTCTTTACCCCCATCACATTCATCTTGATTGTTAAAATTTGACTCAAATTTTGGGTTTTTGGATAATTTTTTGGGTTTTTGAAGCCTAGCACCCCTGTGCCTATGTTATCCCAGTGCCAACACTCCCCGGAAGTCTCAGACAGAGCTTTATAACGCTCTGGTGTCCCTTACACCAAAGCACCAACCTCTCCTTTGCAAAAATACCTTCCAAAATTGCATTTTTTTTTTAGATCCAGACCCTGTTTTTTCACTTGATGAAGTTCTTTATGATTCAATGCTTTTCCCCATTGGCCTTTGACATCCTTCCTTCTGAGGAATAAGCACCTTGTTGTTCATATTTCGTGGCCTTCTTCTTTATTTTTGAGTTTTTCTGTTGTTGGGAGCTTGAAATCAATCCTCCGCTTTCTTCTCTCCTTTTCGACTGAGCGGGAACTCTGGTGAAGGGCATCAACAATCTGTGAATCATATTATTTCGTTCTTTGAGGTCATTGTTCTTAAATACTTCTCTTTTGTGTGAATTGTTTGATTTTGTTTTGTTATCTTTTATTTTCTGATTGCTTCTTGTTTCAATCATAGCAAGAGGGTGCATGTTGTTTGTGTGAAATCTGCTCATACTTGTCTGAATCTCCTTGATCTGAAAGGGTAGTTAGCAAGAGAAGTCTTTGCATTGAATTAATCATCATTTGCATACAAATAAAAAAATATACATTTTAGTGATTGGTTTGCATATTAGAAGGCATTTTTGAAAATGTTTTAGCATTGCATTGGATTTAATTGAGAACCAATTGATTGAGGACATTTCATATTAGTGTTTGAAAGTGAAAACAACTCTTTCTCTTTCCCTTAAATAAGCATTCATTGAAAAGAAACAATTGCTTATCATATTTTATGCATATTTTTGAGAATTGAGTCCTCATTCCATCAGTTTCACTTTCGTGCACCCTTTGAGTAAAGAACAACTATAAAACAAACGCTAATTAAAAATTATCTAGAACATTTTTGTTTTTATAATCTTCCACCAACAGTAGAATAGGGTTAGCACTTTGGATTAGGTTGTGAGTACAACTCTCCAAAGTTTTCAAAACAAACATTAGCATCCTGAGCTAGGGAGAGTCAAAACCAATTGTCGTATTAGTTTTTTGGGATCCCCCTCTCACACAGGGGTTACGCACGAGGTTGCATCTGGGTGAATTACAGAGATTATCCCTCCGTGGTTCAACTATTTGTAGTGGTCGGATCGTATATTGGGGGTCTCTTGGAGGTATACCCACGATTATGTGTGGGAGCCTCTCGAGTTGATTTCAGACTTGTTATCTTGCCCATACATTTTGGATCAGACTGTCGACTATACCCGCCCAGGGACTCACTACGAATTGGTGTCTTTAGTTGCCATAATCTTTAGGTACTTACATAAGGTGATGGTGAAGGGAAGTCTCACTGTACCTGGAACAGACATTGGTCAAACTCACTCGGGCTCCTTGGAGGGTAAATCCACAATTACTGCATGGAAGCTTGCACCAAGGTGAAAGTCCATTAAGCAGGTCACCATTGTAACTATTCCACCATATCCTAGCCCCTTCTTGACTTGATCACGCGACGTTGGATTTCATCACCAACTAATACGATCATTGAGAGAAGTTTTGTTTGCTTGGTTGATTCCTAGATTTTATTAGCATATGTTGTTTCTTTTTGTTAGTTGGCCCTAGATTTTCAGTGTGTTATGTTATTCTCCACAATTGAGCCCATAGATGATAAAGGTCTTTGCCGATCATGTAGGATGCAAGGGTTGCCTTTGGAAGGCTATCAACCCTTACCTCCTAACCCGCCAGAAGACAACTACCGTAGAGAGGTAGAAAATCAATCTGACGCTGGAAGTGTTATTGCTTCTCAGTTAGATAACTTAGAAGGTGCTTTGGTCATGGTTGAAAATCCCACTACATCTGTGTTGGTAACTCCTCTCGAACCACTTTTGGTTCGTTTATACTCCCTTGGGAACATCATAGACGAAGAGATCCCACAATTACAGAAGAGGATCTTTACCGAAACATATATGGGATCCACAGAACCAATATTTGGTGACGAGTATAGGACTCTTATTCGTCCTAGCACTGCAATAGATACCAATCCCACACCTTCTCATTCTGTATGGAGGACTTCATCAGGATGCAATCTCTATGAACATTTTGAATCCTTTCGACAACCCTTTCATCCTCATGACCCTCCTAGTGAAACAGGATCATTCGGTCAAACCATGAATCACCCAGTCGATCAGGTTATTAACCCTACTGCTACACCAGCACAAGTCCATCCTAATGCTGGACTCACCACCTCTACTCACCCCCAAAGCACTTCAATCTCTACCCCCGTTTCTACAAGCTTCTACTCTACAGCTCCACATGTTCCACATGATCCTGCTGGGACATCCTCTCATCTGAGAACGCAGACCCCTGCTGGCCAAACACAACCGGCTGGAGGGAAACCACCATCCAATGAACCTTTTCCTCTTGGAGGACTACCTTTCCATGGTGGGCCTCCCCCTCCCAGGGGACAACCCCCTTTTCATGCTCCATCTGGAGGGCAACCTCCATTTTCCAGTCATACCCAGGTCATAAATCCACTGTTGGCAGGGGGGCAACCCTCATTTGCTGGAAACCCTTCACAATCCTGGGGAGTATCTTCAGGAGGCACTTTTACTCAACCCCACATTGGGGGGCACTTGTATAATAACCCACTAGGAGGAGTATCCAATCCCATCCCTTTCGGAACATCTTACGGGCAATATTATCCGGGCGGCATCCCAAACACCACCTAGAGTTCTCCAGGACCATAGTCTTATCCTCCTCATGGGCCTCATGTGTATCTACCTCCTGGATCTACTCCTTACCATTCTCAAGGGAAAAATGTTTATCCTCCTCATGGGCAAATAAATCACTCGGCCTATAATTTTCAGAACCCACGGGGTTATGCCAATGTTTCTCATGCACCATCGAATCCTTCTTATCCTGGCTAGCAACAACCGTACGTAGGAGGACCTACTGGTTACAACTATCCACCTAACCCAGTCTATGGTCCTACTGGTGTTCCTATGCCGCACAAGTATCATTCA
>JASDQU010103473.1:94302-111194 GCA_032191745.1 Picea mariana | reverse complement strand
CCTATCGACTTCAACACATTATCCAGGGACTAGACTTAGAAACCAATTAGTACTTTGGGACCTGCATGCCTCAATGGCAGGCCTCCTCACATTCGACAGTGGGTTTACATCATTGACCTATGATTGAATGATTCCACGGATGTTTGACTTCATCTCATCTATTCACATTTTGTTGGAATGTACTAGGGTACCTTGGGAATCATTGACATTAATGATGATTTCCCTCGTGCTTGTTAATGGTTTACATCATTGACCGGTAATCAAGTGGTTTCTGCCATGTTCAACATCAGTACATCCATTCACATGGTTAGATTCGTACTACATCGGGATCGGTAAGAAGACCCTGGGTTGAGTCATCACTCTTATATGTACTTTTCCCAGGTTGCGAAGGTGTTTCTTTTGAACAATGACACACATATTGTTACATAGATCCACTTTGTATTGGTTGTGGCTATGTCTTGTCATCTCGTAGATCCACTATGTATTCTTTGTGGCTATGATCAATTCAAATCATAGGAGTATAGATCCACACTGTATCCTCAATGGCTATTCCTTTTATCAATACAATTATGGATCCACGGTGTATTTTATGGCGGCCATATCTTGCAAGTCTTGACCACCCAAGCATAGGTATGTCTATCTTGGGTTTGAAAAATGTCATAATATTTTTTGGATGTTTGTGTGTAGCTTCTGTCAGGTTCTTTGCGTCTATACCCTTGCTTGAAAGTCTACAAAGCATTTCAGTTATCATTTCTCATCTTCTAACTTCATACTTTGGGGGGAAATCTATTACACATCGAAATTACTCACTTCGATAGTGTCACAAGTGTCGTCATTACAAGTGTCGCAAGTGTCACGTTTTGCTCACAAGTGTCACAAGTGTCAGAAAAATCATATTGTCATAATGCCTATGTCGTACCTATAATGACATTGGAAAGACACTTGAAACACATCAAACATTTGATTTGGAAGAAGAGGAATGGGTCAACAGAGTTATGTACCTCTTGCCATTTGAAAGAACCACTGAATTTGAGTTTTTAGAGGAGAGTGCTCCCCTATACCTTTGTTAGGAGTGCTAGCACCCCCCTATACACTATCCGAGAGCGTTATAACACTCCCTCTGCCATTTTGAAGGAGTGTTGATGCTGTTAGGAGTGTTGGCACCCCCCTATACCTTACTAGGGAGCGTTATAATGCTCTGACAACCCTTTTGGAGGAGTGCTGTCTATTCTGGGCAACAGTTGGTTTGTTGAGAAGAATGGGGGAAAGATCTCCTCAATCTTTGAAGGCAGTTGGATTCAGGGATGATTTTAAGGATGGAAAATTATTTTAAAATGTAGAAACCTTGGCGAATCTTACTAATCCTTCATATGTAAATGTTTGGCGATATTTTTGTAAAAATATTCAAATTTCTAATTATTTTATATAGTTTTTATAAAATTTTGGCGATTTTTAAGGTAAAATAATTTTATCCTATAGACTTTGGGCGAATCATTTTTAAAATAGTGAATCTCATTTTTGGAAAAACCATGGAAAAATAGCCCATGAGAGAAATTTAGCCCCTAAAATCATCCTTGGTTGGATTCGAATCTTCAATCAAGCCATGATATTAGGGAAGATCCGTAACTGAAGGAGGAAAATCCTCAACTTAACCTAAAGATATCTCAAGTGGTTGGGCCTCTCTAACCTATATAAGCAGGCCCTCTCATGGTAAAAAGGGGGAATGATTGGAGGCCTGAAACCTATGATCGCATAGGAAACACACAGTGAAGTGGAGAATAATCAGTGAAGCTATTGTCATTCTGATCATGGGTCTTTTGAGCAAGGGTTAGACAAGGAGGACTTGACGAGTCTGCTATGCTCGCATCTATAGTTGTAAGTTTCTTTCATTATTGTTCTCATCAATATGATATGCTTGGCTTGTTTCTTTCTAGTTTGTGTTTGATCTCACATGAACTTGTCTCTAAGTAGATAGATCTGTTTTAAGTTAATCTCAGTAGAGTAGGAAGTGGTTGTACTTTCGTTTGTCTACAGGGCTTGTCGAGGAGCGAAAGATTGGAGATCAACTCGGACCGTGCAAGGACAAACACCGGTAAAAGGTACTTATTTTCCCCTTCCTCCTCACACATTAGTTTATCTAGATCTAAAAGGAAGTCAGTGTCCATGATAAGCATCTTTTGTCTTAAGAGTTAAGAATCTAGCTCTCAAGAGGAGATCTACCTGTCTGCAGGGAGATTTTCCTTCAACACATTTCTTCTTACTTATTACTCAAATAATTAATGAAATGTGAAAGAATGCATACCAAGAGTACCTTATCCCAAAATTGATATCTGAACATGAAAAGGATTAGTAAAGGATAGGAAGGAAAGAAAAAAGAGATAGAAATTATGCTAGAAGTCTTATAAAAAGGTGACATTTCTAGAGCTCGTCATCTCCCCCCAACCAAAGATATTGCATGTCCCCATGCAAACCCATATCCTTATGATATACTTGTATGAGTATAGGGGGTCGGGTGGCAAGGATTTGGAAAATATGGTGCTCCAATTGTAGGAAGGATGGCCTTCCTCTTCAATTGTAGAATACCGCATTTTTTTGGCTCACACTACTCTAGAAATATTCTTCTTCTTCTTCTTCTTCTTCTTCTTCTTCTTCAATAGGGATCCATAAGATAGGAAAATGGAACCTAAGCCCAATCCAGTTGGTGCCATGTAATTTTAAGCAGTCAATATACTTCTGAGATTGTTCTAGTGCAATTCCAAACCTGGAATGAGTAAAAGGATCTTTTTGCCTTAATCCTAGAATCATTAACTCATTTCGTCTCTTCAAGCATAATAGAGTTTCCAACTTATTTAGGGATATACAATGTTCATAAGTGGAAATAGCCAAGTTGTATGCTTATTGGAGAGAAGAGACAAATGACTGAATCTAAATCATTTCAATTCTTTCTGCAAATAACTTGGTAGGCTTGGGAGCTCCTCTAACCTACAAGTTGTCATTCCATTTTGTGAATTCTAGGAAAGAAGCTGCATCACTCCACTTGATTTAAATTCTTATGAATGTCACAAATTCCTTGAGCTGAATATCACTAGTATAAGGGTTTGGATCCCAGTTTTCTAACCCAATCAATGTGAGATTATGCTGACAGAATTCACAAAACAAATTTTTTTCCTCCTTGTCACTCCGTGAGAATGCTTGTATTCATAATGTGATCAAGGTTACCTACCACTATAGTCCTTATTTGAAAAGAGACCAATTGTTCTTTCAGGTAGACAAAATATATCGAGGAAGGGAAGTGATAAGCCCTCATCACATGGGTCAGATGACATAGATACTACTTATAGTGTTTTAGTTTCTCAACCCCAGTGGTCAATTTTTGAATGGTCATTGTTGCTTCTTTCTCCTTGAACTTTTTTGTCTCTTCTATTCGACCAATTTCTTTCTATTGTTGTGTTAGGGAAATGACCCTTTCCTCCAAATATTCTGCCTCAGATTTCCATTTGGTTACTTCACTCTCCAGCCTTTCAATTTCGATAAGGTCCTTTAAATGGCTTCTTTTTACATGTGCCTTTGTTGTCTCTAAATCTTCTTCCTTGGATTCTATTTCTTCAAGAGTTGTAGAAAACCTTTATTCTATATGAGTTTCAAATTCCTCCTTGTCTCGTTTTTCAGGATCTTTTTCTTATGTAGGATATGTAGAGGGTTCTAGTTCTACCTTCTCCACAATATCTTCAATTTTATCATCTATATTATCATGACCAACCTCATGCGAAGAATGAGGTGGCTAATCATGGTGCTCTTCAATGGCCTAGACCAAAGCATCCAAGCCTTTGTTAGACTTGTATTGCCGTAATTTTTCCCGTGTGAAAGCTAATTCCTTATATAGTGTAAAATATCACATCTTTAAATTCTTATGGAGTTTCATCAGCCTTTGATAATATTTTCTATATTTTTCAAAATGAAAGGGATGGTATCTACTATACAAAATTCCTTTATTCCTTCTCCACTTCTTAGACTGCTCTTTTTTGTCATAGCAATGGCTTCCTCATCAATTATTATTTTCTAGCCCCTCGTTTCCAGTCCCATGTCTTCTTATGAGTGTTTGTTCTCGAGCTCCTAGATCTATTGGTTGGTTTTTCCAGTTTAGGTCTTCCAAGATAAATTGTGTGTCATGATTTGTGTGTTTCTAGTTATTTTTCTTGGAAATATACCAACGAATTTCCCATGTGGTCACATGCACATGCATGAAGCTATATTAGGTATGTGCATGCATGCACTCTTTTGTGAACAGATTGTGTAACTAGTGGATCTAATTATAATCAATCAATCTAATTGTTTGAGAGATTCTATATATACGAGCATACCCATAGAGGTGCAATGCAATGTGTGTAGAGTGTGTGAGCAAGACACAATACTGTGGAGTACAGTGTGTCTAAGAGGAGAGGATGGTTGTATGCATGTGATAGCTATTGTAATTCTCCCTTGAATAATAACAATATCGACTATCATTGCCCTGTGGTTTTTCCCTGCATTGGGTTTCCACATAAATCATTGTGTCAATAGTGTGATTGTTGTTGTGTTGTGTTTGGTTTGATGTTCTCAATTTTATGCTCTATTTTTCTTTCGCTTCCTAACAAGTGGTATCAGAGCACAGAGTTGAAGGATCTGAGAGTGAAGGAGAAGAGAATATGGTCATTGGATATCAAAGCAAGTGAGTTGAGCCGAGCCGAGCCAAGCAAATTTGCATGAGTTAAAGAAAGCTATTGAAAAATATTTGGCATGCTGAAAAAAGAAAGAAGATGAATTCATAGACGGATTTGTTCCAGACACCATATTTTCTGGTCTATCGTGGGTTAGTCCATTGCAGAGGGTGAAATAATCTCTTCTGGATTTGATAGCATCACTCCCAAAACCTTGCAGGTGTTGTGATATCCTTAGATAAAGGAGATAGTATGCCTTGAGTCCCTTGAGAGGGATGATACTCATGAAAGGAGGTATTGAAGTGGATTATTTTTTTGGTAATATTAATGTGGACTCTTGGTTACACTACCCACACGAGGTATGAAGTTAATAAGCATAGAGCACGCGGTATATGCATAGTTCCCATGGTATGAAATCGAATTTTTGATTTTTTTTATTATAATCAAGTCATATTTTATGGAGGATCGCTTTTATGGTGAATTTGAGGTGAATGTTTGTGTTCTTAAAAAGGTTTGAAGATATATAATATATTATATATTTTGGATTAAATCTTTTGAAATTAATATTTTTATTTTTGGGTTCAATTTTGAATTTTAAGATTGGTTCCTCCACATATTATAAAAGATTAGTTTTATATGTTGTGGTTTGGGTGGTTTTTTGTGCTAATAGAAAAAGTGCAGAGTTCAAAATTTGAGGTGGAGAAATTGAGTGGAAAGAATAGCTTTGAGCTATGGAAATATCAAGATGTAGGATCTGCTCGAACAATAAGGCAATATCAAGAGCGGTGATGGTTGAGTCACCGTGAAAGAAAGAAAAAAGTATTTACCTTGGAGTTGTAAAAATGATTGATTGCATGTAAATGTGCATATGCTTGTAAGACCTGGATAGGCATGTGTACCCCTGGTTTATTGGGTCACCTATGAAAAGTATAGACATACATTTAGGTAGATTGAATATGTGGGGGGGAGCATGTATGTTGGTTAACCTTGACTCAGTGAAAGGGTTAATGAGTTAAATCTGGTTTTTAGGTCAAAGCAGGTGGCTTTTTCAGGTCCATGTTTTTTGGGTATCCCTTGGTATTGTGTCCATAGATTTCATGTAATGAAGCCTATAAAAGGCTTGGTGAATTCCATTGTAAATGGGACTCGAGGTAAGCAGTGAAGGTTTACTTGGCCAGCTTGAACGAATTTGGTCAAGGGAATGTTCATGTTAAGGTGTAGCACTGAGACTCCATTGTAAAGTCCTTGGAGGTGAGTGGAAAAGGTTCACTTGGGTTGGTTTGGATGGATTTGGTTAAGGTTGTTCAAATGCAAAGTTCATGGTGGAACAGTGTGTCCAGGTTATAAAGGTGTCTTTGTAGAAAAGTTGATGTGTTAGCAGGTCTATCAAGTGTTTGAGAATATATGATGAAGGTATGTTCATATCCATGGAATTTGGAAAGTATTGCAAGGAAGTTGGGATTGAGTAGGCATGTTCAGTAATGCCAAGTTGAAGCAATAGTTGTGGATAGAAGCGGTTGAGATATCTGGTAACTCAGTCACCATCGGTTGCAAAAGACAGGAAGATTCAAGAAGAGGTATGAACAGGTCATCTAGTAATTACTCAAATGTGAAATTATTTGGTTGTGATGCTTATGTTTTTTAGCAGCACTCAAAGTAGGACCTAGATCAAATAGGTGGATCTTTGATATGGTGATGATGTTAAGGGGTGCGGACTGTGGGATCCCACTACCCATAGAATCATCATGAATAGAGATGCAATGTTTGATGAATCTCCTTTTATAAAATCAAACATAGAAAAAGATGAAAGGTTCAAAGCATGACTGGTAGTAGAAGGGTATTTGGAAGGTATTGATTTCCATGAAAGTTTCTCACAAGTTGTTAAAAGCTTGTTTCTACTCATGTTGTGTTAGAACTAGTTGTGTTAGTACAACTAGATGTTAAAAATTTTTTACATGGACTTTTTTTGATAAGGGGATGTATTTGGAACAACCAGAACCATTAGTTCATATCGCAACAAAATATTTGTTTGCAAACTCAAGAATCAATGTATGGCCTGAAGCATGCCAGGAAAATGGTACAATATGTTTGATTCCCTTATGATAAGTCAAATTTTACAAGGAGAGAGTATAACCATCGTGTTTATGGTATATTCATTATCTTGGTATTGTATGCTATGTTTTTTGCAAGCACAAGCATGGTTGAGGTCAACAGGTTGGATCGGTTGGTTAGGACATTGTTATGAAGGATCTGGGAGAAACAAAAATAAATATTGGGCATGGAAATACACAGAGACAGGAAGGATGGTAAGCTTGGTTATCACAACAAAAGTATGTGGTGAATATACTTAGGAGATTCGGTATGAATAATGTGAAACTAGTAAAATCTCTTTGGATTTCCATTGTAAGTTCTCTTTAGGTTTATGTCCTAACTGATGAAGAAGAAAAGGGTTATATGTCTCAAGTATTATATTCTAGTAGGAAGTTTGATTATTACGATGGGAAATGGTCAATATTTCACATGTAGTTGATGTTGTCAGTAGACACATGGAAAAACCAGGTGAAGAGCGTGGAAATGGATTCTTCAAACACAGAAGCACCAAGATTGCCTATAGTGGTTGCAATGATTTAGTCTGTGGTTATGATTCATGAGATTTGGATGAGAGGAGATCTACCTCAGGTTGTTTCTTGAAAGAATGCAAGGATTTGTTGGGTAAGTATGGAGATGTATAGGATGTGGTGTTCCATGGTGGTCAAAGTGTTGTGCATTTGACTAATAGTCCAACATATCAAAATGGAACAAGTGCATCGATTTATTAGACAGGTTACTGATGGAGGTAGAATGGTCCATACTAAAGTGAATCGTGCAGACATGTTCATGTAACAATATTTTTAGAGAAGTTGTGGAGTTGTGATGGTGTTTGAATTCTCTTGGATTGCATAAAAGGTGATGAATAAATTAAGGGCATGATGTATCAGGTAAATTGTTGTCAAGGTGGAGATTGTTGGGAACATGCCAATGAATTTCTCATGTGGTCGCATGCACATGCATGCAGCTATATTATGAATGTGCATGCATGCACTCTTTTGTGAACATATTATGTAACTATGGATCTAATTATAATCAGTAAGTCTAATTGTTTGAGAGATGTTATATATACGAGCATACCCATAGAGGTGCAGTGCAATGTGTGTAGAGTGTGTGAGCAAGACACAATATTATGGAGTACAATGTGTCTGAGAGGAGAGGATAGTTGTATGCATGTGTTGGTTATTGTAATTCTCCCTTGAATAATAAGAATATTGACTACCATTGCCCCATGGGTTTTTCCCGCATTGGGTTTCCACCTAAATCTTTGTATCAATTGTGTGATTGTTGTTGTGTTGTGTTTGGTTTGATGTTCTCAGTTTTATGCTTTGTTTTGATTCCGCTACCTAACAATTTTCTCTCTTTCGCATAGTTTTAAAATATACATTTGGTATCAGAGCCAAGCAAACCTAGACTCTCTAGCGGGAGTGGTTTGATTTGGTTTGATGAAGGAAATGCTACTATTGTTCAGATCAGATCTGAGAGATTCCATGAGAGTTGGGTGCATGGATGATAGAGATCGAGTAGAAGGTCGAGTAATGTGCAAGCTGCACGGATGTCAACAAGAGGACGAGCCACCTTCAAAGTGAGACTATGAAGACCTAGTTTGGATAGAGTGTTGGACATACATGGATTTATGGGTGCAGACTGGGATGGATATTTGAATCGTAGAAGATTTACAAGCAAGTATGTGTTTAACCTATTTGGAGGAGAAATCAGTTCGATGAGCAAAAGATAGTCTATAGTGGCACTTTCAACTACACGAGTTGAATACATGGTAGCCACTCATGCAAGTAAGGAAGCAGTATGGTTACAAAAATTGTGTTCAAGTATTAGGTTGGTACAACAAGCTGCAAGGATAGATTGTGATTGTGAGAGTGCAATTTTTCTGGCAAAGAACCCAACTTATCATTCAAAGACAAAGCATATTGATGTTCAATATCACTTTATGAGAGACATGGTTGAAGAAAAGAAGGTGTTTTTGATGAAGGTGGACACTTTGAAGAATTTTTCAAATTCATTAAAAAAAATTGTGAGCACTGAGAAGTTCTCTTGGTGTAGAGGATCTATGGGCATTGTTGCCTTGGATTGTTGACTATGTAACATTGTAACCCTCTGTATGCAAAGAAAATAACAAGTGGGAGAATGTTGGGTATGTGTTATATTTTTTGCATGGTCAGAACTAGTGTCTACATTGTGTCGGGTGGTCATGTGGGTGGAGTGTCCCTTTCTTGGGGGGTCACGACCTTGTGTAGGGGTTTGGGGGCAACACCCCCGAAAAAAACAATCGCGGTTTTTGCATCCATTTTTGGGCAATTTTTCAGCACATGGTTTTCATCGATGGTTTTCTATTTGCGGTCAAGGAATTAGGCTTGTTCACTAATTTGGGTTATTGGATTAGGTTTTGGATGCTACAGGATCCTATATGTATATTTTATTGTAAACATTGTATAAAGTAAATGAATATAGAATATGTTGGTTTTCCCGGTTGGGTTTCCAGGGTGCAAATCTCTGTGTAATATGTGTATTTTCCATGGTATCTTTTTTGTTCTTTTATTGAAAATGTGTTTGTATTAAATAATTGTACAAGGTTAAAATCTACACTAACTTCTATGCAATTTGTAGGAACTGGCCATTTCATGATGGCATTCATCTTTGCAGGATCTATCTTGAGCTTCCCTCCACCAATCACATACCCCAAATACACCAAAGACTGCTAAGAAAACTCATGTTTCTTGAAGTTGGCCAATAGTTGTTGCTTCTTCAGAGTCTCTAACACATGCATGAGATGTGAGATGTGCTCCTCCTAGGTAGCACTATAAAGCAATATATCGTGAAAATAGACAATAAAAAATGAATCTAGATAAGGGTTTAAAACATCATTCATTAGTCTCATAAATGTAGCCAGTGTGTTGCATAAACTAAATGGAATAACCAACCACTCATACAAACATTTCCTTATCTTGAAGGCAGTCTTCCAGGTATCTTCTTCTTTGACTTGTACCTGGTGATATCCTGATTTCAAATCTAGCTTAGTGAAGTACTTAGCATGGTACAATTGGTCCAATAAATCATCGATCCTAGGTAGAGAGTATTGATTCTTCAGTTTAATCTTGTTCAATGCTTTATAATCAATACCCATTCTCCAATTCCCATCCTTCTTGGGTACAATTATGATGGGTGACCAACAAGGTGAGGTACTTGGTCAAATCACACCCTACTCCAATAACTACTTCTTTACTTCATTTTCTTCTTGAATGGACTGTCTATATAGAGAAATATTTGGAAAAGGGGAGTTTGGAAACAATTGGATTTCATGTTCCACTTCCCTCTTACATGGTATCCCTTTAGGATTTTGGAACACTCCTCTGTATGCATGTAGAAACTCCTCCAACTGATGTTTCTTCTCTTATGTATACCCTTCTAGGGATGTCTTTAATTTTAATGACTCTTCACCCAACTAATTTTCTCTTAGAAAAATTGTTATAACCCTAAATTGCACCACACATGCTTACCTGGCATCAGGCCAACTCATATCCCTTCTTTGCCAAAACTCTGTTGAACAACTCTTTGAAAATCCTCTTGTGTAAAGGCCCACGCGCCCTAACCCATTACTGCACATGTGTACACGCTGGCTGACTCACAACAGCCTGCGTGTACCTACCAAAGAACGAAAAAAGGAAAGTTGCCAACGGAACAAAAATATATGGGTCAGTTAACTGAAACTCCCGGCCATGCATGGCCGAGGGTTCATCCAAAACCCTAGCTCCTTCTAGCCTATAAAAGAAGGGGTAGGGGTACCATTTAGAGGAGGAAAAAAGATAGCGAAGAAACTCTGCCCATTTACGTTTCCATTGTCCCAACCCTTTAGCCTTTCCTCATGCCAGAGGAGATTTAACACAAAGCAGTTGAAGGACAGAAGAAGAGGAGCCCAAGATCAGGTTCAAGGAGTGGTGGCCAGTCTCAGCTTTTGTAAGTTGATTCACTTTACGTAATAAAAAGAATGCTTTTCTCGTCCCAATTCATGAGTTGTCTATGATTCGATTGGTTTATGTTTGATTTCTAACCCTTGAGTATAGAAGTAGCATGCATGCATAGTTGTTGTTTGTCTTGAGTGCAGGTCATCTTTGGAAGGAGCAGCGCAAACAAGTAATCAAGCACAATGGAGGATCTACATTGAACACCGGTAATAAGGTAGGTGGTCCTTTTCCATGCATTTACTGAGAAAAAGGGGTTTAAATCTTGGGATGTAGGTAAAAAAGTAGTTTCTATTCGGTCAAATCTGCATGCAAAGTCAAACCCTAATTTGCTAGTCCATAGGGTGTTTTCCCAACAACAAAAACTAAAAGTTATTTCTTTCTTGAACTAATCAATTTCTTAGCTTGATTGGCACTTACCAGTGAAAGTTTTGATTTGCCTTTGTGCACATTGATGATGAAGGAATCCATGTCCATGATGATGTGATATTGATTAGCTCTCTACATAAAGATAACATCCCTCATATAGATGTAGGGGCTTCCAAACACTACTCCACATATATCTAATGATACTACATCCAATTCTAATCCATCTATAACATCAACACTTACAACAAATTTAATATTGCACATCTTTTTCACCTTGATCTATGCATTATTTTTTACCCAACCCAATGGATAGGGGATAGGATGATCATAAAACTCCAATCCAAGCTTGTTGACCAGATCCACTGCTATGAGATTAGCCTGTGAACTAGAGTCGAACAAAGCATCTACCTTGGTTTTCTTGACCTAAATATTGATGTGGAAGAGCTTCATCATCTCCTTATCTTCTTAGTGATAAAGGCTACTCGGATTCACCTCCTTCTCCATAGATGTGCAGAAAATATTTTCATCCATTTCTAAGCTACTTTCCACCCGATTGCTTGAATATGTGGTTAAAAGGTTATTTTTCTTTATGTCTTTCTTGCAGTTCTTCGAGTTCATCTTTGGAAATAGTTTCCAACACTTTTCCTCAGTGTGGCCATCAATGTTGCAATGATTATTGCAATAGTTTCTAGGATATTTGCACTAATGTGTAGTGGTTGCTTTCTTCTTATTTTTTCCCCCTTTCCACTTCTTCTTCCCCTTCCCCCTTCTTCTTCGATCCACTTGGTTGCCCCTACTTTTGGCCTATCTTTTCCAGGTATTCTCCAAGTACAATGCATGTACACATGCCTCATCCATTGTCCGTAGCTTGAAGAGAATCACCTTCTTTCATAGATGACTATGTAAACCCCCCAGATACTTTAGGAATACATATGGGTTCTTGGGAGAGATACTCAGCATGATGGCCCTCTTTATGAACTTAGTGGTGTACTCATGTACACTCTACCCTTTCCTTTTCTTGAAGTAGTGCCACTGGATCCATTGGTCCTCTACATACTCGATATGGTGGGATTGGGACTTGATGAGAGTTTTGAATTCCTCCCACCTAACTACTAGCGGATCAGCCCCCAACATAAGTGTTTCAGTATGGCTTTCCCACTAGGTTAAAACATGCCCCTCTAACTTCAATCTAGCAAATGAAATATTTTTCACTTTATCTATATGGTGGATGCTAAAATAAACTTTTAGTTGTTGCAGCTAATGATTGATTTTTAATTCATTGATCTCACCTTGGTATGGATTTATTTCCACTTTCGCTTCCATCTTGAATAGAGACTATGCAGGGTTAATGGCACTCAAACTCGGCTGCTCTTTCTCAGATTCTTTCCATGACTCCTTTCCTTGGTCTTTATGATCTCTCAATTCCCCTCTGATATGATATCTGAGTTAGAACCTCCAACATATCCAAATGGTATGAGAATTCTTTCTAGAGCTACCATGAGGAGGTTCATATTGTGATTGATGTTGGTGACTTGTGCTTCCAACCTCTCAAATCTCTCTTCTGTTGGATCTGGAGGGTTGTTATGAACAGACTCATCTGTCGTGGCTAGGGTTTCTATGACTTCTCTTTAAGTTGATTCATAGATTATAAAACTTCCCACAAATACCCAAAAGAAAACTTGCTTTTATGCCAATATGATATGTAAATTGTCGTGGATATTACATTGGAACGGTTTGTCACAACATATATAATAAATGAAACTAAAATCTACACTATGAAGGTTAAATTCCTTTAGATTTCAAAATATTTAGTTATAAATTTTTTACTTATGTGTGAAATAGATAAAATGCAGAAAATAGAAAATAGTAAAATACAATCACACACCATCTACAAAATAACAAAAATATTTGCTCTGGGAAACCCTTACGGGGTAAAACCTAGCTAGAAGGTGAAGTTGCTCTATGCTCTTTTCTCTAGTATGGAAATAATGCAAGTACAAAGGAGAAGTCACTCTCTATAGAGTTATCTGAGACCTATGGCATGTTAGGTTTCTATATACCATTAACCCCCTTTGTTATGATCTCTAATTTCCCACATATAGTTTTTTTTCTATGCTACAGAACAAAATACAATAACATAGAATGGAACCCCTTCTCCTCCCAGTGGTGCGGTATTTAACATAGCTCGATAACCATCTAGGGGTAGGTTTTCGACTTCCTCAACCCTCAATTGTGATAAGGTTTTGGACCTTCTAGAATTTTCTAAGAAAATCCACTATGTGGCTACCCTCACATGTCTAAGTAGCAGAGGCTTACATGGCATCCACTCGCACCATGGTGATCAATACGGTTGGTCAACTTGTGGGAGGCATAACTTTCTCATATGAACTTCGATTGAGGAAATTCTTGCACCATTGGAAAGGTATTAGTATGTAGAATATAGAATATTCCTCCATATTAAGATTTGGATAAAAAAAAGTGTCATTTGATGCCTCAAAATGGCCTTAGAATATTTCAAACTGTTTTTTGGACCCAAATTTCCAAATTTGGACTAGACACTGAAATGGAAAGTTGATTCCTCCAATTTTTCCACCCAGAAAGTACTGAGATAGATGAAAAATAATATAATGACCCACTCTGGATCATTTTGTGACAACAAATATCACCAAAATAGGACATGCCCCTAAAATGGGTTGTATAGGTCCATGTCTCCATTTTTTCCACTTATAAAGTACCAAAATTGATGAAAAATATATAGTGATCCATTTGATATAAACTCCCATCCTATTTTTAAAGGGTCTCTCTTGAACTCTTTGATTATTCTCTCTCTCTCTAGGTATTTCACATAGAATCAAATCTTGATTTAGCTTATCTACTCCTCCATGCTTTGCTACTTGTTCTTGCCATCTCCAACACCTTTACATCTATCACTTTCTTTTGGTTTGGTGTCTTCCTTGAAGGCTTGTTGTCTTTCCCTAGGACATCTCCATTAGCTTAGTCCCATCTCCCTCCTTAGACAATTCAACTCTTCTACTGCCAGGGAATTTCCAACATTGTTAGGGTAAGGGAGTTATGTCCTTTATGAGGGCATTTTATCTCACCATAAAACACTTCATTGTTTTGTTATTTTATATAGTAGATCTAGTGTGTTATATATATTGCATTATATTGGAGATGAAGATCAAGTATGTTTTGTAGGAAGGTGTACCAGGTTGTGTAGGTCTATTCATTAGAGAAATGCTCTCTTGGAGGTTGTTCACGTCACTCATCTTCAATAACATTTTATGGGTTTGATCCTCGTTTCTCCCTCTCTTTCATCTTCGACAACTATTTTAATTAGCTCACCAAAGGGAATTGGTAAATTAACCTTAGTGATTTTTATATCCTTTATTAATTTGTTGTTATTTCATAAGTGGAAATAGCCAAGATTTATGCTTCTTGAAGAGAAGAGACAAATGACTGAACCTAAATCATTTCAGTTCTTTCTGCAAATAACTTGGTAGGCTTGGGAGCTCCTCTAACCTACAAGTGTCATTCCATTCTATGAATTCTAGGAAAGAAACTGCATAACTCCACCTGATTTAATTTCTCATGAATGACACAAACGCCTTGAGTTGAATATCACCAACATAAGGGTTTGGATCCCAAATTTCTAACCTAATCAATGTGAGATTGTGTTGATAGAATTCACACACAAAAACAATTCCTCCTTGTCACTATGTGAGAATGCTTGTATGAATTGATTAGGGATCATAATGTGATCAAGGTTACCTACTACTATAGTCCTTATTTGAAAAGAGACCAATTGTTCTTTCAGTTAGACAAAATATACCGAGGAAGGGAAGTGATAAGGCCTCATCATGTGGGCCAGATGATATAGATACTACTTACAGTGTTTTAGTTTCTCAACCTCAGTGGTCAATTTTTGAATGGTCATTGTTGCTTCTTTCTCCTTGAACTTCTCTGCCTCTTCTATTCAACCAATTTCTTTCTACTGTTGTGTCAGGGAAATGACCCTTTCCTCCAAATATTCTACCTCAGATTTCCATTTGATTACTTCACTCTCTAGCCTTTCAATTTTGATAAGGTCCTTTAAATGGCTTCTTTTTACATGTGCCTTTGTTGTCTCTACATCTTCTTCCTTGGATTCTCTTTCTTCAAGAGTTGTAGAAATCCTCTATTCTATATGAGTTTCAAATTGCTCCTTGTCTTCTTTTTTAGGATCCTTTTCTTATGTAGTATATGTAGAGGGTTCGTGTTCTACCTTCTCCATAATATCTTCAATTTTATCATCTATATTATCATGACCAACCTCATGCAAAGCATGAGGTGGCTAATCATGTTGTTATTCAATGGCCTGGACCAAAGCATCCAAGCCTTTGTTAGACTTGTATTGCCGTAATTTTTCCCGTGTGAAATCTGATTCCTTATATAGTGCAAAATATCACTTCTTTAAATTCTTACGGAGTTTCTTCAGCCTTTGATAAGATTTTCTATACTTTGAAAATGAAAGGGATGATACTTACTATACAAAATTCCTTTCTTCCTTCTCCACTTCTTGGACTGCTCTTTTTTGTCATAGCAATGGCTTCCTCATCAATTCTTTTTTCCCAACCCCCCATTTCAGGTCTCATGTCTTCTTATGAGTGTTTGTTATCGAGTTCCTGGATCTATTGGTTGGTTTTTCTAGTTTGGGTTTTCCAAGATAAATTGTTTTTCATGATTTGTGTTTTTCTAGTTATTTTTGTTGGACATATACCAATGAATTTCCCATGTGGTCACATGCACATGCATGCAACTATATTAGGTATTTGCATGCATGCACTCTTTTGTGAACAGATTGTGTAATTGGTGGATCTACTTATAATCAGTTAGTCTAATTGTTTGAGAGATGCTATATATGCGGGCATACCCATAGAGGTGTAGTGCAATGTGTGTAGAGTGTGTGAGCAAGACACAATACTGTGGAGTACGATGGTTGTAGGCATGTGATGGCTATTTTAATTCTCCCTTGAATAATAAGAATATTGAATATCATTGCCCCGTGATTTTTTCCCGCATTGGGTTTCCACATAAATTATTGTGTCAATTGTGTGATTGTTGTTGTGTTGTGTTTGGTTTGATGTTCTTAGTTTTATGCTCTGTTTATTCTTTGTTTTGCTTATGTTGCCTAACAAGTGGTATCAGAGCATAGAGTTGAAGGATCTGAGATAAAAGGAGAAGAGAATATAGTCGCTAGATATCATAACAGGTGAGCTTAGTCAAGTCGAGTCGAGCCAAGCAGATCTACATGAGTTAAATAAAGCTATTTATGAGAGGAGAGGATGGTTGTATGCATGTGATGGCTATTTTAATTCTCCCTTGAATAATAAGAATATTGAATATCATTGCCCCGTGGTTTTTTCCCGCATTGGGTTTCCACATAAATCATTGTGTCAATTGTGTGATTGTTGTTGTGTTGTGTTTGGTTTGATGTTCTTAGTTTTATTCTCTATTTATGCTTTGTTTTGCTTATGTTGCCTAACAAGTGGTATCAGAGCATAGAGTTGAAGGATCTGAGATAAAAGGAGAAGATAATATAGTCGCTAGATATCATAATAGGTGAGCTTAGTCAAGTCGAGTCGAGCCAAGCAGATCTACATGAGTTAAATAAAGCTAGTGAAAAAGATTTGGCATGCTGAAAAAAGAAAGAAGATGGATTCATGGATGGATTTGTTCCAAACACTATATTTTCTATTCTATCGTGGGTCAGTCCCTTAAA
>JASDQU010103473.1:33195-70079 GCA_032191745.1 Picea mariana | reverse complement strand
TCCTTCTCATTAGATGTGTAGAAAATATTTTCATCCATTTCTGAGCTACTTTCCACCCGATTGCTTGAATTTGTGGTTAAAAGGCTATTTTTCTTTTTGTCCTTCTTGCGGTTCTTCGAGTTCATCTTTGGATGTAGTTTCCAACAATTTTCCTCAGTGTGGTCATCAATGTTGCAATGATTGCAATAGTTTCTAGGATCTTTGCACTAATGTGTAGTGGTTGTTGTCTTCTTATCTTTTCCTCCTTTCCACTTCTTCTTCCCCTCCTTGCAAGCTTCCCGGTGCTCCTTCTGCTTCTATCCACTTGGTTGCCCCTTATTTTGGCCTATCTTTTCTAGGTACAATGCATGTACACGTGCATAATCCATTTTCCTTGGCTTGAAGAGCATGACCTTCTTTCATAGATGACTATGTAAACCCCCTAGATACTTTAGGAGTACATCTGGGTTCTTAGGAGAGATAGTCGGCATGATGGCCATTTTTATGAACTCAATGGTGTACTCTTGTACACTATTCCCTTGCCTTTTCCTGAATTAGTGCCACTGGATCCATTGGTCCTCTACATACTCGATATGGTAGCATTGGGACTTGATGATATTTTTGAATTCCTCTCACCTAGTTACTATCGGATCACCCCCCCAACATAAGTGTTTTGGTATGGCTTTCCCACTAGGTTAAAACATGGCCCTCTAACTTCAATCTAGCAAATGAAATCTTTTGCTCTTTATCTATATGGTGGATGCTAAAATAAACTTTTAGTTGTTGCAGCCAATGATTCATTTTTAATTCATTTATCTCACCTCGGTATGGCTTTATGTCCACTTTCGCTTCCATATTGAATAGGGACTATGAAAGGTTAATGGCACTCGAACTCGGCTGCTCTTTCTCAAATTCTTTCCACGAATCCTTTCCTTGGTATTTATGATCTCCAGATTCCCCTATGATTAGATCTCTAAGTTAGAACCTCCATCATCTCCAAATGGTATGAGCATGCTTGCTAGAGCTGCCATGAGGAGGTTCATATTGTGATTGATGTTGGCGACTTGTGCTTCCAACCTCTCGAATCTCTCTTCTACTGGATCTTGAGAGTTGTTATGAACAAACTCATCCACCATGGCTAGGGTTTCTATGACTTCTCTTTAAGTTGATTCATAGATTATAAAACTTCACACAAATACCCAAAAGAAAACTTACTTTTATACCAATATGATATGTAAATTGGCATGGATATTACATTGGAATGGTTCGTCACAACAGATATAAAAAATGAAACTAAAATCTACACTATGAAGGTTAAATTCCTTTAGATTCCAAAATATTTAGTTATCGATTTTTTACTTATGCATGAAATAGATAAAATGCGGAAAATAAAAAATAGTAAAATACAATCACACACTATCCACAAAATAACACAAAGATTTGCTCTAGGAAACCCTTATGGGATAAAACCCAACAAGAAGGTGAGGTTGATCTACTCTCTTTTTTCTAGTATGGAAATAATTCAAGTACAAAGGAGAAGGCACTCTCTATGGATTTATCTGAGACCTATGGCATGTTAGATTGCTATATGCCATTAACCCCCTCTATTATTCTCTCTAATTTCCCACTCCTAGTTTTTTTGCTCTACTATGTAACAAAATACAATAACATAGATTGGAACCCCTTCTCCTCCCAGTGGCCCGGTATTTAACATAGCTCGATAGCCATCTAGGGTAGGTTTTTGACTTCCTCAAACCTCAATTGTGATAAGGTTTTGGACCTTATAGAAATTTCTTATAAAATCCACTACATGGCTAGCCTCACATGTCTAAGTAATGGAGGCTGACGTGGCATCCACTCCCACCATGGTGATCACTATGGTTGGTCAACTTGCGAGAGGCATAACTTTCTCATATGAACTCTGACTGAGAAATTCTTGCACCATTGAAAAGGTTTCAATATGTAGAATATAAAATCTTATAGTAAGGTTTGGGTAAAAAAAGTGTCGTTTGATGCCTCAAAATGGCTTTGGAATATTTCAAATGGTTTTTTGGACCCAAATTTCAAAATTTGGACTAGCCACTAAAATGGCCCTGCAAGTTGATTCCTCCAATTTTTCCACCCAGAAAGTACTGAGATAGATGAAAAATAATATAATGATCCACTCTGGATCATTTTGTGACAACAAATATCACCAAAATAGGGCATGCCCCTAAAATGGGTTGTATAGGTCCATGTCTCCATTTTTTCCACTTATAAAGTACCAAAATTGATGGAAAAATATATAGTGATCCATTTCATATAAACTCCCATCCTATTTGTAAAGGGTCTCTCTTGAACTCTTTGAATATTCTATCTCTCTCTTGGTATTTCTCAAGAATACTTATATATTAGCATCAAATATATTTAGCTTATCTACTCCTTCTCCATGCTTTGCTGCTTACTCTTTCCATCTCCAACACCTTTACATCTATCGATTTATTTTGGTTTGGTGTCTTCCTTGAAGGCTTGTTTTCTTTCCCTAGGACATCTCCATTAGCTTAGTCCCCTCTCCCACCTTAGACAATTCAACTCTTCTACCACGAGGGAGTTTCCAACATTGTTAGGGTAAGGGAGTTATGTCCTTTATGAGGGCATTTTATGTCACCATAAAACACTTCATTGTTTTATTATTTTATACAGTAGATCTAGTGTGTTATATATAGTTATATATATTGCATTATATTGGAGATGAAGATCAAGTATGTTTTGTAGGAAGGTGTACCAGGTTGTGTAGGTCTATTCATTGGAGAAATTCTCTCTTGGAGGTTGTTCACGTCACTCATCTTCAATAACATTTTATGGGTTTGATCCTCATTTCTCCCTCTCTTTCATCTTCGACAACTATGTTAATTAGCTCACCAAAGGGAATTGGTAAATTAACCTTAGTGATTTTTATATCTTTTATTAATTTGTTGTTATTTCCTATTTATTGCATAAATCTAACTAAATATTATAATTAATCTATATCCCTAAATAACTTGTTAACTCTAAGACCCTTTTTAATCTAGTGGCCTTTTCCCAATCTCCTATCTTCGCTTCCTAGGATGTTTTGGTTTGATTGCAAAACTAAGTGATCCCACTCCCTCCTTCCTCCTTGTTGTAGTGTGATGCCTCACTCTAACTACCACACTATAGGTGCAATTACCTTTTCACTAGAATATGCACTCATGCAATGCTATTACTTTAAAGAAAGTATATGACAAGCTCTTTAATTACCTTTCTAATTTATAGGAAGGAGAGTAAATAGCATGTGCATTAATTTTGTCAACCCTGGGTTTTCGATTACTTGCGAGTTACTGTGGAATGTATATGTAGGTTACACTTCCTACTTTCACAGGTTTATTTAATGTGCAATTGTAGTTTCAACAATCACATTTGCAAGTAATGGCAAGGAAATAAATAGTCACACAAGCATTGGCAGGAAAATAAACAATCACACCAACATTGACAAGGAAATAAACAATCACACCAGCATTTGCAAGGAAATAAATAATCACACCAACTTTTGAAGGAAAGAAAAGTTCAGGAAAGTAAACTGACAAGAAAGAAAAATTTAGAAAAGTAAATTGACAGGAAAGTAGAGTGCAAGGATTAACTATTTCCCACTGTGATCATTGTCTACAATCCACAAACATAAATGTGATTGTTGAAATCAATGCAATCCTTCATAAATGAATATACTTTATTAAATTGAGTGCAATCATATAGATACAAATATGATTTATAAATTAAATGCAACCTTAAATAAATATAACTTATAAAAACAATTGCAATCCTACATGAGTGAATATAATTTATCAAAGTTAGAGTAATTCTAAATGTAATCCTACATAAATGGAATTAGAAATAAATATAATCTATCAAATAAATGCAATCCTATAGAACTAGATACACAACTCATGTCATGTGTGGATTGGGCCCTACCTCCTTAGAACAAGGTATTGGATGCAATCCTATAGAACTAGATACACAATGCATGTCATGTGTGGATTGGGCCCTACCTCCTTAGAACAAGGTATTGGTGGTATGACATTAGTAGCTAAATTAAACTAACACAGTCATGTAAATGGCACAACAACCAAAACTCTATCAACTTCAACTAACAACACTCTGTATACAAAATATGATTCCTTAAATCATTTCTCTCCTCCCTTTTTTAAGAGTGGGAGATATTTTTTTATACCAGCTCCTAGAATATCTAGAATTAAGGAGAGTAGACCGAGGGCATGCTTGAGAACCAACGGTTCTCAAGATCCTCCAACAATAGCTATTATCGGATTCAAATTAGCACTAGATTTAATACAAAATATACATCAACTTTTCCTTTTAACAAATTGAACACTGACAGTCCCCAAACCATTCTAATAGCAATTGTTTTCGGGTTAGTCTATCACAATACTCAATACAAAATAGATATCCATTTGTCTTTTTCTATAACCACGTTATTTTCAAATAAGAGCTAGGGTGTATGCCATGCATGGGGTCAATAAAAACCTATGAAAATGAGATCCTTTTTCCAAAAGTACATCATTTTGCATGCTCATCCAATCACATCCTCCTATGCCACCTGGAGTGTCAAACTTTTAGCACGAATTTTTTAATCTGTAGCATTCTTGTAGAGTCGGATTTGTAGCACGAGAGGATCTGCAATATTCCTGTAGAGTCAGATCCACATCATTCATGTAGAGTCAGCTCCACAACACTCATGTAGAGTTGGATTTGTAGCACATAAGTATCCGCAAGATCAATCCACAACATTTCTATACATAATGTCTACAACACTTCTCAAGATGGTTATAAGTACACATTTATTCCTAGTTATTACTCAAATAATTAATGAAATGTGAAAGAATGCAGACCAAGAGTACCTTATCCTAAAATTGATATCTGAACATGAAAAGGATTAGTAAAGGATAGGAAGGAAAGCAAAAAGAGATAGAAATTATGTTAGAAGTCTTATGAAAAGATGACATTGCTAGAGTCTGTCATCTCCCCCCAACCAAAGATATTGCATGTCCCCATGCAAACCCATATCCTTATGATCTAATTGTATGAGTATAGGGGGTCAGGTGGCAAGGATTTGGAACATATGGTGCTCCAATTGTATGAAGGATGGCCTTCCTCTTCAATTTTAGAATACCCCATTTTTTGGCTCACGCTACTCTAGAAATATTCTTCTTCTTCTTCTTCAATAAGGCTCCATAAGATAGGAAAATGGAACCTAAGCCCAATACAGTTGGTGCCATGTAATTTTAAGCAGTCAATATACTTCTAAGATCGGTCCAATGCAATTCCAAACCTAGAATGAGTAAAAGGATATTTTCGCCTTAATCCTGGAACCATTGACTCATTTCGTTTATTCATGCATAATAGAGTTTCCAACTTATTTAGGGCTATCTATTGTTCATAAGTGGAAATAGCCAATATTTATGCTTCTTGAAGAGAAGAGACAAATGACTGAATCTAAATCATTTCAGTTCTTTCTGCAAATAATTTGGTAGGCTTGGGAGCTCCTCTAACCTACAAGTGTCATTCCATTCTATGAATTCTAGGAAAGAAACTGCATAACTCCACTTGATTTAATTTCTCATGAATGACACAAACGCCTTGAGTTGAATATCACCAACATAAGGGTTTGGATCCCAATTTTCTAACCTAATCAATGTGAGATTATGTTGATAGAATTCACACAACACATTTTTTTCCTCCTTGATAGAATGCTTGTATGAATTGATTAGGGATCATAATGTGATCAAGGTTACCTACTACTGTAGTCCTTATTTGAAAAGAGACCAATTGTTCTTTCAGGTAGACAAAATATACCGAGGAAGGGAAGTGATAAGGCCTCATCATGTGGGCTAGATGACATAGATACTACTTATAGTGTTTTAGTTTCTCAACCCTAGTGGTCAATTTTTGAATGGTCATTGTTGCTTCTTTCTCCTTGAACTTCTCTGCCTCTTCTATTCGACCAATTTTTTTCTACTGTTGTGTCAGGGAAATGACCCTTTCCTCCAAATATTCTACCTCAGATTTCCATTTGATTACTTCACTCTCTAGCCTTTCAATTTCGATAAGGTCCTTTAAATGGCTTCTTTTTACATGTGCCTTTGTTGTCTCTACATCTTCTTCCTCGGATTCTCTTTCTTCAAGAGTTGTAGAAATCCTCTATTCTATATGAGTTTCAAATTGCTCCTTGTCTTCTTTTTTAGGATCCTTTTCTTATGTAGTATATGTAGAGGGTTATTGTTCTACCTTCTCCATAATATCTTCAATTTTATCATCTATATTATCATGACCAACCTCATTCAAAGCATGAGGTGGCTAATCATGTTGTTCTTCAATGGCCTGGACCAAAGCATCCAAGCCTTTGTTAGACTTGTATTGCCGTAATTTTTCCCGTGTGAAATCTAATTCCTTATATAGTGCAAAATATCACTTCTTTAAATTCTTACAGAGTTTCTTCAGCCTTTGATAATATCTTCAATACTTTGAAAAATGAAAGGGATGATACTTACTATACAAAATTCCTTTCTTCCTTCTCCACATCTTGGACTGCTCTTTTTTGTCATAGCAATGGCTTCCTCATCAATTCTTTTTTCCCGGCCCCTCATTTCAAGTCTCATGTCTTCTTATGAGTGTTTGTTATCGAGTTCCTATATCTATTGGTTGGTTTTTCTAGTTTGGGTTTTCCAAGATAAATTGTTTCTCATGATTTGTGTGTTTCTAGTTATTTTTGTTGGACATATACCAATGAATTTCCCATGTGGTCACATGCACATGCATGCAACTATATTAGGTATTTGCATGCATGCACTCTTTTGTGAACAGATTGTGTAATTGGTGGATCTACTTATAATCGGTTAGTCTAATTGTTTGAGAGATGTTATATATATGGGCATACCCGTAGAGGTGTAGTGCAATGTGTGTAGAGTGTGTGAGCAAGACACAATACTATGGAGTACGGTGTCTATGAGAGGAGAGGATGGTTGTATGCATGTGATGGCTATTTTAATTCTCCCTTGAATAATAAGAATACTGACTATCATTGCCCTGTGGTTTTTTCCCGCATTGAGTTTCCACATAAATCATTGTGTCAATTGTGTGATTGTTGTTGTGTTGTGTTTGGTTTGATGTTCTTAGTTTTATGCTCTGTTTATGCTTTGTTTTGCTTATGTTGCCTAACAAGTGGTATCAGAGCATAGAGTTGAAGGATCTGAGATAAAAGGAGAAGAGCATATGGTCGCTAGATATCATAGCAGGTGAGCTTAGTCGAGTCGAGTCGAGCCAAGCAGATCTACATGAGTTAAATAAAGCTATTGAAAAAGATTTGGCATGCCGAAAAAAGAAAAATAGATTCATGGATGGATTTGTTCCAGACACTATATTTTCTAGTCTATCGTGGGTCAGTTCCTTAAAGAGGGGGCGATAATCTCTTCTAGATTGGATAGCATCACTCTCAAAACCTTGCGGGTGGGGCGATATCCGTAGATAAAGGCGATAGTCTGTCCTGAGCCTCTTGAGAGGGATGATACTCGTGAAAGGATGTATTAAAGTGAATTATTTTTTTGGTAATATTAAAGTGGACTCTTGGTTACATTACCCACACGAGGTATGAAGTTAATAAGCACATAGGATGAGTTATATGCATAGTGCTCATGGTATGAAATCGAAATTTTGGTTTTTTTTTATTATGCTCAAGTCATATTTTATGGAGGATCGCTTTTATGGTGAATTTGAGGTGAATGTTTGTGTTCTTAAAAAGGTTGGAAGATATATAATATATTATATATTTTGGCTTAAAACTTTTGAAATTAATAATTTTATTTTTGGGTTCAATTTTGAATTTTAAGATTGGTTCTTCTACATATTATAAAAGCTTGGTTTTATAAGCTGTGGTTTGGGTGGTTTTTTGTGCTAATAGAAAAAGTGCAGAGTTCAAAGTTTGAGGTGGAGAAACATCAAGAGCAGTGATGGTTGAGATGGTTGAGTTACCGTGAAAGAAAAAGAAAAATATTTACCTTGGAGTTGTAAAAGTTATTGATTGCATGTAAATGTGCATACGTCTGTAAGACCTGGATAGACATACATACCCTCGGTTTATTGGGTCACCTATGAAAAGTGTAGACAGACATTTAGGTAGATTGAATATGTGGGGGGGCATGTATTTTGGGTTAACCTTGACTCGGTGAAAGAGTTAATGAGTTAAATTTGGTTTTTAGGTCAACGCAGGTGGCTTTTTCGGGTCCATGTTGTTTGGGTATCCTATGGTATTTTGTCCATAGATTGCATGTAATGAAGCCTATAAAAAGATTGATGAACTCCATTGTAAATGGGCTTGGAGATAAGCGGTGAAGGTTTACTTGGTCGGCTTGACCGGATTTGGTCAAGGGAATGTTCATGTTAAGGTGGAGCACTGAGACTCCAGTGTAAAGTCCTTGGAGGTGAGTGGAAAAGGTTCACTTGGGTTCGCTTGGCCGGATTTGGTCAAGGTTGTTCGAATGCAAAGTTCTAGGTGGAGCAGTGTGGCCAGGTTATAAAGGTGGCTCTATAGAAAGGTTGATGTGTTGGCAGGTCAATCAAGTGTTTGAAAATATATGATGAAGGTAGGTTCATATCCATGGAATTTGGAAAGTATTGCAAGGAAACTGGGATTGTGTAGGCATGTTCAGTAAAGCCAAGTTGCAGCGATAATTGTGGACAGAAGCGGTTGAGCTATCTCGTATGAACATGTCATCTGGTAATTACTCAAATGTGAAATTATTTAGTTGTGATGCTTATGTTTTTTATCAACACTCAAAGTAGGACCTAGATCAAACAGGTAGATCTTTGATATGGTGATGATGTTAAGGGTTGCAAACTGTGGGATCCTACTACCCACGTAATCATCATGAATAGAGATGCAGTGTTTGATGAATCTCCTTTTATAAAATCAGACATAGAAAAAGATGAAAGGTTCAAAGCATGACTGGTAGTAGAAGGGTATTTGGAAGGTATTGATTTCCATGAAAGTTTCTCACCAATTGTTAAAAGCTTGTGTCTACGCGTGTTGTGTTAGAACTAGATGTTAAAATTGTTTTACATGGAGTTTTTTGGATAAGGGGATGTGTTTGGAACAACCAAAACGGTTAGTTCATAATCACAACAAAAGATTTGTTTGCAAAATCAAGAATCATTGTATGGCGGAAGCATGCCAGGAAAATGATACAAGATGTTTGATTCCTTTATGGTGAGCCAAATTTTACAGGGAGAGAGTATAACCATTGTGTTTATGGTATATTCATTATCTTGGTATTATATGTTATGTTTGTTGCAAGCACAAACATGGTCGAGATCAACAGGTTGGCTCGGTTGGTTAGGACGTTGTTATGAAGGATCTGAGAGCAGCGAAAATAAATCTTAGGCATGGAAATACACAGAGACATGAAGGATGGTAAGCTTGGTTATCACAACAAAAGTATGTGGTGAAGATACTTAGGAAATTCAGTATGAATAATGTGAAACTGGTAAAATCCCTTTGGCTTTCCATTGTAAGTTCTCTTTAGGTTTATGTCCTAACTGGTGAAGAAGAAAAGGGTTATATGTCTCATGTATTATATGCTAGTAGGAAGTTTGATGATTACGATGGGAAATGGTCAACATTTCACATGCAGTTGGTTTTGTCAATAGAAACATGGAAAAACCATGTGAAGAGCATGGAAATGGGTGCTTCAAACATAGAAGCACCATGATCACCTATAGTGGTTGTAGTGATTTAGTTTGTGGTTATGATTCATGAGATTTGGACGAGAGGAGATCTACCTTAGGTTATTTCTTGAAAGAATGCAAGGATCTATTGGGTAAGTTTGGACAGATACAGGATGTGGTGTTTTGTGGTGGTCAAAGTGTTGTGCATTTGACTATCAGTCCAGCATATCAAAATCAGACAAGTGCATCGGTTTATTAGACAGGTTATTGAAGAAGGCAGAATGGTCCATACTGAAGCGAATCGCGCATACATGTTCATGTAACAGTATTTTTAGAGAAGTTGTGGAGTTGTGATGGTGTTTGACTTCTCTTGGCTTGCAGAAAAGGTAATAGATAAATTAAGGGCATGATATATCAGGTAAATTGTTGTCAAGGTGGAGATTGTTGGAAACATGCCAACGAATTTCCCATGCGGTCACATGCACATGCATGCAACTATATTATGAATGTGCATGCATGCACTCTTTTGTGAATAGATTGTGTAAATGTGAATCTAATTATAATAAGTTAGTCTAATTGTTTGAGAGATGCTATATATACGAGCATACCCATAGAGGTGCAGTGCAATGTGTGTAGAGTGTGTAATACGTGGAGTACAGTGTGTCTGAGAAGAGAGGATGATGTTATTGTAATTCTCCCTTGAATAATAAGAATATCGACTATCATTACCCCGTGGTTTTTTCCCACATTAGGTTTCCACATAAATCGTTTTATCAATTGTGTGAGTGTTGTGAAGCGATGCGTGTCTTCAATAATTTTTTGCACAAGACGTATGAACATTGTGTGGTGTTGCACAACCACCAGAAATTGTTGTCAGATAGTCGCTGATATGTTGGAAGAATATGCTCGAGTGGCCATGTAGTATTGCTCTAGATCTCTGTTGGTGGTAAGGAGGATGCCTATGGTCTGGCCCGAAGATATCATTATCACATCAGCGCGATAGGGTTTGGTGCAGGAGGTGTCCACGACCACAATGAGGAATTCGAGGTATGGGATGAAAACCCCCGAGGCAAGGGGGCGAGTGCGTCCGGGTGGATCGAACTTGCCCTCCACATCGCAGAGAAGGGAAGTCGAACTTGATCGAGTATCCGGATAGTGTGAGCGTACCCGAGGCCATCATAGATTTGCGCCCCTGCACAGGCCATAAGGCAAGGGAACAAGTTGCGCTGGAAGAGGATGCCAAGGCAAGCAGAGGCTCGACAGGTAGAAAATTGTGGTCGCTTGAGGAAGAACAATACGCGATGTGAAGTGGCATCCTCTAGATATGCCAAAACATGATGAATGGATGGTTCTAGAGGATGAGGAAGGTGAAGATTAAAGAAGGCTCTTCCTTTCTAGAAAACTAGAAAAACCGGCTGAAGTGCGATATGGAGAGGTTTTTTCAATCGAACATCAGTGGGAAGAATTTTTCCAACTAGTCCAACCAACGAGATTCAACATAATCCTGTTTGGAGATAGATGATTTTTTAATGGCGAGGGGCTCCCTTTTAGCATTTGGGTTAAGTGTGAGGGTTTTGTCCAGGATGAAACATTGCTTGCTGAGAAAACGGAAGAATGCACTTGAAGTGTTCCATGGAATGCCTCAATTTCATGAGTGTGGACCATTATGATGGGTTGTCGGAGGAGGCCGAGAGGCTTGGTCATGACGAGAGGATGGCGACATAAGTACCGACATAACAACAATAAAAAAAAATATATTATTATAATAGAGTAGAAAATATACTTAGGTGATAGGGGGAACATGTTGATTTTCCTGAATATCCTGGTTATAAACCTTGAGGGGGGTAAGGCCTAGAGGCGAGTAGTGCACACTCACTTGGTGGTTTGGCTAGATTTTAGGTTAAACTTGATTTGATAAAAGAGTCAAAGTTGTTAGGTCAATAGTAGTGGTTTCGGGCACATGGTATTGGTGACCAGTGGTATTGAGCCCGTGGTATTTCATGTAATGAAGCATTTAAATAGGATTAGGAGACTCCATTGTAATGTGATAGGATGTAAGCAGTGAAGGCTCACTTGGTCGGGGCAGGATGTTGGTCGGTTTGGCCGAGTTTTGGCCAAGGGACTAATAGATCTATTAGCTAGTTTTCCCCGGTTTGGGTTTTCCAAGATAAATATTGTCTTATGATTTATGTGGTGTTGCTATGTTATCAGAATTTTAATTTCTCTCGCATTTTAAAATTTACATAAGGTTTTGTAGTAGGCCTAATGTTTGCAGCAAGGGTTTCTGGAGCAAAAAACAAGGTCATGCTCAACATTGGGAGGTTCCATAAAATGTTCTGTAGCAACTTGGTGCCATGTAATAGAGCTTAGATCTATAGCAGATGAAGGATTTGCAACAAGCCAAGGTTATACAACTGAAAATTCCATAGCAGGTTGGAATCTCTAGCAAATGGAGGATTTGAAACGTGCAAAAGGTTATGTAGCTGGCTGGAAATCAGACTAGAGATTTGTAGCAGATGGAAGATCTACAAAAGCATAAGGTTATGTTGCAGTGGAAGGTTCGGTAGCAGACTATACCTGTGGTGCCAACATGCTACAATAGAACAATATGTTAATCAAGTTGACAATTGTTCTCTGAATTTTTGTTTTTAATTTTTATTATTTTTTTCATTACAAATATCATCTACGAGAAGGATGATTTTCATATAACATTTGTCCAATTGCACCCCTAGAGAGGGTTTTCACAATCGTATTCTTTAATTTCAAATATCATCTACCAAAATGATGGTTTTTAGAAGATATTTGTCCAACTACACCCCCATAGGGGATTTTCATGGTCATTTTTTTAATTTTTTTTTTGTACAAATATAATCCAATTAAAAGATCACTTTATTGCAAGAACAAATGGCATAACCATTGTACTGACAATCTCCAAATCTTAATAAGCAACACGATCTTGAATGAAGGCATCCTTGGACAATGATTTATGATAGAATCTCAAACGATGACCTTTTTCCCATAAGGGGAATCCAATATTTGTCAATAGTACATAGCTTCACTAACCCATTGTTATAGATAGAAACGGCTTCATATGGTCTGAGTCAATGAGTGCGAAACTTTCCCTTAAAATCCTTGAACCTGGAATCATACAGAACAACCCAATCTACCACATAAAATTTCTTCTTCTTAATAAACATGGTGTGTCATCTGGCTCTCTATTATTGAACAATAGAGGCACAATGCAGAGCATCTTGATGAAGCTCATCCAACTCATTGATCTGATTTAGGCAGTTATGTTGAGCTTTTGAGAGATCCATGCCTAGTTGTAGTGTAATCCTTAGTGTCTTTACTTCGAACTCAATGGGAAGGATAACGTGCTTACTGTATACAAGTTCATAACAAGTGAAACATGTGGTGTTCTTCCATGTAGTACGGTAAGCCCAAAGAGCTTTTGGGAGTCTGCCATCCCAATATTTGAGATGTAGTTGCATGATCTTGGTCAATATGGACTCCATAATGTTGTTGGTACCTTCCACTTTCCCATTGGCTTGTGGATGGTATGGTGTGGTTATCCTATGTCGGATATGATATTTCTTCGTGATGGTTAGATCGAGCTTTGAAGTGAACTATGCCATTGTTTTGTGGCCTTTGGGAGTGTATTGGGCTCGACCCATTTAGTGACACAATTGGTACAAACCAATATATAGGCCTTCTTCTTTGACGAAGGGTTAATAGGTCCCACAAAGTCTAAATCCCATTTTTCAAAGGGCTCCACCATGCATTGAGTCTGAAGTGGAATTTCATCTTATTGGATAGGTTGTCCTATTCTCTAGTAGCTATCACATCTTTTCACGTACTTCTTGGCATATCGAAAAATAGTAGGCTAATAGTACCCTAGATGCAGCACTTTATGAGCATCTCTCTTTTCGGTGAAGTGCCATCCACAGGGCCCATCATGAGAATTTTTTATGATGTCATGAATCTCATCCTCTTGAACATAGTGTCAGATCATGAGATCTAGCCTGATGTAAAAGAGGTAGCCATGAACCCGGAAATATCGGGCACTCTACTTGATAATATTGTTGTTCTTTTGGTGAGAGATGGGTTGGAAGTTTTCGTGGATCCAAGTAGTTAGAAATATTTTCAAACCACAATGTTAGTAAATAGTGCAAATAGGTGTTCATCAGGAAAAAAATCTTCTACAAGAAGCACATATCCATCATTGGTGAGCCTAGAGAGGAAATCAACAACAGCATTATCCCTCCCATGCCTATCAAGGATAGTGATGTCGGATTCATGTAATAGCAATAACCACCTAGTCATTGTACCATGGGTAATGGGTTTATTCATTAAATAGAAAATGACAGAGTGGTCAGTGTGTAGAAATACATGATAGCCTGTTATCTAATGAAGAAACTTATTTATAAAATAAACAACAACAACGAATTTTTTTTCTATTACTGTATAATTTAGTTCCACAAGGGTTAGGTTCTTGTTGATGAAATATATAGCATGGGCTTTTTGTTCATCTTGTTTCTAGAGCACTGATCCAATGTCGGCGTTTGAAGCATAAGTAGATGTCTGAAATGGTAAGGACCAATATGGTCCTCTTAAGACTGGTGTTGCAAACAACAACTCTTTCAGAGCTTCAAAAGCACACTAACATTGATTAGTTCAAGTAAATTCTACATTTTTGGAAAGTAACGACAACAAAGAAAATGAAACTTTTGTAAAGTTTTTAACAAAATGAGGATAATGTTATGAAATATTTCATCTGGGAATAGATGAAACCTCCCTTGGATTACAGACCCCTATACCAAGACAAAAAACACTACAAGTGGACACTAACATCCCTTTGAACTTAGTTTAACCAATCAGAAAGAGAGAGGGAGAAAGGGGGTGATGCACCTTGTTTCAAAGTTTGTCCTTGCTGCTTCCAATCCGAGCTTGATCTCCAAACTCCCTGGTGCAACTTGATACCCGCAATGGGAAACAAAGAGAAACAACTATCTCCTACTATAGTTGATTAGGTAAAACAAATTCATCTATGAAGATTGAAGCAACAATAGACAAGCATATGCAAGAATACACAAGCTTGAAGGAAATAGGCCAAGTATATTCAAATGAGAACCCAAAGAGAATAATTGCAGACCACGATTGATGCACTAGCAACCTCTCCAAGCTCTCCTCATCCAACCCTGCAAGATGATGATACTCTGACTGATTTCTTCCACACTAGATCAGAGGTTTGATTTGCTCAGATCTAGTTCCCCCTTCACCTTGGAAAAACCTTCATTTTATAGGCTTGAGAGGCACAACTACCATGAGAAAATGAAGGATATGGTTGAGGATATGGCTCCTTGAGATTTGGATCATATCCTAATGTGAAGCCAAAGCATGAGGGTCAAACATAACCAACCCTATCTCAGAGAGTTGGCCCATAGAATAAGGTGGAAAAGATCCCCCTTTTCCATCAACAAGAATGTTGTTCCCCTGAGTCAGAGACATGGCACCATTCACCAACAGCGGTGCTCTCCATACATGGGCAAGGGAGCATCGATGCTCCCTACACATGGCCAGCGAGCGCCACCCTTCATAAATGCCCAAAAAAAAGTCGAATTTTCCAAGGAAAAGGTGTGTTTTGACCTAGAAATGATGGATTTCCTCCTCCCATATGACTTAGGGGTCATGAACAACTTTTTTCATGGTGCCAAGGGGTGGCAACACCTCACAACATGAATGCGACACTTGGGAAGGTTCATATGACACTTGCGACAATGCATGCGACACTTACCAAGGTGCATACGTCACTTTATGACACTTGCGACACTTAGGGTGAGATACCTAGGTGTGCAATTTTGGTGTGTAACAGATTTCCCCCTAAAGTGTGAGGTCATAAAAGAAACCGATGGTTGAAACAATTTACAAATTCTTCAATGCAAGGGTGATGGAGTGGGAGAACCTAACAACAACTACAAATAAACATCAATCAATATACAAATATGTTCCATTTCCAAGGCAGACATACCTATGCTCGAAATACGAGATGACTCAAGGCATGGCTACCGACCAATACGTTGCGGATCCATGAAAATATTGACTAAGGATATGTCCACCAGAGATACAATGTAGATCCATACCTCCATGACATGAAGTGATCGCAGCCACAAAAAATATACAGTGGAGCTACTAGATGACAAAACATAGCCACATATCAATACAATGTGGATCTATGTGACAGTATATGTATCAATAAGATTGTCAGCATGGTGATCGTACTAAAATATTTTACATGCTCAAATGATATTCATCACAGCCTGGGTGAAGCACATAACAAAGTGAACGCCCAACCCAGGGTCTTCATCCCAATCCCGATGTGGTACGAATCTAGCCATGTGAATAGATGATTTGATGTCGAATATGGTAGAAACCACTTGATTATCGGTCATTGATGTAAACCATTAACAAGTGGGAGGGAAATCACCAATGATGTCAATGACTCCCCAGGTACCCTAGTACATTCCAGCGAATGTGAATAAATGATTCGAGGTCGAACATTCGTGGAATCACCCGATCATAGGTCAATGATGTAAAACTATTGTTGGAAGCGAGGAGGCCTCTCATTGAGGCATGTAGGTCCTAAGGTACCAACTAGTTTCTAAGTCTAATTCCCGGATAATGTTCTGAAGTCGATAGAAAAAGACTTGTCGAAGGAGGGCCTTGATGTATCCCCCATCATCGACACGAAACTGACACAGGAAAGTGATGCAAGATGATGGATCGAATGAGTATGAACTGACACAAGATACAAAAATTGGTAATACTGCAGATGGATGGTTTGAAGTCAAAACTTCCCTTGAACATTATGAAGCACGACAATAGACTTGGAAGCAATGACTTGACGAGTACCAAGAACATAATGTGACGATAAATAAGAGCACTCTTCGACTAGTACAAAAACGTATAGCAACACGTGGAATTGGTATGATTCAGAGACAAGCAGATTACCCAACTGCAAGACGAGACACAAACATGTGCCATGTTCAAGGGAAACAATAGCTACCATAACAAATTCCAAAGACTTGACCCACTTCCTTCATTTTTTTCCCCCATCCAGATAGATGAGTACTTCTTTCTTTTTCAATGAGATTGAGGAGGATAACAGATGCTCAGTATAGCTCATCCTTTGAAAGAGTCCCTCAACATATGTTTAACGAACCTAAGGAAGGAGAGGTTCAGTCCCGTGTGGGTATTAGAGATCAGACTCACATAGGTCCTTCGATGCATATTTTTACGAGCCCAAATAAGGTAAACTCGGTGGTTTTTCATGTTTAGAGAGTGTGAAAGGAACTTAAAGGTGACTCCATGGATGGATTTTTCATAAAAAGAAGTGTCCCAAACCCGAAAAAAGTGTAAAACAATACAGGGGAGAACTCTTCTAGTCATGATTGACTAGAGTATTCCTTTTTTGTAATTATTCTTGTGAGGCCAAAAAAGAGATAAACTACCACTTGAAAGACTCCCTTTCAAACCTTTTAACGAGTGTGAAAGGAAGCAAGATCACTCGACAATATTTTCATGTTTAGGGAGTCTGAAAAGAGCTTAAAGAAGACTCCAAAGAGTTCCCAAAGTAATTTCCAAATATTTAGAACAAGACATATGTATAGTTGGTACTTTTCCCCCAACTGCATGATGGAAGCTAGTGGATTTTCTCTAGCATGATGTCTAGAGACTGGAGATCTGCCCCCCAAGCTTCGTTTCATCCACCAATGTTGAAGTTGTCATCGATTTTTGTACTAAATGGAGAAAAAGGGTCGACAAAAAAAGGTGGATGAAATGAAGGTTAAGTTACGAGATCTAGTGAAAGACTCGACTCAACATCTACGAGATCTAGAGAAAGACTCGATTGAATATTTATGAGATCTGGCGGAAGACTCGACTCAATACTTACAAGATCTAGCGAAATACTAGACTGAACTGGAGAAGCAACTGTTTCATTTGTTAACGATCTTGACACAAGAAAAGAACTATGCTAGTGACCAGGTACTACCAAAGGATCATATAAATCTAAGGTAGGTTTCATTTTTACGCAAACTTGAAACTATAAACTATTCTTGAGGCCCTCTGTTTCATTTTTTAACAAGCTTGACATAGAAACAAGAACTCTTCTTGAACCTAGTTTTATTTTTAACCAGCTTGAAATTAGCAAATAAACTATGCTCAAACCTGGTTTCATTTTTTAACGAGCTTGAAATCAGCAAATAAACTATGCTCAAACCTGGTTTCATTTTTTAATGAGCCTGAAATTAACAAATAAACTATGATCAAAGACCTATACTTGATCATGGCTTCTAAGAGGACAATGCCTTGGAAGGAATACATGTCGAGACAAATATCAATCATGGCTTCCAAGAGATATTCACTAGATGGAAGAACCACACTCTTGAAGGAATACATGTCAAGGGTCGCAATAAGGGTAGGGAGATCAGGCTCTAATAGCCCTATCGAAGAGATCACCATGTCAACTACCAGATCTAAATCAGAAGAAGGAAGAGATTCCTTCTCTTTCGGAGTTGAATGCATGGGACATGTTGCCACATAATTGACCTGCGGTGGGGCAGAGGTCATTGGCATGTAAGGATCATTCAGGGAAGTCAGGTGGTTAACCGTCGTATGAGGGACAATGAATGAAAGTTGGTCTATGGTCACCATGTTTCCATTGTGAGGGAAACACATCAAACAAAAGACCGTGGATAGAACAACCTTCATAGCATAAACATAGTCTCACTCAAGGAGAAAATTAAAATCCAAGGGGTCGTGGACTTCCATCACATCAATAAAGACAATTTTCCCTCCCAAAGTAACAGGAAACTGAGGAAGGATCCCTAAAGGTTGAGTAACCACTCTGTTAAAATCCAACAGATTCTAAGTCATCGACGCAAGCTCAGGAGAACCTAAATCTTTCCAAGCAATCGAGGACAAAATACTAGCAGATGCACCTTCATCGACAATAGTCTAAGGAACATCCCTACCACAAACCTGAATAGTGATTTGGAAAGGTATAGAGGAAGGGAGACGAGATTCAAGTAGTACACCCCAATCTAAAAGAATGACCTCATTACTCGGAGGGGGTTCAGTTGGGATAGTTGAAGTGCCCTCTTGTCTAGAAGAACCCATAGTAACAAGAACTACCTTAGCAACATCCTCACTCTTCCTAGGAGGAGTGGGATCACCCAAGCGTGGTATTGGATGAGCCACTTCAACATCACTCTCCAAGGGGAAAGTGGGATCGATCGAAGGTGAAATCGAATCGATCACTTGATCGGCCAACTCAACTGATGATTGAACCAGATGGATCACTTGATCAACTGGAGTAACCGATGATGGAACCATACTGACTACTTCATCAACCAATGGTGGGTTGGGAGACAGAAATTGTTGCTAGACATCAACAATTTTTTCCAACAGATATGAAGCTTAATCCATGTGAGGAAAAAGGCAGGTGCAGTGCATCTCCTTACATAACAAGCAAGGAAATTTGACTTTACCCTTGTTACTTCCAACTTGATTATAAGTAGTTGATGGTTTGTCACCAACATGACCTACAGTAGTTGACGACGTGGGTTGAGGACCTTGAGACCACACTTCTACAACCTTGGGAATACTAGGGAAATCCTTAAGAAGGTGGTCACCCTTACAAAGATTGAAAGGGAATTTGGGCTTGTGATGTGTCTTGATATACTTGTCAACATTATCAACACTCCCAACATGATGAACAGTAGTTGGTTGATCACTTCCAACATGTCCTGCAGTGGTTGGAAGTTTTCCCCCTAGCTTATTTTTCTTCTTCTTAATATTTCTTTTCTTCTTCTTCTTATCCACCTGGTTACTAGCTGTAGATATTTCACTAGGCAAAGAGGAAGAATGGGAAGAAGACCCTATGGGAGAAGAAGGCAGAGGATGGACATGAGGTTGATAGTCATGGGGTGGAGTACTTACATACGAATCACAAGGAGCATTCAAGTTCACTAGAGTGGAAAACAACCAGACTGATAACCCAATAGTGAGTCTGGGAAGAGTCAAAGTAGAAATATGAGGACCAATGTGTCCCACGGAAGGAGAAACAAATGACATACCGGGAAAAGGGGTTCCTTCATTGGTAATTCCAGGAACTGACGCCATATACATAGACTCAACCCTCAGGTTTTCTAGGGAAAAACAAATAGCACATGCTAAAAAATCTAGGAAGCAAACCAAACAAACAAACCTTTTCGCAGTGAACATGCTAGTTGGTGATGAAATCCAACATTAGAGGATCAAAGTGAGAAGGGGTTGGGATAGAGCGGGTGGATCAGTTACGTTAGTGACCTGCTTAACAGACTTACACCTTGGTGCAAGTTCTCTTGCGGTTTATCTGTGGGTTACCCTCCAAGGAGCTCGAGTGAGTTTGACCAACGTCTGACCCAGGTACAACAAAGACTCCCCTTTGTCGTCACCTTGTGTATGAACCCTGAAGATAAAGTCCACTAATGTTACCAACTCACAATCATCCTCTGGGTGGGTGCAATTGACAATTGGGATGGAGCGTATGGGAAGGATATCAAGTCCAAAATTCTTCTAGAGGACTAAATATAAGAGGACTGGTAAATTCCAGAGGACCTGAAATGAATTTGAGATTCACAAAGCATCGAGACCTAATGAAACTAGTGACACTTCAAGAAGAACCCCTAGTATATGGTCGTTCCTCTACGATTGGTTGAGTCTCATAGGGGTAATATTTGCTGCTCTCCCACGCGCGACCTCGTGTTTAGCCCCTGTGTGAGGGGGGGTCCCGGCTATGCTTATATGAAAATTGGATTTTCTCTCCCTATCGCAAGATTCTATGTTTGTTTATGGATTTAGAAAGTTATTCTCAACAACTATTCCAAATCCCTACACTTAAGATAATGTAGGTTTTCAAACGCCTAGAAAGAAAAATTTCTAGATAGATTTTAATTAGAGTTTTGATTTTTAGGTTGTTGTTTACTCAAGGGTATGGAAGAAAAATTGATGGTGTTCATGACTTCGATGTCGAAAGAGTTCAATAGAATGAGATGCAAAGATTTATGTTTGATGAATTCTATCTATGGAAAGAAGAGTATTTTTCCATTCCCAAATGCATAAACCCAATGCAGTTTACCAAATGCAAACTACGAACATGTACCACCCAAAAATTTGAATGCAATCAATTTCTTGTTCGTTTGATTATAAATGTAATGAATCTAAATAAAATGCAATTTCTTTTTACTTCCTTACTTTCAGTGCAAGAATCCAATGCAGATACAAAGTAATGTGAAGTAAAAAGATAGAACAATAAACACACTCAAAACATTGACAAGACTCAAAGAACGCAAACAATGAAGAAATCACTCAACAATCCTTAAAGATGAGCAACAAGAAACACGTATTCAAGCTAGGGTGTGGTAAGAAAAAGAAACTCAATCATTCAAAAGAGAAAGATGTTGTAAAGAAGATCGAAAAGAAACTCGGGACCAATCAAACCTTTGCAGACTCTTCCAACCAATCAAATAATTGAGAACATCATGAGACAAAGACCAAACCAGCGAAAATTAAGGTGAACCAATCTCGCAATGTAGAAGAGGTTTGCAATCTCAACAAAGATAAAAATGAGTGATAGGTATCAAATCCTCAACACAAACAAAGTCAAATACAATCAGGAGTCTTTGGGGAAAAAGCCCCTCAAAATCAGACTAAGAAAGAGCAAGTAGAAGAAGGAAACATCACCAAAATAGGGGGAATGGCACTCTTGTTCTCAAGGAGACAGAGCTGCATTAGGGTAATGACGCCCTGTAGGAGGATCTGGAGGAGCACCATTCAACTAATGGCACCCTCTAGCAGGTCTCTAGGGAGCGCTAGTGAGGTAAGTGGTGCCCTAGTGTTAATTGCAAGGGAGTGCACCCTTATGAAAAGTTCAAAAAATGGCTTCTAACAAGCTCAGACTCAGTCAATGTCTCTGTAAACTCTTCAATGAGGAAGAGGGAAGGAGAAATAGATCAAAAACAAGCATCAAACAAACAAGATCTAATGATAGGAAAAGGATTTAGACGATCCAAGGAAACACTAGTCAAAGTCAATCCCCAATGGAGTCGTCAATTCTTGTTACAGAATATTTTGTCTGCAAATAGATGAAACCTCCCTTATATCACAAACCCCTATGCCAAGACAGAAACACTACAAGTGGACACTAACTTCCCTTTGAACTCAATTTAACCAATCAAAAAGAGAGAGGGAGAAAGGGGGTGATGCACCTTGTTTTGAGTTTGTCCTTGTTGCTTCCAATCCGAGCTTGATCTCCAAAATCCCTTGTGCAACTTGATACTTGCAATGGGAAACAAAGAGAAACAACTATCTCCTACTCTAGTTGATTAGGTAAAACAAATTCATCTATGAAGATTGAAGCAACAATAGACAAGCATATGCAAGAATACACAAGCTTGAAGGAAATAGGATAGGTATATTCAAATGACAACCCAAAGAGAATACTTACAAACCATGATTGATGCATCAACAGCCTCTCCAAGCTCTCATAGCCCATCCCTTGCAAGTATGATACTCTGAATGATTTCTTCCACACTAGATCAGAGGTTTGATATGCTCAGATCTAGTTCCCCCTTCACCTTGGAAAAAACTTCAATTTATAGGCTTGGGAGGCACAACTACCATGAGAAAATGAAGGATGTGGTTGAGGATATGGCTTCTTGATATTTGGATAAGATCCTAATATGAAGCCAAAGCATGAGGATCGAACATAAACAAACCTATCTGAGAGAGTTGACCCATAGAATAAGGTAGAGGAGATCCCCCTTTTCCCTAAACAAGAATGACGCTCCCCCTAAGTGAGAGACAAGGCGCCATGCACCAAAAGTGGCACTCCCCGTACATGGGAAAGGGAGCACCCACACTCCCTACACATGGCCAAGGGGGATCCACCCTTCATAAATGCCCCCCAAAAGGTTGATTTTTTCAAGGAAAATGTGTGTTTTGACCTAGAAATGATGGGTCTCCTCCTCCCATATGACTTAGCAGTCATGAAAAAATATTTTCATGGTGTCAATGGGTGGAGACATCTCACAAAGTGAATGTGACACTTGGGAAGGTGGATATGACACTTGTGATAGTGCATGTTGTTAGGTTTTCCTTATTTACAAAGCATTAGTGTTACTAGTGTTCTTTTAATTCATTATCATTAATATATATATCATGTATTGAGAAGTAGCAACATAAACAAGAGACATAAAAGAACATAAGATATTTATCCTAGGAAAATCCCAAATGGAGGAAAAAAACCCAACAACCTTTATTAGATATATTATGTTCACAAAGCAAGTTCAATCAGATAAACCTTAGCACAAGTTCTAGCTCAACCATAAATACCACCCCAGATGCAACAACAACACCATACAAAGGTAGCGCACCTCCTCAAGGAGTAGCGCACAAGAGAGAGATACCAAAAGACTAAACAAGAATAAATTGTGCAGTTGTAGCTATTGTGTCATCTCCTCCAAAATTGCGCCTTGCTTCTGTGAGGCTGAGAGAGTGTGAGTGAGTGAACAAATGAGCTAAGGTGCCTCCTTATTTATACTAGTCTTCTTGTCCTTCTAGCTGGGCCAACTTCTCTTCTGGGAAGGTGTCTTTTCATAACACTTTATTCTTTTGGGACAACTTCTCTTCTAGGGTATTTCAACATTTGTCCAATGGATCTTTTGCTTCTCGAATCTTCTCTGCATCTAAGAAAGGTCGTCTAGGAGGAAAAGATCCTCCTGGATCTACCAAAACACCAACACTCCCTCTTTTCTAGGGAGCCATCTTTCATGATGTCTTCATCTAGTATTCCATTGAATACTTTTCAATCTGCTAGCAGACACATGGTTGCTATAATGCCTTAGGTACCTCGAATCATCAGGCACAGTCTCTGTGATCAAACAATAGCACACACAGCTACATCCAAACGATATGGTAATCTCCATGACAATCAACTAGTAGCACATAGCTACTACAATGTCATTCAATAGATCACAATTGTTTCCAAGTAGTACACAACTATTGTCCAATGACACATAGTCACTGCTAGTGGAACACATCCACTTTAGTAGCACACAACTACTTTTCAGAGTCACACAGCCTCCGCTAGTGGAACACTTCCACTAAAGTAGCACACAACTAATGTCTAGAGACATACAGTCTCCACCAGTGGTACACAACTATCGAAGTAGCACACAACTATTGTCTGGAGTCACACAGCCTCTGCCAGTGGAACACATCCACTGTAGTAGCACACAACTAGTGTCTAGAGACACACAGTCTCCACTAGTGGTACACAACCACTGAAGTAGCACACAACTATTGTTCGGAGTCACACAACCTCTGGTAGTGGAACACATCCACCGTATTAGCACACAACTATTGTCTAGAGACACACAGTCTCTACCAGTGGTACATAACCACCGAAGTAGCACACAACTATTGTCTGAAGTCACACATCCTCCGCCAGTGGAACACATCCACCGTAGTAGCACACATCTACTGTCCAGAGACACACAGTCTCTGCCATAGTCTTACAACTACGTGTGTGATGTTTCTTCTCTTAGTAGATCCGATAGTGCATTACCCCCTCAGTCACCTCACATGACTAATCTAGGGAACGCTTGGCCAGAGAGGTCAGTCAAAATGAGAAGAAACAACACACCTCCCTCTCAATGAGGGTGAACATTTGACAACACTTCAAGATTGTCCCTAAAGTACTCATACTTCACTCTTCACAAGGGCTTGGTGAGAATGTTCGCTATATGCTCATCCATGGATATGTATTGGAGCTCCACAACTCCTCTCTTCACCATGTCTCAGATGTAATGATATTTTATCTCATTATTCTTAGATCTGTCATGGAATATAGGGTTCTCGGTAAGCTTCAAGCAACTTTGATTGTCACAATGTATCAAAGTTGGCTCCAATTCTAGATCAAATATCTTGGCTAGCAACTTCCAGAGCCACATTGCTTCACCAATTTCCATGATTGTTGTGATATACTCTGCTTCTGATGTACTAAGTGCCATTGATTTCTACTTCCTGCTCAACCATGATATCATGCTTGATCCCAAACTGAACCAACATCCAAAAGTACTCTTCCAATCCATTGCACTCCCTGCCCAATCAAAATCTGTATATCCCTGTAGCTTCACATCTTCACCTGAGACATATCTCAATCCATATCCAACCATACCATGAAGGTACCTCGACATATGCTTTTCTACCATCCAATGTACATTAAGGATCCAATCAATTGTATGTACATCGTGGGATTCACCAATTCTGAAGATTTTTCACTCAATAGCTTTAGATTTATCATCATAGGTGTGGTCATGGACTTGCAGTCCATCATCCCGAATTTCTTTAGGATCTCAATAGTATATTTTACTTGGCTAAGGAAAATCTCATCTGATCTCTGCCACACTTCCAATCCTAAGAAGTAATGCATCAAACCTAGATCCTTCATCTCGAACTTTGAAGAGAGATCCCTCTTGCACCTAACTATGAGATTCTCATCTCCTGTCAGAAACAAGTCATCCTCATATAGGATCAATGGGAAACCATCCACAAGCTCATCAAATAACTATATGATCTAGCATATCATGTCATGGGTGCTTGTTTAGGCTTGTACAAATCCTTCTTCAATATGCATACATGAGACTCCTTCTCATGTATCTTGTGGTTTCTCTATGTACACTTCTTCTAGCTACCGAAAAAAGTGTCTTTTCATAATCTTCTCCCTCTTGCTGGGAGATTCCTTGGGCCACAAATCAAGATTTGTACATATCTATGCTGCCATATGCAACGTGATTGATCTTGTAGATCAACTTGGAAGTCACCATTGAATTCCCTTCTGGTCTCAAAACCACTTCTCACACATCATTCTTCATGCTGCACTGATACTCCTCCATCGTGGCATTCTTGCATTCCTGCTTCTCAACAACTTCTTCAATGGTGGAAGGATATGAATCAATGATGTTGCTCATCAACACCACATAGCTGGAAAACATGTGTGGTTTCTAGAACTAAGGAAAAATCTATATCCCAGACCTTCTGACTATCTGCCTCCTCTGTCAATGAAACAAGGTCTATCGAGACAAGGGAATCCTCCCAGAAGATCTCACATCTCCTAGAAGCCTCTGAAGCTTCAATCTAGCCTCCTCAAATCATGGCATATGTCTTTCAGTCCTAGAAGACATGTCTCTCTCTTATCTAAATATGAGAAGGAATAGTTTCTAAATGAAAGTCTCTAAGCCACTGACTCTCTCTTGGATCAAGCTCACTCTGAATCTGCATTCTCCCTCTGAAGCTTGACTCCCTCTAAATCTATACAATCTCCAAAGCCACTTGCTTCTGTTGCATCTGTTGACTTCTTCTGAAGTCTGATCTCTTATGGAATGTACTAGAAGTTTGTTCCTCCCTACTGGATCCTAAGGGTTGACTCCCTCTAAAATCTAGCTCCTTTTGAGATGGTACTTGGTGGGGTCGCCTACCTCACCATCGGTGGAGTCATCTGCTTCTATTCATAGTATGTCTTATTAATTCCATGTATATGTATGAGAACATGTTTGTTTACTGCATCATTTCTAGGTAGGCCCTTCTGGCACTACTGACTCTTCCTGATGATATGAAGAGTGGTAAAATTAACTGTACGATCATGTTTGGAGCGTTCTACTCCTCATAGTCAATCTTCATAAGAGATACTCTTCTTCGTCTTCTTCTTCACATGGGTTTGTATGTTCGTGTACATAGTTCTATGTCTCATCTAGAGACTGTCTAAATAGTTGTCTCCTACAACCCTCATCATAGCTCCTTCTCAGAGCTATCACCTGTGACCTGCCCAAAACAAAAGACAAGAACAACATTTGCATGTTAACCTCCATGGAATGGTTAGTAATAATTAACATCTACTAGAGGAGATCAATTTCATCTTGCAGACAAGTATATCATTAACAATGATCATTTTCTTAACGGTAATCGTACCAGCAGTATTCAGGTGTACCTAAACATTTGATAGCAATAGAAAATAATAAAGTTGTAAAGACTGTTATCCTATGTACAATACTTTCTTAAGCAACAACAATATAAAATATCAAACTTGATATGCAAACCTGGAGGCTGGTGTTGTTGTCCTGCTTGAGTTTCCTTCTATTGTTCATATGGAAACACCATTGTCTAAAAGACAAATTCTTCATCATTTGATGCCTTTGAGTTCTCTTTGGCTTCTGTTGCATGTGCATGGTGTTTCTTCTTCTCCTTTTCTTTCTCATATTTGTGAGGACATTGTGCGGCATAATGTCCCATTTTCCTGCAATTGAAGCATTGAACCTTTGAAACATCCCTCTTACGATGTGGCTTCTTAGACCTCCTTGGATTGCCTTCTTCTCTTTCCTTTCTCTTATTCACTTGTGTTGCAAGTGCTTGGTTTTCCTCAACATCTACCTTTTGTTTCTTGGACATCAATCTAGATTCCTCTTGAGAGCTATCCGACCATAACTTGTCAAACTTGGGAAATCTCCTTCTTGCACAAATTCCTTGGACAAATGGGTCCCATGAGGGAGGGAATCCATTGAGTGTGGTGGTTACAAGTTCAACATCTTCTATTGGATCTCTAATGGCTTCTAACTGGTCTTTGATTTGTGAGATCCTTGTAAATAAGTTGTCTATCGTCTCTGACTTGTGCATAGTCACATTTCTGAGTTGATGTCGTAGGGTAAGATTTAGACTGGTGTTCTTGCTTTCATATAGTCTGTTTAGGGCATCAAACATCTTCTTTGTAGTCTTTAGTTCTGATACATTGGGTATCAGGTGATCCTTAATTGAGTCTGTCAAGACCCTCTTCGCCTTGACCTCATTCTTCTTGAACTTTGTCTTTGCTTCTTCATCTTCGGGTTCTGAAAGAATCTTCTTGACATGATCCAATAATTCATTCTATTCTAGAATGAGTTTTATTCTATGCTTCCAGGATCTGAAGTTATCTGATCCATCCAATCTATCATCAACTCTCATATTGGTTGACATTTTCACTGGTAGAAACTCTAGCATTGAAAAACCTCAATTTTTCAAACTTCACCGAATTTCATGTTGAGGGTTTCAAGGGGTTCGCTAGGTTAGGGAAGACTGCTCTATGAAAGAATTATTCCCAATGTCCTTGGTATAGTGCTCAACAATCTTGACAAAGTATAATAGCTGCAAGGTGCTGTTGTAGCGATCTTCCTTCCAGTGGTTAAATTGTTATGAAGGTAACTAGCTCTGATACCATGCTAGATTTTCCTCATTTACAGAGCATCAGTGTTACTAGTGTTCTTTTACTTCATTACCATTNATATATATATATATATATATATATATATATTGAGCAGTAGCAACATAAGCAAGAGACAAAAAATAACACAAGAGATTTATCCTAGGAAAACCCCAAATGGGGAAAAAACCCAACAACCTTTCTTAGATAGATTTCATTCACAAAGCAAGTCCAATCAGATAAACCCTGGCACAAGTGCTATCTCAACTAGAAATACCACCCCAGTTGTAGCAACAACACCATACGAAGGTAGTACACCTCCTCGAGGAGTAGCGCACAAGAGAGAGATACCAAAAGACTGAACAAGAATAAATTGTCCAGTTGCAGCTAGTGCATCACCTCCTCCAAACTTGCACCTTGATTCTGTGTAGCTTGGAGAGTGTGAGTGAGTGAAAAAATGAGCTAAGGCACTTCTTTATTTATATTTTTCTTATCCTTCTAGTTGGGACGAATTCTCTTCTAGGAAGGTGTCTTTTCATTATACTTTATTCTTCTGGGCCGACTTCTCTTCTAGGGTATTTCAACATATGTCCAATGGATCTCTTTCTTATAGAATCTTCTTTGCATCTAAGAAAGGTCATCTATGAGGCAAATATCCTCCCACAACTACCAAAACACCAACACATGCGACACTTATAAAGGTGCATACGCCACCTTGCGACATTTGTGACAATTAGGGTGAGATACCTAGGTGTGCAATTTTGGTGGGTAATAGATAATAACTGACATGTCCTTATAAAATGCGTACATCTTTCTATGTTTTCAAAATATGAAGGTTGGTGATTACCTCATTTTTTGTTGGAGCCACTTTGAAACATGTAGGAGAGATATGGTGACCCAAAACAATTCCTTCAGTTAGTAGCATACAAAATTTTTCATTACTGAGGGAAAGGTTCACCTCCTTGCATATTTTTAGCACCTTCTCCAAATTGCCCAAAGATTCTTCAAAATCTATTGTTGTATACTGTGAAATCGCCAATTTACACCTCTACACAATCATGAATTAAATCCAAAAAGATATTGAGAACAACCCATTCGAAATCAATTGGTGCATTGTAGAGTCCAAAGGAGAGTACTCGGTAGGAAAATGTTCCCCATGGGTAGGTGAAACTAGTTTTGTCTTGGTCCTCGAGGGCGATTTGGATTTGATTGTATCAGCTAAACCAATTGAGGAAGGACAAATATTTCTTTCCTACTAGTGTGTCAAGGACTTGATCAATAAAGGGTAAGGGTAAATGGTCTTTGTGAGTAGCTTTGTTTAGCTCCCTATAATCTACACATATTTTCCACTTCCCATTTTTCTTTGGAATGATCAGAAGTGGTGAGACCCATTGGCTATCGAAGATAAGATATATAAAGTTCACAGTGAGAAAATTTTGCAACTCATCCTTTATTATTTCTCGTAGGGTAGGATTCATTCTACGTTAGGGTTGTTAAACAGGCTGAGAGTTCTCTTTTATATAGATGTGGTGAGTGTGAATATCTAGACGGATTCCCTTCATATCAGTATAGCCTCCGAAAAATGCATCATTGTGTTCTTGTAGAAGTTTAATCAACTTCCCCTTTTATGAGGTTACAAGTTCAGAATTGATGTTCAATGTTCTATCTGGACCATTCTCTATTAGTATGTTAGTGGATGTGGTTATGTCATAGAGATGAATGGGTATGGTATCTTTCATCGTGGATAGATTAGCTAATAGATAGTTTTCTTGGGAAAATGGCTCCATGATATGGTTGAGGAAATGAGGAGTTGTTTGTGAGGATGAGCAAGAATTGGTTATAAAGTTATTGATCCCAACATCCTCGATATTTTCCTTGAAAGAGAGAAACTAATATAATGTAAGAAATTGATTGGAACTCTCTTCATTGTCACTATCCTCACCTTCCACCCATATAGGAATTTCTTGGTCTATGCTAGGTATTGGTAGGGGGTATATAGTGAGTTTCTTAGTAAAATTGTCATGGGAGATGGTCATGTCACTAGATATGGAGCCAATATAAGCATCAACAGTGGCCAACCATGGCCTCCCTAAGATCAAAGGGTAGCTTCCCAAGTCGGTTTTAGGATGCAAAACCATAAAATATGTGGGATACTCCCTGGAATTCATAGAAATCACTACATATTCTGGAATTCCCTCAGGTTTAATTATGGGTCGATCAATTAGTTGAAGGATTATGGGAGTTTGTCATAGTTCGGACAATCCAATATTTTCCATAGTTTCCTTTGTCGTCACGATGATAGAAGCTCCTAAGTCAATCAGAGAGTTAGGGATATGGATATCATTAATTTGGACATCTACTATAGGGATCCCATGATCTGAATACGTGGCAGTGAACATTTTTCCAAACATCAAATCCGTTAGTTTCCCGATCACATGAACAATCTAAGGATCCTTTCTTTTCCTTCCTATCTTCCTTAAGCATAGTTATCTAATGAATTTGGTATATATGAGAACATCCTTGATTGATTGAAATAGTTGGATTCTTACACACACATTCATTAACTCTCCTAAGAAGTTAAACTTTGGCTGAGTGGGGGTTTGTTTAGGCTTAACCTCTCTGGATAGTAAGGAAGTTGTGCATCCCCTGTGGGCTACAACTGGTTTGAGGTTCCAAGAGGAGTGGGTTGAAGTGTTGTGGGAGATTGATCATTAGAATGATAATCATAATTATGTATTGATGGATATTGAACTTCCTCCTCGTCATGTTCTGTAATGATGGGAGAAGTTCCTTTAATGAGGGTTCTCCCCGATCGTAAATGAATATCCTAACATTCCATAGGGGAGATAGAATAGGTATGGTAACTAAGCAACTCAACAGTATAAGTGGGCTAAGTTTCTTTATTGTTTGGGTTAACAGTGGGATATGCAAGAAGTTGTGGTCATGACGGTGGGTTATTCACAAGCAACTAGATTTGTTATTGGCAAGGAAACTGTATAGGTGAAACTTATAGTTGTTGAGGGAATTGTATGGGAGGTTTTTTGTTGGTTCCCAAAGGGAGGATTTCACCATCCTTGCTACGATGAGTGATTTTGGGTTGGTAGAGGCACCCATTGTTGATAAGGCATGGAGGGGTACCAAGGTTGAGGGGGATACTTCAATTGCGGGTTAGTCCATTAAGCATTATAAGATTGCAAAGGTTTAATTCCATACTTGGGGGATGCAACTTCCATGGCCATTTCTAAGTGATGAGGAAAACTTGCTTGGCCTCCACATTTACTCCCTGGTAGAGAGGGAAAATTGCTACTATCATGCTCTTATTCACAAATTATACATATCTCGATGTTATTTAATGGACAATCCTTTAAGGGATGCTTCTTTTTTCACTTGGGGAAGAATATTGACAAAGCTAGTCCAACTTCATCTCGCATTTTCTTAGCTTGCAGGGTGTCAAGCTGTGAACTCAAGGAGTTGAGTATATCAATCTTAAAATATTCTTGCAAGTTTCCAATCTATGCTCTAGTGATGCATCCCCGGGTTGTTTTAGTGATTCTGGCTACCATATCTCTTGGTCCCTTCCCTGGCTTGGAAGCTCCTCTTGAGTACCTTTTTCAAAGTTCACAAATATCACCATAGCTTGGTTGGGAAACATCTCCAACCCCCATTAGATTTAGAAGATCAATGCAATCATATTTGATTGCTTTCAACAAAAAAATCATAGAGTTTTGTCATCCAACTTACTTTATTTAGATTGATGTAAATTGTATTGGAACCATTCTATGTAGTCCTCCAAACTCTTATATGCCTTTTGGGTCATCTTGAAGCTTTCTTATTTATGATATTTTTCCTTGCAATAGCCTTGATACTTTTTAGAAATGTATTCTTCATGTATTCCCATGTTCCAATACTATTTCCAATGAGTCCCATAAACCAACGAAGTGCTACATTTTTTAATGTGGTAGGGAACAACTTTAATTTCTGGGCATTTGTGACATATTCATAACTTCTGTAGAGGACATCAAATTCAAAAAGAAACGTGTCTAGATCCTCACTTTCCATCCCATTAAAACTTGGAAAAGTTTAAGGAGGAATATTCTTCGTTTGTGCCACACCCCTAGGGTTTCTTATTGAGAATTCAAACGTAATAGTCTCTTCCTAGATGACTCCTGCTCCTTCTGCTCCATATTGTACCAAAAGCCCTGAAAATCAAGCCTTTGTTGCATTATTGATTATGCAGAAGAGGGGGATTCTATTGGTTCTTGAATTGGGTTTGAATGAAATTCCATGTCAGGTTGCCCATTGATAAGATCCTTTGTATTGGCTTATTCTAGAGTTGGGAGTAAAATTTCTTCATGAGCTATAGCAATAGATTTTTCTACATGATCAACTAAATTGATTGATTCTGCAATTGGAGGCGCATGTTTCCTCTTTGCTAAAGAGATGGATATTATGGTTCCCATTGCAGGTGTCTTTTTACAAGAGTTGGAGTTCCCTGAGCCTTCTCCTTTTGTTGATTTTCTTGCGAAGGAATTATTATATTGGGTGGTTTTCATGGTACTACTAAATTGAACTTTTGGATATCTAACTCTATTTATGCATTCTACTATGATATAAAAGTAGNGTCGGGCTATTTAATTACCTTTCTAAATTATATGAAGGCAAGTAAATAGTCCGCGCATTAATTTTGTCAACTTGGGGTTTTGGATTACTTGCAAGTTACTGTGTAATGTATATGTAGGTTATACTTCCTAATTTCATTGGTTTATCTAACGTGCAGTTATAGTTTCAACAATCACATTTGCAAGTAATGGCAAGTAAATAAAAAATCACACTGGCTTTGGAAGGAAAGTAAACTGACAGACAAGTGAATTGATTGGAAAGTAAATTGACAAGAAAGTAAAATGCGAAAAAATAACTTGACGGGAAAGTAAATTGCAGAAAGGTAGAGTGCAAGGATTGACTATTGCCAATAGTGATCATTGCCTATAATCCACAGAAATAAATGTGATTTTTTAAAATGAATGCAATCCTTCATAAATGAATATACTTTATTAAATCGAGGCAATCCTACATACACAAATCTGATTTATAAATTAAATGCAACCTTAAATAAATATAATTTATTGAAACAATTGCAATCCTATAGGAGTGAATATAATTTATCAAAGTAAGAGTAATCCTAAATGTAATCCTACATAAATGCAATTGGAAATAATATAATTTATCAAATAAATGAAATCCTATAGAAATAGATATACAACATTGTCCTGTGTGGAGTGGGCCCTGCCTCCTCATAATAGGGCGTTGGTGGTATTACAACAATAGCTCAAGTAAACTAACACAATCATGTAAATGACACATCAACCACAACTCTAGCAACTTCAATTAAGCAACAATAGTCTGTATACAAAATATAATTCCTTCAATCATTTCTCTCTACCCTTTTACAAGAGCAAGATGTCTGCTTTTATACTAGCTCTTAGAATATATAGAATTAAGGAGAGTAGACTGAGAGCATGCTTGAGAATCAACGGTTCTCAAGCTACTCTAACAACAACTATTATCGGATTCAATTTAGCAATGGATTTAATACAAAATAGACATTAAATTGTCCTTTTTACAACTTGAGAACCAACGGTCCCCAAGCTGTTCTAATAACATTTTCTTTCGGGTCAGTCTATCACTAGAATCAATACAAAATAGATATACACTTGTATTTTTCCACAACCACATAATAGTCAAAATAAGAGCTATGGATGTATGCCATGCACAGGGCCAATAACAACCTATGCAAACGAGATCCTTTTCCAAAAATACATCAATTCATGTCCTCATCCAATTGCATCCTCCCATGCCACCTGGAGCATCAAAATTTTAGCATGAATTTATGAATCTGCAACATTCACGTAGAGTCAAATCCACAACATTCTTATAGAGTCAGATCCACAACATTGCTGTAGATTCAGGTCTATGACATTTTTGTACATAAGATGTGCAACACTTCTCAAGATGGTTATAACTACACATTTCTTCCTACTTTATTAAAATAACCAATGAAATGTGAAAGAATGAAAACCAAAAGTACCTTATGACAAAATTGACATCCGAACAAAAAAAGGGTTAGTAAAGGATAGGAAGGATAGTGAAAAGAGATACAAATTATGCTAGAATTTTGATGAAAAGATGACATTTCCATAGTCAGTTGTATACCCAAAATAGATTTGCATATATACTCAGAAATAACCAATAATAAAATAAACCATTCACCAATATAATTCAACACAAGAGATAGACAAAACCATTGAGGTATGGTAACACCATATATTAATCCTTACGGAAGGATAAAACTCCTCAAGCAATCCTTGCTTGTACATTCACACAATTCTTCACCATGTTAATTACATTGCTTACATATCCTTTTATAGTATTCTCTATCTCCTAGGAACATTTTAGAGAAGGAATCTTCTAGAAATCCCATTTATTATTTCTAACTACCCATTTCTTACATGTAACTACCATAGGGGGGCTTATTTAGTACCATGGTGGACCTAGTCCACCTTACATTGAATAGCCTCTACTAATAATACCTAGCCCCCATTCTCATTGGCTACCTCCCATATTACCTCCCTAGGTATATTACATTCCACCCCCCTTAATCATGTTTCGTCCCTGAAACATGAGAAGAGACCATATGCTATGATCGATTGAGAATTGTAGCCAAATAGTACCAAGTACGACCATCCATCCATCCTAATGGAAGTCGAACATGATGCACAACTGTTTCCTTGCCACCATGAGCTTTCTCTGCATCATGTCAATGTTTCCATGGACTTGGTTCTCGAGCCCAATGTCTTCCTATAGTGTTGGTAGGCCTCCATGCACCACTTGATTGATTCCCTTGTTGGTTCCCCTCTAGTGCATAAGTGTGTTGATGTGTACACCCTTGTCTGGATGACTGTTGTTGCTCGATATGATGTGGATGGCGATATACAACAATTGTAGGAATTAGTTCCTTTTTCTTGAAGTCTTCCACCTCTTGTGCCTTGGAGTTAATGATCTCCATAGATTTTTTATTGTTTCTTCATGTGGCTTTACTTCATCTCCTTTTGTAGACTCTACCTCAGATTCAAGTTCGGATTCTACAAGAAATTTTGTGCTTGTTGTCATGGGCCCTTCTGTCTTACTAAGAGACACATCCTGCAATTTGATTTTCTTTTTCTTGTACCAAAGATTTAGAAACTTCTTTTTCACATTAATATTAATTGTACCAACTCAATCCATCCAAGGATATCCCAAAATAGTATCTACGTCACCCATATCTATAGCATAAAATTCTAAATGCAACACATATTTATCCATGGTAATCTTCAAAGATTTAAAAATTTGAACATTTTCCTCCTTAGCCTGTGTACTGTGAATATTCTTTTCAGTAACTTGCAATCTATTAACCAACTGAATATTGATAAAATTTGGTTGGCAAGTAGGGTTAATAGAAACGTTGACATTTTCTTTATGAATACAACCATGAACTTGTAATATAGATTTTCCACATGAAAATAAACCCTTGTTTCTCCCTTTATCAGCATGAGACCATTTATCTAAAATTAATTTTTCAAGTGCTTAATTAGAAAGTGTCATCAATTGGCTATATCGATGTGATTTCCACCAAATGGTCGCATCACCTTGTAATTTACACTCTACCCAATATTTCCAATTCTCTTTCCAAGATGAATTCAAGTCTTTTATGAATTATTCAATATTGGGGCCATCATATTTTCCAATAAAAAACATCTTTCTTGGGAGAAATCTTCAACAAAAACTAGGGTTAAAAATAACTTACTGCAGAAAATCATGGCTTTTTTTTCGGAAAACCCCTGAAAAAACTATTGAATTTAAAATGCTCATAACTTCACTTCCTGGACTCCGTTTCGGCTGATTTTTTTTTTGAAATTGGATATTTTTTCAAAAGGAATCCAAATATCCAATTACCTTCTCTCATCTATGATCCGGAAGTGTGCCTCTCCCTTTTTTGTCAAAAACATTCTACAAAAAATAACCAAACTTTCTTCCCTTCTTTGCCCAAGGCAAGATATGTAATACCAAATGTTGTATACCCAAAATAGATATGAAAATATACTCATAAATAACAAAGAATAAACCAAACCATTCACCAGGATATTGAACACAAGAATATAGAAAAAACCTTTGAGGTAGGATAACACCATATATTATTCCTTATGGAAAGAATGCACTCCTCAAGCAATACTTGCTTGTACAACACCAATATTCTTCATCGTGCCAATTACATTGCTTACATATCCTTTCATAGTATTCTCTATCTCCTAAGAACATTCTTGTAACGATCCCCTCGACCAACCTGAGGCAGGGGTACGCCACTCCAGAGCAACCACTCATGCTCTGATGCCAGTCGGTAACATTCCCAGCCATCAGGTCGAGCCATGCTACTCTAGAGAACATTTTCATTCCCATACTGCAGAACATACAGTAGCATACCCAGTAGTCAACTAAGCAATGCCACCTAAATTTACTCTTTAGACTACATGCAACTAAAACATATACATACAACACACTCGCAGAATCTTTACATCTAAACATAAACAAACAATTACTTTCTGTAACACATGACTTTTATATTAAAATAACAGTAATTACCGATATGCATCATTTACAGGAAATTACCCATAAGCACACAAGCAAACATAGTCACATATATGATAAAATCGTAACATAGGCATGTAAATAACAAAACAACATATCCATATATCATACAATTGGTACTTATCTTAGAAAGACTATCACCAACTTCGTACAGACCGTCCACGAA
>JASDQU010103472.1:343964-366423 GCA_032191745.1 Picea mariana | reverse complement strand
TAAAAAAAGAAAAATAGAAAAATATAAATAGATGATGATGACGATTAACTTTCACTAAAACTGAATTGGTCTATCAGATCATAAGAGGGTAAGTGACTACTTGTGATTCTTTATAATTTCATTTATGTGCTCCAAAAGCATTAAGAGAAGCTTTCCAAGATCACCATAGTTTTGTTGAGTTAAGAGGTTAGGAAGGTTGGTAGTGTGACAAATATTTTGAAAATGATATATAATCTGGGTATAGGCTAGACAATCTAAGAGAAAGTGTTTTTCATCTTCAACCTTCTTAGTGTCATAAAGGTGACACACTCTTTCATCTCATGGCGTTTTAGGAATTGATCAACGCCGAGTTTCACTATGCAGCTCGTGATCCTTATAATACCTTAACTTTCTTTTTTCCTCTAACTCTTTATCACACCACATTTTCTCCTTAAATTTTGATTTGATGATCTTTTTAATAGTATCTTTATNTATATATAATATTTAGCTTAGTTATATATGTGCTAAATATTGTATAAAAAGGTAATAGATTTAATTAAAAAATAAATCCCATGGGATATCACAGTTGGTGAGGCATGCATAGTTGGGGTTTCTGTTTGGCACCAAACCACCCTTACCATTCCCTTTGGCACCAAACCACCCTTACCGTTGTCGTTTGACACCAAACAACCCTTACCACCTCGTTTGGCACCAAACCACCCTTACCATCCACTAACTTAAGGAGCTCAATGTTAAGGCTTGACTAGTGAATGCATAAGAGTCCAAGTGTGGTGGATATATTTTTCTTGATATGCTTATGTATGTGTAAAAGTGTGAAAAAAATAAAATGCATAATAACATAATATCCAATAAAATGGTTTCTTGAGGGAGCAACAAGGAGACTATGATACTAGAAGAGCCGAAGAGGAAATGGGGTTGTTGGTTGAATTGGCATTGTCATTGTCCTTTGAAATTAATGCCCTTTTACGCTCATGTTTCCTTACAAATCTTGCATCAATATTTAACTTTTGGGTATGAACTAAGTACAAGTCTCATCCATGTCATATCATCGGGAAGAGTCTTATCATGGAAGAAAAGGTCTCTCATTGTCTTTTCCTTACAAATTTTACCATCATGGGAGATTATTCAGCCATTCGTGGGCATGGATAGAAGGAAATATCCCATCTCATGGTATGTTTTCCCATGGTTTTAATGGTTGTTATGGTTGGAAATGGAAAGCGTTTCCTAGGTGTTTATAGTTGGTAATAGACCATAGAATTTGGGGGAATATTTCTATTGAAAATGTGGGAAAAAATGGGATGGTTGAAGAGAAATAACATGCCTGGAATGCCCATCATTGTTGAGGAAATATCTTTGGACCTGCAACCCTGTTATTTCTATCCATTCATTGTTAGAGGTCAAGTGTATTTTGTCTTAGGTTATTAACAAAAGAAATACAATAGATTGAGATGTTTCTACACATGTTGAAGAGCATTGGAAAGAAAGAGAAATCCAAGGCACTATTGAATAGAGAAGGAGTGGTTCTTCCTTGTGTTATGTGGGGAAATGAAAGAGAGTGTCATGGCTAGCCTAACTATTGGAAGAGAACCTGGAGATCTTTGTAGTGAGTAGATTTGGCTTTCCATGAGAGTAATGGGTTGGGTTCAATGATTTGAGAGACCCATAGTAGGTTCCTTAACCCTCATGGAATCATGGTCTATCTTGGGGGTGGAATTCATAATGTATTCCTACCACTAGGTGGAAAATCACTCCTCAACAACCAATTTGGTGGGCATAGATTTATTTAAAAATAAGTATTCATGGTTTTCTTTTTGTTGAATGATTTCCTATTTTGTTAATGCATTGAATTTAATGTGTAACAAAACAATTCATAATATGAATGGTTAATTCCTCTACTATTTTATATTTGCATGTGAATTATGTAATTTATTGTTGTTAGAGTTTGGGTTCATCTTCATATATGGTTTATGAGGCAAAGAATATAGTTGGTAGCGTTGGATGGTCAAGGAAGGTATCCTAGGGACACTACAAAATCATAACAAAGAAATTCAATTTTTCTTTGTAGTACCCCATCCCCTCAAAAGTAGTATAAAGGGGGTTGGGAATGCCATGAAGTGGTATTTCTAGTTTGGCTTTATTTGAAAATACATATTCATGGTTTTCTTTTTTTTGAACCTTTTCTATTTTGTTAATGCATTGAATTTGATAGGTAGCAAAATCATTCATAATATGCATTGTTAATTCCTCTACTATCTTATAATTTCATGTGAATTATGTAATTTATTGTTTTCAGAGTTTGGATTCATCCTCGTAGATGGTTTATGAGGAAAATAATATAGTTGGTAGTGTTGGATGGTCAAGGAAGGCATCCTAGGGACACTACAAAATGATAACAAAGCAATTCAACATTTCTCTATAGTACCCCATCACCTCAAAAGTAGTATAAAGGGGCTTGGGTATGCCATGGAGTGGTATCAAAGCTTCTAGTTTCTAAACTAGAGTTGTACTAGGTAGAAAACCTAAGTGTTCTATAATATATAGTTTTCAGGGAAACCATTTAATAAAACACCTCAATGAACATTGTATTGATTTGGTTAAGTTGAACACTCATAATGATGAGTTGATGATCGATATTCATAATATATATCAACACTAAGAATGTGGGTTTTCTTATGGAGTGAAGAAGTTGATATGATTATGAGACCAAGTGGGTGATCAAAACCGTGGAGAAGGAAAATTTGTATTTCCTTGTAGCTTACTAAAAAGATTTAGGTGTTAAAATTTGTTAGGCATGAAAGATTTTATGCATTGGACTGACTATGAAATTTTCCTATATAATACTAAGTGGTCAAAAGATCAATTCTAGGAAATCAGAATTAGGGAAAGATGCAAGTTACAAGGGACCATTCAAGTTACATGCTCATGCAAGGTTCATGGGCATGAATAAAAGCTATCCCTAATAGAGAAATGAAAAAATTACATATAATGAAAAAATGTATAGGTGTGTGATGGTGCTCGTTCAAATGACTTGAGGAATATTGAAAGCTTAAATTTCAGAAGAGCCTTAATAGTTTTGAGGGAGAACTTTAAAAAATTCATGATGTTTTTGAGGGAAATTTTTCCAAATAGCCCTGATAATTTTCAAGGTAGAATTTTTTAAAATCCCCAATGGTTTCAAGGGAGAAATTTTGAAGAGAACCGATGCTTTTGGGGGAAGATATTACGAAGATCATTGACAACTTAAAAGTTTGAGCATGAACTTTTGAAGGTAAAGTTCATAAAATCCTTGATGGTTTTAAGAATGTTTGAAAGTTTAAAGTTTAGAACAGTCCTGATGGATTTTCAAGAATGTTCAAATGTCGAGGTTCATTAGAGTCCCAATGGATTTTTTGACATGTTCAAAATTTGAAGTTCATAAGAGTCTATTGATGGCCATAATTGACCATATTGAACATTAAGGGTATCACCCAGTCAGGCTCCAATTAAACCCTTTTCCATTTGGTGTGGTCATCCCGACTGGTTATAATGGGTCCAATTATCCTTATTTAAACTAACCTAACCTAAAATTAATATAATATAAACTATCCTAACCTAAACTAAGTCTAAACCTATCTCCCTTATTATTGATGTAAATTAATGCTTGGATACTATAAACCAGCGAAAGAAGATTTACCTTCAGGAGTTGCTCGAAAAGAAAATCTTCAAAATTCACTACAACCAAGACTAAGCTAAGTCACTGAAATATTTTCTCCAACGTATGGAGACTTTTAAAAGGATATCTAATAACAAGAAAAACTAACAAAATATTTAAATTAAAGAACAATTGCATAATTATTTCTGCTAATCTATATTCACTAATCTAATATAACTAATAAAAGCTTAAGACTAACTCATGTATGTGAAAAAGAAGAAACAAAAATGAATGAAGATATAGATCTATCAAAATATTATTGCAATCAATTAACTGTAAATAAAATGAATATTCATTTAAACAATTAAATCAAACTTTATGTATAACAACATTCACACACATATATTTTTGCAAAGCACTTATGCAATGATACAAATTAATATAATTATTATTGCAATCAATTAACTGTAAATAAAATGAATATTCATTTAAACAATTAAATCAAACTTTATGTATAACAACATTCACACACATATATTTTTGCAAAGCACTTATGCAATGATACAAATTAATATAATTGATCAATAGTGATCAATTATTAAATATCGATATCAAAACACAAGATAAAATAAAATAATTTCGATGAATAATGAGAAAGAAAAATACCAGCAACAATACTTAGTACACTTGCTCCAATTGAAATATGAAATCAAAATGATCTAGCAATTATATTAAAGAAAAGGACTAAAAAATAGTGTCAAGAGTTTTGTTTTCCCAAAATCCGAATACCCCACTCTCTTCGTACTCTTTTATAATAAAGAGTTGTGAAATACAAAATAAAGATAAGTAATATTTCCTCAAAACTAGGAGGGAATCATATCAAACTTGATTATGGCATGTTCTAAAAAAAACTTTAATCATAACTAAGTTTTTGACAAACTTTTCAAAAATAAAAAAGTTATTGTCTCAAAAGAATTTTGAATAGCCAACAAGCATGAACAAACTAACAACCATGATAAAATCGAATAAATAACTTTGACAATCGTTCCATAAGCTAGTTGTCAGAGTACCAGTAAATCACAAAATAAAACAAATTAATAACAAACTTACTTTAAATAGAGTAGCTATAGAATCTACAATTATGTAGTTTCTCTTAAATAAGCAAATAAAATTAATTAAAACAAATAAAAAACAAATTCATATCTCAAATAAAATAAGAATCAAACTTCAAACAAACTATTGGACACATTGATCACACTAAGAGGGAAGGTGAAATCAGTGTGAGGGCTATTCTACACTTCTCACAAAAATTTAGTTAGCAATCACCATTCACAACATCATTACTTATTACTTCCATTCATACTTAGTTGCTTGCATGCAAATATATCTCAATGACATACATTAACAATAAAGAGTTATGTACCATCAAAATAAAGAACACAAGGAACACTAAACATATGTATAATTTCTTTTGTATTACAGACTAAAATCCTTGGGTTTTATCAGCACCAACTAAAATAGAGCACCAACTCCAAGAGAGCACCAACTCTCAATGCAAGGCCCAACTTGCGTATCTTAGCACCAACCAAGATGTGAGGAATCCAACCCTCAAGTACAACACCCACCTTGTAGACAGAAATGAATCTGTCAAACTGTACCAACAATCTATACCAACACAAGTGCATCAACTATGCACAACATGGCACCTCAGCCTGCCTCATCAATATCATCATCCAAATATGATATACATCTCTATAACAAACCTGGTGTATGTGATCATATACCTGCAAACCTTCCTTAACTTCAATAACAAGAGACTAGCATTTTCATCAAACTTTACTGAAGTCTCACAAGACTAATTTTGGATTAGTCAACAACCCTAAATTACAACAATCATAAATTTATACCTATAATGAATAAAGGTATGAAAATGGTACACAATGTTTTTCGATGTTGTTTCTACAATTTCTCCAGGTTTCACTTCTTGGAACCTCCCAGAAAAGTAGTTATAGAAAAAATGGAAGGCCTTGCTGAATTCTGGCTTATTCTAGAGAGGAACTTGTAGAGATTTAAACACACAGAATATTTGATGTATGGATATGAAAATTGTACACAAAATACTGCATACTTTACTTTAACCAATTCATTTAGTATTACTGAATTTGAATCTGTTATGAGGAAGTTATGACATTTTTACTCGGAACACCTGTTTTAGTCTAGTTTCAAGACAAGCCACAAACCCTATCTTCCCACAGAGTGTAAATCCCATAATACAACGACCCACAAGCTAACAAATTTATCACATTTATTTGCATATGTTTTCTCAACAACCTCCATATTTTTCTATCCAAATCTTTATATAAAACAAGTTATTGCAAAAATGGTGAGATGACTTGTAAATAGCATACCTTAGAAAGCATCATCAAAAGACTTTATCCTCCCTTGAATTTCGGCCTTCTTTACTTCACCTTCCCTTTGAAATTCGCCTTAGATCTCCATTGGTTACCTAAGTCACTTGTATATATTCAATATTCTCAATGGAATGCAAATGGGAGACCCTTGTTCTCTTATTTATACTCTCCAAGTAGCTTCCTCTAGAAGTATCCACTTAACCACTTTTTTCACTTAACCACTTTGTCCACTTAGTCACTTTGTCCACTTAACCACTTTTTCCACTTAGCCACTTTGTCCACTTATCCACTTTGTCCATTTAACCACTTTGTCCACTTAGCCACTTTTTTCACTTAACCAACTTTGTCCACTTAACCACTTTATCCACAAATAGTAAACTCTCCACTTCTAGTTGCAACTAATTTATTTTTAATTTTTTTCTTGTTGCAAAAAGTTAACCCATGACTAACCAATTTGACTGGTCAACTCCTTCTAGGAGCTTCTAGAATAATTTGACTTCTTTGACCTTCTAGGGGCTTCTATATAACTCATTAGGGTTCTCCAACTTCACATGGCCATAAATATCTAACTATGAGGAGTTATGTGACATTCCACATTTCACAGGAAATGACATGACATATACTCTCCATATGGAATAGTTTCTTCTGAAAATTGACTGATCTTCATTACATTATTCCTTAATAAAACTTAGGCTCCCTAACCACTGCTACTCAACCACCTAACCATTTGGACTTCACAAAGCATCTTCCCCTGAGGGATTTCACCATAAGGGGACCACTTTGAGAACTTTATCCAAGAGCATCTTCCCGTGAGGGATTTCAACATAAGGGGACCACTTTGGAGTTTATCCATTTGGTTCTTCCTATCAACCATGACATGACATCAATGGTACAAATCCCTTTAATATCAACACATCCTTATGACACCACTTGAAATCAACCCTTTGACAATAATTACATCAATGACCATATAACCAATAACCAATATATCAATGATACAAACAAATCACTTAGACAATACTTGACATCAACCCTTTGACATCAATGAAAACATAGTACAACAATATACTCCTTTGTCATTGATGGAAACACCAACATTGATGTCAATACCAATCATTGATGGAAACATTTGGACACGGCAATGCTCATGCTCCCTCTATGATCATTGCTCCAAATCAATGTTCATATCACCACATCAATGTGACTATCTCTCCCCCTTTGACATCAATTGAAAAGGGTATTTCTCTCCTTGGGGATGCTCCCCCTGCCTGAACTCTCCTTGGGGATGCTCCCCCTATATGGATGCTTTTGAATTTCCTTTATATAATCTTTCCTCTTTTGAACAAGGGATATCACTCTGATGAAATTCTTAAGACATATCACTCATGCTCCCCCTATCACCATCACCCCCCCTGAAAACATGCCTCTATGCTCTCTCTCCTAGCATCTAACTCTCTATCCTACATCTAATGAATATCTCCTCCTGGAATCATGGGAAGAAGAATAAATCCCCCTGTGGGTATGTATCCCACTATCTTCTCTACAATATGAACAATATGCTACTACTGCAATCTTCTTCTGCTACAAATAGTACTTCTCAACCGAAACAACTGCTCAAGAATGATCTTCTCTTCCTATGAAAATCCTTGGACCTATCCATGCATTAGATGTGCCATGCCATACATGATGAAGAAAAAATATGTGTCAACAATGAATAGAGAATCATGAACAAAACATCAACCATGTACATCCTGTGCCATACCATGTTCTAACCATGCACATCAACACCATACAATAAGATCTCATCAATGAAGTATATATGCCAACAATATGTGCTGAAAAGTGTACCAAGCATATATCATGATCATCAACAAGTGCCTCTATCAATGTACCAATAACATCTTCAACATTCCAACCATGTGCCTCAAACAAGTGTCATATCACATATGATATGCCTCTATCATAAACCAAGTTCCACAAACCATGTGTCAAGATATCTATCTCAACCATCAAGCATCAAATAATGTACCAACCAAGCACCAAAGCAAGTGTCTCAAATATCCCATACATCATGTATCAAAGTATATGCTAAGGAAGTAATACCAATGATGTACTTTAACCAAGTAATATCACCCAAAATCATCTTCCATATACCAGTGCATCAACCATAGATCAAGCTATGACTCATCAATGATGTACAACATAACTACCTCATCAACTCATCAACTACATGTCCCAATATGTATCTCAAACACATGCCAAATTCATGCACCGAGACATTCAACAAATATGTCTCTAACAATACATCATAAGATATATCAATGGAGCTCACATATGTACCAGCCATGTATCATGACCGATCTGCCTCAAAAACCATTCACTACAATAAGTACTAAGCATCCAATAGTAGCTCTAAACATGTACTAAGAGTGTCCCTCAATAGATCAATGATATGTCTCTAGATTCCATCTTTTCAACATTGTCTTCCTTCCTAGCTTCATGTTTTCTTCTTGTCATGCTATATGAAGCACTCTTCATGGATTGTCTTCTTGTGTTCCAACAATCTTAGGATTTGTGGCCAAACCCACTACAGTTGTAGCATCTCATGGTGTGACAATGAGAAACAATATTTTCCACTTGATTACATCTCCAACACCTTAGGGTGTTATGAAACCTTTCAACATATTTCCTTGTATAATGTATGCAATCCAAACCTTTGTGACCATATTCATTACATGAGAAGTAGAGACCATGAAAAACATTTTCATACCTTTTCTTTAGTGTCCATATTGAAGGTGCCTCTCTTCTGAAGTTTCTTTGAGGTGTAAATATGGCTTCTTGATGTCTTCCTTGCTTTGTTATTTTGAAAGTTTCCTTCCCTTTTGTAGATGGTTGAATTGCAACATTTCTTCCACATTTTGAGAATGAAGGACTTACTGCATGCTTCTTAGAAGTTCTTTCTTCAAGGTGTGTAGCTTCCTTGTATCCAAGACTTGATTTATCATTTGATGATCTTTGACTATCCAAGATTTCATTCAATATTGCTGATCTATTCATGAACTTGTTATGAGTGTTTGACTTATCTACTTTCTTTCTAAGATAAATAGCTTCAGCTTCCAACTTATGGCATAACTCTTCCTTTTCATTTAATTGATTCTTCAATAGTTCATCTATTCTTTTGGCTTCTTCAATTTGGATCTTCAAATTGACATTAACTTCAAGACTTTTTCTAAGCTCAACATCTACCTTCTTCTTTTCTTTTGCTTGATTAATTATTTCATTCTTTAGTCTTTTGATCTCTTCTTCTTTTTCTTCTAATTGAGTCTTTTTACTTTCTTCTTGTTATTTGAGCATTTTCTTTAGTTCCATGATATGCTTTGGGTACTTTTCTAAGACTTCATTAATGCATTTTTTAAGATACTCAGACGAAATTGAATAATGTCCCATTTGCATGCTAACATCACCTAAGTCAAACAAATTTTTTTCTTTAAACTTCAACAACTCTTATTCTTCATCTACACAAACTTCTACTATATCTTCTTCTTCATTTGTAAGAGAACATTCAACTTCACTAGGAGTATTATCATTACAATATTTTGGAGAGTCTTTACCTTCATTGTCCTTGATGGAGTTGTCTTCTTTGTCTTGATATACCTTCTCTAGCTTCAACCATAGATCCTTGGCGGAAATACATTGTCCCATGCTTTCTTTGACAAAACTTGAGAGTCCATTGAAAATGGTCTTGAGAGCTAATGCATCATTCTTTTTTTCTTTCTTTTGAGTTGCAAACTTTGACTTATTCTTCAAGGGAACTGATCCACAAATAGTTTCTTTCCAAACACCTACTCCTTTTTCCTTCAAATACCCTTTCATTTCTATTCTCCATGCTAAATGATTTGTCTCATCAAAGATTGGAACTTCATCATCCATTTGTATGTCCATGGATATCCTCCAAGCTTGTAAGGATTATAGTGAAGGCCTTATCTAATACCAATTGTTGGACACACCGATCACACTGAGAGGGGGAGGTGAATTAGTGTGAGGGATACTTTACACTTCTCACAAAACTTTAGTTAACAGTCACCATTCACAACATCATTTATTATTACTTCTATTGATACTTAGTTTCTTGCATACAAATATATCTCAATGAAATACATTAACAATAAATATCTATGCACCATCACAATAAATAACGCAAGGAACACCATATATATGTATAAGTTTCTTTTGTATTACAGACTACAATCCATGGGTTTTATCATCACCAACTGAAATAGACAACTAAATCCAAGAGAGAACCAACTCTCAATGCAATACCCAACGTGTGTATCGCAACACCAATCGAGATGTTAGGAATACAACCCTTAAGTACAATATCCAACTTGTAGACAAAAAACAATCTATCAAACTATACCAACAATCTATACCAACACAAGTGCATCAACTATGCACAACCTGTCACCTCAACCTGTCTCATCAATATCATAATCCAAATATGATATGAAAATCTATAGCATACCTAGTGTATGCGATCATAGACCTATAAACCTTCCTTAACTTCAACAACAAGAGACTATCATTTTCATCAAACTTTACTTTAGTCTCACATTACTAATTTTGGATTAGTCAATAACCCTAAATTGCAACAATCATAACTCTGTACCTGTAATGAATAAAGTTCTGAAAATGGCACACAATGTTATTCAATGTCATTTCTACAATTCCTCCAGGTTTCACTACTTGGAACCTCCCAGAAATTAGTTATAGTAAAAATGGCATACCTTGCGGAATTCTGGTTTATTTTGGAGAGTGAACTTGTAGAGAATTCCACGTGAAAAATATTTAATGTATGGATATGAAAATTGTACACAACATACTACATACTATATTTTAACCAATTCATTTGGTCTTACTAAATTTTAATTTTTTATGAGGAATTTATGACATTTTTACCCAAAACACTTGTTTTATACTAGTTTCAGGACTAGCCACAAACCATATCTTCCATAGAGTGTAACTCCCAAAATACAACGACCCGCAAGATGAAATTTTTATCACAGTTAATTGGATATATGTTTTCTCAATAGCATCCACATTTCACTATCTGAATCATTATATAAAAAATTTTATTGCGAAAATGGGGAGATGACCTGTAAATAACATACCTTAGAAAGCATCATCAAAAGACTTTATACTCCCTTGAATTTTGGCCTTCTTTACTTCACCTTCCCTCTGAAATTCGCCTTAGATATCCTTTGCTTACCTCAGTAACTTGTAGATATTAAATATTCTCAATGGAATGCAAATGGGAGACCCTTGTTCTCTTACTTATATTCTCTAAGTATCTTCCTCTAGAAGTATCCACTTAGCCACTTTGTCCACTTAACCAACTTTGTCCACTTAACCACTTTATCCACAAATAGTAAACTCTCCACTTCTAGTTGCAACTATTTTAATTTTAATTGTTTTCTTGTTGTAACCACTTAACCCATGACTAACCACTTTGACTGGTCAACTTCTTCTAAGAGCTTCTAGAATAATTTGACTTCTTAGATCTTCTAGGGGCTTCTAGATAACTCATGAGGGTTCTCCAAATTCACATGGTCATACCTCTCTAGCCATGAGAAGTTATGTGACATTCCACATATCACCGGAAATGAAATTACATATACTATCCATATGGAATAGTTTCTTTTGCAAATTGATTGATCTTCATTACATTATTCTTGGTTAGTTCAGTTAGCCACGGGGGCTAAGAGGAAAATCAATGAGTTGGTTAAATATTGTCAAATAGACATGAATGGGCTTAGAACAAACTTATATGTAAACATAATACCGTTGGGTTCATATGACTATCTAATTGGCATGAATTTGTTGGAGAAACATCAAGATGTCCTAGATTGTTACAACATGACAATCATATGTATTGATGAGGAAGGCTAGCAAGGTAAGATTCAAGGCATTCTAAGAGTTGTAGTTGTTAGAGAGATTTCAGCTATACAGTTGAGGAAGAGATTTAGGAAGGGATGTCAGATGTTTGTATCCCATATGGAGGAGGAATCCAAAGACAAAGTGGCAAGCATTGAAAACCATCCAGTCTTGAGGGATTTTGCCGATGTTTTTAGAGAAATCCCAGGATTGCAACCAAAGAGAGACATTGATTTCTCTATCGATTTGGTGCCAGGAGATGCCCCAGTGTCTAAGACACCATACATAATGGGTACACCAGAATTGAAGGAGTTATAGATGCATCTTGAAGAGTTGTTAAAAAAAGAGTATATACGCCCAAGTGTGTCACCTTGGGAAGCCTCGGTTCTTTTTTTGAAGAAGAAGGATTGAAACTTAAGGATGTGTATTGATTTCAAGCAACTTGATAAGGTTCCCATAAAAAATAAGTATCATTTTCCCATAATTGATGATTTGTTTGAGCAACTAAAAGGTGTAAGGATCTTTTCAAAGATTGACTTGAGATCAAGCTATCATCAAGTAAGGATAAATGGAGAAGACATCAACAAGACAAAATTCATAATAAGATATGGGCATTCTGAATTCACGGTAATTCCATTTGGGATATCAAATGCCCCAACATTTTGTATGTGTTTGATGAATGGAGTGTTCAGGGAGTACCTGGACAAGTTTGTAATTGTGTTCTTAGATGATATACTCGTTTGTTCTAAATCATAAGAGTAACATGAACAACATTTAATAATGGTGTTGCAAGTTTTAATAGAGCATAGATTATATGCTAAGCTAAGTAAGTGCATCTTTTATCAAAATAAGATTCACTACTTGGGGCATATAATATCAACAACAAGGATAGAAGTTGATTTTAAGAAAATAGATTCCATTAGAGTATGGCCAACGCCAAATAATGTGACGGATGTTAGATCATTCATGGGACTTTCTGGTTATTACAGAAGATTCAAAAAAGGATTCTCAAAGATTGCAAGTCCAATCACTTCTTTGCAAAAGAAGGGTGTGAAAATTAAATGGACTTCCAAGTGTGAAGAGAGTTTTCAACAGTTGAAGGGAAGATCGAAAAGTGCACCAATCTTGAAGATTTCCAATCCAAACGAAGATTTTTTTGTATGCACCGATGCATGCAAGGAATGACTCAGTGGAGTTCTTAGTAAAAAGGATCATGTAGTATGCTATGAGTCTAAAAATTAAAAGAGCATGAGAGGAATTATGATGCACATGACTTGGAGTTAGCAATTATTGTACATGCATTAAAAATGTGGAGGCATTAACTTATGGATAAGAAATTCAAGCTAAGGACACATCACTAGGGTCTAAATCATTTGTTTGGACAACCACCACTAAATGTTAGTCAAACTAGATAGCTATAATTTCTAAGTGAATACGACTTCGAAATTAAGTGTATAAAGGGAAAGGGAAATCAAGTGGACGATGCACTCAGAAGGAGAGCTCATGAAGTGCATATTGCAGCCATTAGCATGTACATTACAGATCTAAAGGACAAAATTATTGCAACAACAAATTCAGATCAACACTATGTGAAGATAAAAGAGGCATTACAACAAGGTAGTTTTCAGCAGAAATTTAATTATTATGAGTTGAAAGAAGATGGAATTCTCATGTACAAAGGTAAGGTGTATGTGTTGAATTCTGAGGAGCTGAGAAATGTAGTGTTGAAGGATATGTAGAATGTGCCATATGTCGAGCACCCAGGATATCAAAAAACAATTGCAGCGGTGAGAAGCCAATATTTTTGGCCAGGAATGAAGAAAGAAGTGGTCAATTACATATCCATATGTATAGAATACCAAAAGGTAAAGAAAGAAGATAGACACCCAACAGGTTTGCTACAACCATTTCCCATTCCATAATGAAAGTGGGAGGTAGTTAAATTGATTTTATTACTAACCTACCCAGAACATTGAAGCAACATGATTCCATCATGGTGGTGGTGGAAAAATTGACTAAAGAAACACATTTCATTCCAGTAAAAAATACACACAAGGAATACAATATCGCAGAAATTTATATGAGAGAAGTTGTTAGGATACATGGAGTGCCTAAAGCAATAGTTTCAGAAAGAGACACAAAGTTTACTTCCAATTTTTGGAAGGGTTTTTTCAAGGGATTTGGGAAAAATTTAAATCTTAGTACAACATATCATCCAAAGTCAGATGGGAAAACATAAAGGGATAACATAATAATTGAGGACATGCTTAGAATGTATGCGATGGATCAACCATCAAAGTGGGAATATTATATTCATTCAGTTGAATTTTCCTACAACAATGGGTATGAGGCCTCATTGAAAATGAGTCCATTTGAAGCATTGTATGGAATAAAATGTAACACACTAGTGAGTTGGGATAATCCAGTAGACATAGCAGTTCTTCAGACATAATTTTTAAAAGAAATGGAAGATCAGATGGAAAAAATAAAGAAGAATTTGAAGGCTACCTAGGATAGGAAGAAAATTTATGCAGACGGGAATATAGTTTTCAGAGATTTTAAAGTGGGAGAACATGGTTTTTTGAAAGTGAAGGCAAATAGAAGTTCATTAAAATTAGGAAGTTGCTCAAAGTTGGTAGCAAGATATTGTGGGCCTTTTGAAATATTAGAAAATATAGGTCCAATTGCATACATGTTATCTTTTCCTGCATCCATGAGAGTGCATAATGTATTTAATTTGTCATTATTAAAAACATATGTGCCTAATCCTAACCACATAATTGATTGGAATCTGATCCAGGTGGAGCATGAAGGGGATTTCCAGGTGGAACCAGTATGCATCCTGGACCGAAAAGTCAAAGTGCTCAGGAACAAAGCCATAGGGCTGGTAAAGGTTAAATGGACCTTTTACGGTCTTGAAGATGCTACATGGGAGATGAAGAAAACATGTGGGAATAATACCCACAAATGTTTGAAAGTTTTGAAGAAAACATAACGCAAGACTCCATTTTGAGCAACTAGAGTTCTAGAACCACATCTTAGAGGCCTAGCCAACTATGTTGGGGACCTTGATAAAAGAATGGATCATTCCTTGGGTTAACCTTGATAAAAGGATGGTACATCCCTTGGGTTATCCTTGATAAACAAATTTTTCCTTCGTTGGGTTAGCGAGTTGAGAGGAACAACATATTTTGGTTGGAGCTGTTGCTAGAATTGTTAAATTATAGAATTTTTATTTCTAACTATTGTGATGTAAATTTGCATATATGTATATTGGCATAGAGTGCACCGAGGACGATGCACAATTGTAGGGGAGGGGAAATGTCACATACCCACTATAATCCCTAATTTAATTAATGCTTATGTAGACATAATGTATGGCTACTACCAAAGTGATGTAATATGTGAATTGTATTTCCTTGTTTTATTAATAAAAATGTGATGCCAACTACTAAGGGGACATGGACAAGAGACAGGGACTGAATTAATCCACAAGATATGGGAGTGTCTAGGATAATGGCCAAGAGGGGTCCAAGGGGGGGGAATGCCCATGTTATTAATTTAACACATTTCTTAAATTTTCTATTTGTATATGAACCTTCCCATTTCTGATTGAGTGTTTCCAAAGCTAATCATTGAATACATGTAAGAGGGTGGGTGTGAGTAGTCACATCCCAAATTTACTAGGCATGTGGGGGTTGAGTGTAATCAGACTAGGGAACAATGTGAGTCAAGAAAGGAAATCCAAAAGAGAGGAAACTCGTATGGGTTGGGACAACAAGTTTTAGGGAGTCAAGTTTGTGAATGAGAAGGGGACAAAGAGAAAGAAACAGAGCCAGAAGTCGATGCAGCCATGGAGGGAGAATTGTAAATAAAGATGGAGTGTAATTGGAGACAATTGGAGCTATAAAACTAAAGAGCCAGGTTTCCAGGCCTGAAGAGTGAACTCCTAGGTGAGTTTCACTAAAACAACACATGGTTGTTGTTGGTTTGTTGATAGTTTTCCTAGCAATATTTTCCCTTGAGTTTCCAGCTAAGCAATTCCTAGTTTCATGTGCCAGAGAGACCTCGATAAACGAATGGCTCATTCCTTGGGTTAGACTTTATAAATGGATGGTACATCCCTTGGGTTAAACTTGATAAAACAATGGTTCATTCCTTGGGTTGGACAGGTCAAGAAGAAGAGAGATGGTGGAAAATCGGGGTAGCTAGAGGAAAATATCAGTTGAGTTGAGAGTTTTATGAGTTGTGAGTGTATTGTGAGAGACCACCCTCTTTTTTGGATTTCTATCCTCAACTCAAGGGTGACTGCCATTGATATTTGGGAAAATCAGTCTATGGTTGGGTGGAATGTCCATCCCAAGAAGTTGGTTGCACAACTATTGTGAAAATATAAGTGTTTTATCTTGCTATTGTGTTAAATGATGTGTTTAATTTATGTGCATGAACTATGTGTAAATAAGAATGATTTATATGTTGTTGTAATGAGTTGTTAGCTACGTTTCATGTTGATTAATAAAATGCAGTGAATGCTTCTATTTTGTAATTAAAGACAATAGCTAAATCTGTTTTAGTTTGTAATGAAAGCTACATGAAATTGGCTAACAGTAAAATAGTTAAGTAGTTAGATACTTTTTTTTTAAGAGTATTTTGTGCTGTAATGTCGCTCAGATGGGTTGGGGAACGTTATAGGTCAAAAGTGATCCAGAAGGATCCAAAATGCTCAAAAATTGATATTCTTAAATGCTTTTGATTTATTTTTTTATTGTGTAGAGCTCAATGATAGCTTTCCAACAATAAAAAAATTGCCTCAAACGAAGTTCATATGAAGAAGTTATGGCCGGTCAAAGTTTGGTCAAATTAGGGAAAAATCAAAGCAAGGGTACCATGTGGCATGCCCATAGGCTTCCATGTGTCCTTTCCATACATTTTGTACAACTGATAGGATGACATCATGCCGATGTCAACAGGATGATGTGGCATCACGAGAGGCTGCTATGTGTTACTCATTTTGGGCATTTTCAGGCACCCATGTAGAACAATAAAAAGTTGCCATGTGTCAACTATACGATGATGTGGAAGGTGAGAGGTGGCAGGTAAAATCAACATCTATACGTTGATGTGGAAATGACAGGGTAGTGATGTAGTAGAGTGTTGATGTATGAAGATGACTATGCATGCAAGTGGACCAACTAGAGAGTGTCACACGACACTCTCTGATTGGCCAGTAATGGATAAGGGAGAATAAAATTAGTTGGGTTGGATGAGAATTGAACCCATGAACTATGGAGGAACATTCCAAATATATGCCAACAACTCAGGAATATACCTTCTACCAATGTGCCACATATGTGTGTTGGGTATAACAACCAACAATATAATATTTATGTTTAATCAATACAACTCGAGATTCTAGTGGGTGGTTTGGCCAACCTAGGGCTATTTAATGGGAATGAAAACCAATGTAGAAGGTATGGTGAGTACATTATGGCGGATAGAAGTTTGTGCCAAGTTTGTATTTACTTGTTTTATGTGCAAGAGGTGTTCTAGTTTTGATTTGCCTCAGTTTACGTGCTATTGAGTTCTTTGAGGGAAGTATATGATGTTTATACTCATTTTTCTCAGGAATTTGAGAGAAATCTGATGGTGATTTTATCTTTGTGTAAAAGTGTTGCATATGAAAGTATTAGTTAAGATTGCTATGTATGGGATCTATAGTCTTGTTACACATGCAAAAAGGGATTTTTGGGTACCTATTCAGAACATAGTCAAGTTTATACTCATTTTTCTTAGAATTTTGAGAGGAATTCAATGGTGACCTTTCTTTTATGGGATTGAGCAACAAACTTGAAGGGTGTCTTCAAAAACTTGGTATTTGTAAGTCCATTCATTGTAATTTTGGCATTTGAAGATTAAAGAGTGGTCTCACTGATTGAAAAGGGACCCAGAGACGTAGCCCAAGATGGGTGAACTCCGTTAACAAATTATTATTGTTCCATTTGAGTTGTTTTTTTATCTTATTTTACTTCATTTCCACAAGTTATATTTATCAGTTAATGAAGTTTATGGAAAAGTAAGCGTTTTCACATGTTATTTACAAATAGTCAAAGACGATCTTCATTTTTCAAATCTGGTTGAATATTTATGTGTATTTAAGAAATAATTTTACATATAAGGATTTTCGGATCAATAATACATTAGATACTAAATATGTTTTCCTAGATGAGTTCCTATAGTTTTTAAAGAGAAGCAACCGGTTATTCGAATGATTGACTTATTTAACATTCTAAGGGAATATAAGCATGATCGACAACCATACAAAATCCTTTAACGACTATCAAAAGAAAAACATATCAACGACTACGACCCCCAAGTCAACCTTGAAATCAATGGTTATATGGTCCGAAAAGTCATCATCAATTTTGGTTCACAAGTTAATATTCTTCCCCTTGATATATGGATAAAACTCGTAATACCTCCGTTGACACCCATAATGAATTTCCTGAAGGTGGTGGATCAAGGATTTATAATGCTGGTTCAAATATCAGATTTATAAAAGATTTATAAAACTTCAATTGATCCAAATATATAAATATTTATAAGCTTGGGACAAAAACATGACAAAGAATAACACAGTTGTTAGAAAAATAAAAAATTCTTGTAGAATAATCTATGGGAAACAGTAAATCCTTACATCCAATTATAAACAATAATAATCTACTGAAAAATAGTTGACAACTAGCCACCATTTACAAACAATTGTTCTCTCTATCAAAATTGGACCTAAAGGATTCTCAATATTAGTTAACACAATATTCTCTCTTTAAAGGGTTTCTTGAGTTTGCACAATGCTTGAAGAGCCACTGAAAAATGGGCTTATTCCTTTATTTATACAACTATTACTAACTCTCAAAAATGATTTCTTGCATTCCCCAAGAAGCAGTTCTAAAACTGTTCAAATTCTCCCCCACTAACTATTGACAAGTGTGAGAAAGGAGATGAAACTGAGGGTGGTTGGGAAGAAGACGAAATAGTATGTGGTTGCTAGAAAATTTGAATTTGTTGTTTCATCTTATTCTTGTCCTCTTGTATTGAACATATGTTGGCCAAACTTCATATTTTATCCATCGAGCGAAACAATCTTATGATAAATAATTTCTTCGAGAGAGGCCTCATGTGCAAATGTGTTGTCTGAAAGGGTCATCATATCCTTTCTTTGGGTGATCATGAACTCCTGAATCATGTTGTGCACTTTGGTTGGATGAACAAGGTGTTGCTCCATTAGCTCTTTTGTCACCTTTGTGGTTGTTTTTGTGACTTCCTTCCTCTTAATTTTACTTTGTTGTATTTTCTGAAGCAATTTTTCCAATGAGATTTCCTTTCTGAGTTATTTAATAGGAGCGAGGTGCAATTTTTGTATTAAACTATGGTTTCTTTATGAAGTTGATTGTAGATTGCAAGCAAACTACTCATTTCTTTGTCTTCTCTTTGTCCTACTTGTTGGAATTGGTCAAGAGAGGTGAAGTCAATCTTCCTTTTTGTTTTAGAGGGGCGAGGAAATTTAGGTTGAGCATCTGGATTTTCAGCAACTCGCTGCTTGATATCATTCAGACCTTGATATCATACCCTCTTTGACAGTGACCAACTAGATGTTCTTGAATTGTACACATTTGTGTTTCTCCATTATATTGCAAACCAACTGTTGAAAAACATGCATATGGGTGTACATATCCGTGATGGCCTCTTCTAGCTATATTCTGAATTTTTCTATGCACTCCTTGAACTCTTGCAAGTTTCCTTCCTCCTTTATTGAGCATCAAAGTTGTTCTTCCAACTCTTTAATCCTAGCCACCTACTCCTTGTTTTGATGAAACAAACTTTTCAGATTATGTTCCATTGTGTTGGAGAATTTTGTGCTAGTAGATGCTATAGAAAATGGATCTTTCCTAACTTTTCCTGTCACCAGGGTCCGTGTGAGGATGGAAATTTTATTGCCTCCCATGACTAGTACTTGCTTCACCTGTTGTTGTACAATCCTGTATGTGGCCTTTTAATATTTAAACTTTTTAATATTGGCCACTTTACTTGGTTTAAATGGGGTGCAGAGACCTAATTCCAACCTATCGAATTGGGTGTGACTATTGGTAGCTCCTATCGATATCTCTGGGATGTCGGTGTCCATCAGATATGGTCACCTTTGCTTCAAATTCTACCTTAGTTGATGCTTCATATTATTATTTTTCCTTAGATTTAGCTTCCTCATTTTTCATTTTCTTCTTTGGAACATCCTCCTTCTTTTTGTGAATCTTTTCTTTCTTCCTTCTCTTTTTCTATGTTGCTGGTACTTATTCCTCTATTGATCCAAAATGAGGGGATGTAGTTGTAGTATATGGTTTTTTTGTTGGATCTTCTTCTGTTTTATTTCTATCTTCCTCTAGGGATTTTTCTTCATCCGTAATTCTCTCTGTTGGATAAATTTCTATTTTCGGCACACTAGTTCAGTGGGAGTAACACTAGTTCAGTGGGAGTTAACTGGCTAGTTCTATTTTAGACTTTCTAATATTAGACCATCACTATTATGCATGCATTCCTAATTATAGGATGTCATTGCCTATATGAGTGAAGATCACTCACTCATTGATTAGATCATAATATACATTGATTCACATTCTTCATTATGTATCTCTCTTCCTTTTCTTGATAAGCTTTGTTTGTGTATTCTTTAGCTAGGTCTTTTGTGTAGGTTTCCATGAAAACCTGAAACTCCCTAGGGGATTTCCTTGTCTTCTAGAGATGAATTCGTCATACATCTTGGCATCACAATGGACTTCCTCTTCTTCCCATGTGGCTGAAGTGTATTCCCATGGGATTTCAAGTTTATTAAAGCATTCTTCGACAAATTTCTTCAGGTCATGCCTCTTGAATCTCTCTTCTCAAAAGTGATATGAGAGAAACATGTCCACTTCATATTGGGCTTGCTTGGTGTTTTCAAATGAGTAGGAGTCAATCCAGAATGGGAGAGAGGGTCAGATACATTTCTTATCTTTGTAGAGCATTTCCCTAACCCCATTGATTACTGTTTGGTAGGCTACTTCTTGGAGCACCAAATTTTATAGTAAAAACACGGGGAGTAGATGTGGAGCTTTGGTGGCTTCATATATTCTAATGCATGCATCATGCTCCACTAAGTACCTATCCCCTATCCTTCTTATTATTGTTAATTTTTTGTCATTCATGCACAATGTTGGTGTGCAAAAAATGAATTCATATAATGGGACCAAGAAATAGTCACATATTCTATGGTATTTTGTCCTATACTTGTCCTCCCAGAGAACTTTGAAGTATATGTGGATGGTGGGTTCTATCAACTTCCATGCCCAACCCATATTCATATATTTATGTGCCATACACATGTTATCCAAAAGATATGATGATATGTAAAAAACTAGAAATGTTCTGGGTTCGACTCCCTCAACTACTGCGATAGAATCTGTTAAGTTTGTTGAGTGAATGTGAGCCCAGTTGAAAGGTGACCCTTCATCTACACAGTAGTGAATTGGGGGAATATATGATAGAGGAAATTTGGAAGCATTTGGCTCTTTGTACAATCTACAGAGCATAGCCGCCATGTATTGCTATGGCTTCCATAGTGCAGTTGTGGGGTACCCACCGGTTGGTATGATTTTAAATGATTTATCTGGTTTGTACCAGATGTAGAACAAGTCTTGTGTCATATACTTGAATCCAACGATAAGCTCGTCATACAAATTCCAGGTTCCTTTCTGTAGATGGTAACATTTTGCTAGATTTGTGGGTTGGAACCCTATTTACAACTATGCAATGCTCCTTTCTTGGTTTTGACATATACCTTCTCAAAATATATTTTTAGTTTGTAACGAAAGCTACATGAAATTGGCTAACAATAAAATACTTAAGTAGTTAGATACTTTTTTGTTTTTAAGAGTATTTTGTGCTATAATGTCTCTTAGATGGGTTGGGGAACGTTATAGGTCAAAAGTGATCCAGAAGGATCCAAAATGCTCAAAACTTGATATTCTTAAATGCTTTTGAAAAAACAATTATTGTGTAGAGCTCAATGTTAGCTTTCCAACAATCAAAAAATTGCCTCAAATGAAGTTCGTATGAAGAAGTTATGGCCGGTCAAAGTTTGGTCAAACTAGGGAAAAGTCAAAGCAAGGGTACCATGTGGCACGCCCACAGGCTTCCATGTGTCCTTTCCATACATTTCATACAAATGATCGGATGACATCATGCTGATGTCAACAGGATGATGTGGCATCACGAGAGGCTGCTGTTGAGTCTCAAAATGGTCCTTATTTTCACTCCATTAATTCACTAAAACCTTCACAATTACTTCCATTTCACCTTCATATCACCTCCACATCATTACATTTACCTCATTATTGGGTTAAAACTATGCTTTTCCAAAGTTGATCAATTCTTAACATTTTTAAGTGAATTTGTG
>JASDQU010103472.1:293597-331941 GCA_032191745.1 Picea mariana | reverse complement strand
GAACAAATCCATTGATACCATACAAATTGATTAGGTTCTAAATATAAAGAATCAATTCATACCTTTTGTGTATGTGGCACATTATGGAGATCAAAGAATTGCTCCATCTGAAGTATCCATTTGATTGGGTCCTTGCCATCGAACTTCCTCATATCAAGCTTAGGAACGTGGTTGGTCTTCAAGCCAAAGTTGGAGTTTCTCCATTCTTGATTCACCTTCCTTGTGTCCTCATCATGAATTTCATGGGATGCATTTTCACTTTCAGGTGTCTTCTCTTTTACGAAATTTTTCAATACTTCCATGATCTCCCCTTTTAAACCATCCATCTTAGTATCCAACTTAGATTCCATTGAATCCATCTTCTTTTGTAGTTCATTTATTTCCCTATGCATTTCTTCACCTTCATCAAGAGTCCAAGTAGGATTTTCTGGAGGCTTATTTGGTGTAGAAGGTCCCTTTTTTGGTGGCATGTTGGCCAAGTATCATTTTTGAACCTTGATTTTGAGGTGGTTCTGCTAGACAATATTTCTTCTGTTGTATCTCCCAAGTTTCAGCCCTTATGGGTATGAAAATTTCTTTTATGTAGTTCTTTGATATTTCTTCTCTGCAATGCCATAGGTCTGATCAAAATTGTATGTGCCAAGTGAAATTTACAGTAACTTCCCCACAACTTACTGATTTTTGGCCTTTCCAAGAGATATCACTTGTATAGCGTGCCCCTCACAAAATAATTGATATAAAATTATGAAACTCACACCAAAAATACTGCAGAATGTCCATGATCCAATGAAACCAATCCCACTCAATTTGGATACTCTAGGAAGAAGTTATGATTGTTTTACCTTGAACACCTTCTTGAGACTAGTCAATAAGACTAATCAGATACCCTATCTTACACAGGGTGTATATACAAATTTAAGATGACCCAGAAGCTTAAATTTTTAGCACAGATACCTTACTTATTTCTGTAAATATCCTCCAAATTTCAGGGTCTGAAACATTACAGAAAAATTTTTATAGCAAAAATTCCACAATGACTCAGTTCAGGATGATTCCAGAACCCTATCTTGTAGAGGCTGTATCTCTGAAATTATAAGGCCTCGGGAGATGAATTTTGAACACAAGGTACCTTGATCCATCTACTAAATACCCTCCAATCCGTTCCTTCTGAAACGTTGTAGAAACAAATTTATAGTGAAAATGCCAAGGTGTCTCAGATGTAGCAGCGAAACCCCAAGACCTTGAGCTTTGATACCATATGATAAGAACCCAATATCAATATAGCATAGATAAACCTCAGAAAAAGTACTCAACGCCTTGAAAAAGAGATAATTTTAGATAATAAGCCTCTTCTAGGGGGCAACATCCTTTTACCCCACTTAAATGTTCAAGTACAAGATGATTCCAAATGAAAATGTCTCCTTGGTATATATAGGAGACTAGGAGGTATAATTACAACTAATGGCCTAAAACTGACATAAATAAAATAACATTACTAATATAATATGCCCCAATTAAGGGGTAATGAGCCAATATTATGGCTTAACATTAATAGTCTTGTCCTCAAGGCTTGAGATGAGGAAATTGTTGCAGAATGTTAGCTAGCTCCCATGAGGCATATGCTAGAGTGGCATCTTTCCATTGTATTAACACTTCCTTGATTGTGCGCTGAAAAATATGGTGCTTACGCTAGTCCAAGAGTGCTTGTGGTCGTAACCAAATGGATCCTTTTTCATCCAACTCAGGGAGGCTAGTTTGATTTTGACACTTAGTTCCAATCACCTTCTTTAAGTATGAGACATGAAAAATAGGATGGAGATTAGAGTGACTTGAAAATGCTAACTAGTAGGTGACTAGTCCCATGTTCTTGAGAACTATATAAGGACCATAAAATTTAGACGCAAGTTTCTGACAATGTTCAGCCTTGAGTGAAGCCTGCTTATAAGGTTGTAGTAAAAGAAACACATGGTCCCATTCAACAAATTAACGCTTAGAATGACCTTGATCCGCTTGTTTCTTAATGCGATTCTGAGTCATTACTAAGTTCTCTTTGAGGAACAGAGAATAGCCTCTCGAACTATAATAGTTTGGTCAATCGCCTAAACCTTTGAGACATCGAGCATTTATGAGAGAATTGAAGGTGGATTTTTTCCATATATTGCTTCAAAAGGAGTCATGCGAGTAGTTGTATGGTAAGAGTTGTTCTACCACCATTCAGATAGTGGTAACCATTAATCCCACTGATTTTTCCTCTAAGATGAAAATCATCTCAAATATGTTTCCAAAAACTTGTTGACAACTTCAATTTGGCCATCATTCTAAGGATGATAGGCAGTGTTGATATGCAATTGGGTTCCTTGTAGCCTCACCAATTCTTGCCAAGAATTGCTGGTGGAAGTGGGATCTTTGTTAGAAACAATAGAATGAGGCATGCCATGAAGCTTGAATATATGATCCATGAAAAGTTAAGCCATAGTTGTTATAGCAAGATTTGCCTCACCTTAGGAAAACTTGCACAGAGGACCTTTTTCCATTTCCCTATGTAGACTTGAAGTCCCTTTTTGAAAATCCCAGAGATAAAAACATGATTTTTCCACATATACATGCCCCACCTATATTACAACATGTGTATACGCAGGTTGTACCACTATAGCCCGTGTACATCAGGAATTGTGCCCAAAATTAAAAAATGGTGTTGGGTTTCCATGTCATGTCAAGAGATCTATGATCCTTGGCCTTCCATATACTAGAAAACTTCTGAATTGACCCTTCAGTTCCACTTGAAGGCTACAAATGGGCCAAATCCAAGCTATGGAAAAAAGGGGAGAATAATTCAACTTTGAGAGAAAAGTTACTCTAGACAAATTATTCACTTCATATTTAGTTTGTATCCCTTTGTCCTTTTAAGTCTGAACACATTGATCAGTCCCCAATCTCTTCCCTACATGATTGCAAACCTCATTGTCTCTCTTATATGAGCTTGCCTTTGGTGGAGGATTGAAGTGGTGGAGGCCCAACTGGAAGGAACTTAGTTTCTCGATTCCGAACTGTGCCAACACAGAAGTTTGTAACTCATTCACTTATGTTGATTACATCTTAATAGAAATACTCTTTTCTTGTCCAATTAATATCTTGCGAATATTTTAATTTTTATTCCATGGAATTATTTGTTATGAATATTGATGGATTATTCTATCGAATGTGATAACATTATATATTATCACCATATGCTTGTGTTTTCTGGTTTTTGAGAACTAGTTGTAGGTGTATCGCTTTGGGTCAAGTGCTCAATGGTGGAATTCATCGAACGTCTAGACGAGGTAGGCCTTTTATCTTGTCTCGATAGCATATTTGTTTATATAGAATACTTGAGAGTAGAGTTGGTTTCTGCGGTAATTTTCGTCTGTTGTGGTTTACCCCTACCCATAGAGAGATTTTCCTCATAATAGAATTGGCGACCATATTGAGGATACAATCTTCTTTTTTGGGGTTTGGAGTGTTTTTCTCCTTAGATTGCTCTCGTTTATATTGATTTTCTTGTCATATGATTTCTTGACAACATTTTTTCACTCTGAGTTTGATTTTCTTATCCTTCTCCTTAGTCTGGCGTTGTTTTGACACATATACGTGGGTTTTTGCTTGAACAATCGTGTACATCACCCTTTGTTTCTTGGTTGCTGGGTTTGATGGTTGTTGGGTAGGTTTTGATGATTGTTGAGTCTTCTTGGGTCTCTGTTGTGACTGTTAAGTGTCTGTGGAATGACATGAAACCTGTCTTTGGTTGAATTTTTGGGCGGTGCCTTTCTCATCATCTTTTTCATTTGATTGTCCTTACATCTTGGGATGGGTGTTTTGCTTCTTGATATCCTACTTGATTTGTCTCTGTTTACACATGGTAGAGTCTTTATATCAAGTTGTTGTTCAATCCTTGCATTTTCATTCTCTTATATTGAAAATACAAAAATATTAGGCATTTTACATTGATTGACATTTTGATCTTTCGAGTCGTTATCATTAATCTTAGTGCATGTAAAGAAACATTGCATTTTTATTTAGAATTGCAGAACTGAATTGAGAATTGCATTTTGAAAATCATATCATTTATTTGGAAATTGAAGTTAGGACTTTGCATTGTATTCATATTCATTTATCTTACTTGTTGAGTCATAACATCACTAGTTTCATGACCACACCTTTTGAGTAAGCAAGACCATTAAAAGTAACACCATAATTTAAAATTTATAGGAACGATTTTATTTTTCTAGGGTCCACAAACTAGCTTAGGATTTAGAGCCTTAGAATAGGATTTTGTGAATAAACTTCTCCAAGGCTATTAAATCAACATATGTATCTGACTAAGGGAGTGAAAACATCCATTTTATAATCGGTAATATCAGGAGGGTCCGATTACACTGGAGTTAATCATGACTCGTGTGAGGTTGGTTGTAGGGATATCCCCTCGATACCTTCTTAGTGTCATATATGTTTATGGGGATGTATTCGTATATGGGGATCTTGCTAGTGCCCTTACCTCTGTGAGAGGCATTTCTTTCAAGGTTTCTAGCTTTGATAACCTACCCATATGGTGGACCTGACTTATGACTGTTCGCATGTGCATTGATTATATCATGGCTTCTTAGCTGCTTGACTTACGTACCACATAGGTTACTTGCAAGGGTTATTCTTCAGGTACCCTAGGTCAGATAAGGGTCTGACAACACACAACCTTTATGGAGGATTACCTCTCTAGGGGGATCTGACAGACTGGTTGTTAAGCCCACGAGGGCCCTTATAACTAATTTTGATACCTCTGATCTTTAGTAGGGAGTCTCAGGCCCCTTTTGGGCGAGGCATACCTACTTTAGGGAGGGATGCCCCTTTCAACCACTTTATCATGTTTGTGTGCATATTGGTGTTTTGATTTTATTTTGGTGTGCTATTTGATTATAAGTTGACATTAGGATTTTATATCATTCCTTCTATTTTCATTACCATGGATAGTGGAGTTCCTTTGGCTCCCTCATTTACCGCTACCTCCCCCATGACATTCACTCATTTCATGGGGACGAATCTGTCCATGTTTCATAATGGTATGCAGAATTATGATACTTAGTCAATGCCTTGGGTCTCTAATCATTTTCCTCATGGTATGCTAGACATGTATTCGCACTTTCCACCCTTTGTCTTGCCTCCTTATTCTCCCTCTCCCTTTGGTGGGAGTCATATCCCTCAAACAACTCTTACGATAGGAGGTTGGAATATTCCTTCCTATGAATCCACTTTTCCAGGAGAAAGTGCTCAAATGGGAGGTCATTCTACTTATTACACTCCATCCATGTATCCTTCTTTTGTTATGTCGGTTCCTATGAATGATTTTCCCATGGTGGACCTTTGTCTTTCCTCTGGTGTTTCATCCGGGGGGAAGTTATTTTTATAGTATGTGCAACCCACTTCATGAAGTTCCATTGCCCGGGGGAAACATATATCCTCACATGAGTAACCCTTGTCATGTCGCTTTCTCTTCGCAAGAGGCTTCCTCGGTGTCGATGACCTTACACCCCTTTATGAATCAGTATGGAGGAGGATACTATCCTATCGGACAGGGCCATTGTGTATACCAGAATCTTTCTTGGCCTGCAATTTCCCAAAACCAGTTTTTCTCGGAACCATGGTCTAAAATGCCACAACCCACCACCGCCACAAGTCTAGTCATTGTAGGTCATACTGGCATTATATCACCAACATTTTCTAGTCATGTTGGAGATTTCTCAACAACCTCTGCAAGTCACATTGAAGACTAGGAACCAACCACTACAAGTCATGTTGGGGGCACAAGTCTAGTCATTGCTAGTCACACTGCACATTCATCACCAACCTTTGCTAGTCATGTTAGATATTTTCTACTAGCCTCTACAAGTCATGTTAGGATCATGTCACCAGCCACTGCAAGTCATGTTGGGGACATTCATACAATTGAGAAGCCCAAACGTGTAAGACGTAAGCCCAAGTTCCTTTGTAGGATTTGCGAAGGAGATCACCTTACTCGTTTGTGCCTTGCTACTGTTGTGGTACCAGAAGCATGGTCCTTTCCTAGGGGCCCTTCGGGTTTTGGGTCATCTTTGTCTTCCCAACCTTCTTTGGTTGATACAACAATCATGCCAATGCAACCTTCGGCTGACACCCCTCTTCCTTTAGGGGTTGATGCATCTCTTGGCCTTGTTGTCTTGCATCCTGTTCAACCAGCGGTCGTGTCGATGCAATCTTTGACTAACACCAATCCTATTTTTGGGGGTGATGCATCTATTGACCTTGTTGTCTCACATCCTATTCAAACAATGGTTGAAGAAGTGGCGACGTCGATGCAATTTGCGGTCGATATCTCTCTTCTAGTTCGATTTCTATACCTTCTATACCATATCCTTAACATTTCTAGACAGGTACCTTATGAACAAGAGAGAGTTTTAATCTCCTCGAGTACTCTCCCTCCAAGTCTTGGAGAGGTTCCCTTTGACTGGGATGGTCTTGTAGAGTATCAAATTCCTCCTCCTATGCCTTTTCAGGTAAGAAACTTTCTCCAATATATCGTTGAGAAGGTAACCTATGCTAGCACTTTATCCTCCTCGACTTGGAGAGCTTTGGGTTTTCCCAAGCTTGTGTCAGCTATTTGTAAGTTGCTGACCTTTCACAGAAATCCTGCACGGGAGCCTTGGCCTCCCCCATGACATGTTGCCTAGAAACTCCCCAACGAGTATGATTTAAGCTCTTTTTTGACTCGTCTAAAAAGAAAAAATATTGCCGAGTGAATTTGTCTCTTTCACACACGTTAATTGGATTTGAAAGGTCACGAGTTTGATTTAGGCTCTTTTCCAACTCGTTTCAAAAAGAGAAAATATTGTCAAGTGAACTTGTCTCTTTCACACTCGTAAATTGGATTTGAAAGGACAATTATTTGGTGCAAGTTTATCCCTTTTTCAAACCAAGTAGACTAAGATTATGAAAACTGACATTTTTTGGCGTTAAGTTGTAATTGCATCTCATTCTCTTGCTTGCAGTATTGAACCTATTGTTGGTTCTCTCTTTTTCGTTATAATCCTTTCGCCTCAATAGTTTGCATCATCGGCGAAGAAGAGCCTTGTTTATATCCTTTGCAGCTTGACACCCTATAACCAGGAGGAAACATTCCCCTGAGTGCCCATCTCTCGCATGCACCTCCTTGCATTGAGCATAGGTATGTTCCACTGTTGGACCTAGTTTTTCTTACTTGTGACATTCATTTCCTCCTGTGTATCAGAGCATTCATTTGACTATGAAAAAACAAAAAAAGATGGGTGGGAAGGGAATATTGTCTTATATTGGCAGCAGTAAGGTCACCTTTGAACAAAGCACAAAATTTTTGAGTCCACTTGTCATTATAATTTTGGGTTTAGCATGACCTTAGGAAGCTGAGCTCGTTACATCGAGTTTACTCCTCTGATTGGTTACTCTCCCAGTCTCTATGGAGAGTTTTGATTAATGCTTCATGCATCTCAAGGTTTCATCATTGAGTCTATCCTGCCAGAGTCTTCCATACGTCTCATGCTCTTGTTCAAAGGATGTCTATCAACTTGTGTCGGCCATTCCTCAAAACTCTTGACTTTTCATGTCATCCATACCCTCAGTATGTCTCGGAATCACATGAAGGTGTAGTCCTATTGCACACCTTGGTCCTAATTTCCTCATTGGTAGGTAACCTTGAGCCGAAAAATTGACATTTCATCATTGGTTGTTGACTGAGTGGTTTCCCTTGTGTTTGACGGCAAGAAATCTAATCACACAATGGGATTCGTGTAGTGTCTTGGATTCCATTATCCCTATTGGTGGTTTCCTCACCTTTTTCAACCATTTTCCTCATTGTCTTCTATTCAGAGGGTCTTTTTTGTGTACCACTTGCACCTAGCACATGCAAAAGACGCATAGGGTTGTTGGTTCGTGAACATGTTCTTCATTCAATTTCCTCCAAAACATCAAGCTCCTGCTTTGTACCTCGTGTTGAATGATGAGAGATGCCTTAATTATCTCCTTTCAGTGGGTCTCCTTCCATCGACTTTGGGACAAACAAAGTTCACTCACACAAGAATTATCCAAAATACTTGGAATATAGCACAATAATCCATGTAGGAAAAATGTATAAAATATGAATAGATAAGATCAGATACAATTGAGAATGAGGGCTCGTTTATATACCCACACAGGGGTTCCCTTAACCAATAGTCATGTCCTTTCATTATTATTAATAATTATTTATTAATTATCATTTATTTATTATGTTATTAATATCTATTTTATATGTATATTTATGTTCATAACATTGCCTTCCCCTTAAAAAATGCTTTGTCCTTAGAGCATACTTTATGGAAGACTTATCTCTTGCTCTAGCTTGTAATTATTGTCTCTTGATTCTTCATTCTTGAGTTAGTAATCGTTGAGGACCTGAGACGATATGATCTTCTAAGCACTGAGCAGAACTGTCGAATTGTAAAGGAGTCTGCCCATCCTAATTCGATCTTCTGCAGATTGGGGTTTTTATAGGGTTCTTGGAAAGAACTTGATACATTTCTACTCCCATGATATATTCTATCTTGACCCGCACTTGTAGTGGAAGTAATATTCTTCGGCATAGCGGTTATTTGTTTATGTTGATACATTGATTGGCTGAAGTATCAACTTTTTTGATTAGAATGTCGATAAGGCATCCTCACAACTTGATCTTTACTTCATATACTTGTAGATTTTTATGGATTAACTTTTGGAATTGAGTTTTCTTCACACCCCTAGATTGTTTCTACTTTGACATTTGAAGATCTCTTTACATCAACTGGATCTGTATCCTTTTGAGTTGTAAGGTTGATTAGGTCTATCATCATTTCCTTATTGACTAATGATGTTTTGCGATCTAGCTTTTCTTGTAAAGTCTTCTTATCATAATTCAACTTTTTAATTTGTGTTAGTAAATTTTGATTATGAACCCTTAGGCATGAAATTTATTCTTCATCTTCTGATTTGCCAACTTTATTCATAATATTTCGATTCTCTGGCTTTTCATCTTTCATCTTTTTAATCTGTTCAAGAATTTTTTTATTAAGGTTCTTCAAACAATAAGCTTACTCATCATTTCCTGATAGTTTCTTCCCGATATCTTGATTCTCTTGTTCGAACTCCTGGACACGTTGTTTTGTATCCCTTGACTTCTTAATTTGAGTAAGAAGTTTTTCACTATGATTTTTTAAGCGTAATATTTCTTCATCTCGTTCTAGTAAGTCTTGGTCCATTTGTTCTCTTTCGGTCTTTAGTTCTTCATTTTGTGCAATGAGTTCCCGAATACGCTCTTTGAAGTAACATTATCTTTCTATGTTAACCCATTAAAAAACAATTCCTTCTGAATTTCAAACTATAATTTTTTATTGCTTGCTTTATAATGTCCTAGTTCTCCTTTCAATATTCATGATTGTATTTCTGAATTATCTTGATATTCTTCCATAATAAATGATTTCCCACAAATCGGACATAAGTGATTTTGGATTATTCAATATGTGTCTCCTTTTATATAAATTAAAATCGTTTTAGAACTCTCTTTTAAAAAAAATAAAATAAATTTAAACTCTTATTAAATATTTCTTTGAATCGATTCTTTTATAAAAAAAATTCAATGGCTTATTTTTTTTTTATAGTCTTCCCTTCAATGAATAATGCAGACTTTGTAACCTTTATGAATTTCAGATATTTGATTTATGGTATTTATATGTATAACATATAACCTTAATGCCTTTATTGACTGCAGTTCACAAGTATTTGTTTTTATGCTAATAGTGGAAACTCGAGTGCGAAATTGGCGACTTATTAATTTGATTGGTCCGTCGTGTGCAATGTTGCAACCTAATTTTTTTACCAAATGTCACGATGCTTCTTCAAATGGTGGTGTTTCAATCAAAAACCATTGGTTAATGATTTTTTTTTCCAAGTGTTGGCGTGTTGGGCTAGGTTACTAAGATCGATCTTACAATGGAAATAATATCAGGATGTCCTAGAAACTGTTGTAAATGACCCTTAAATCTCTCGACTTCCCGTGATCTATTTGTCACTCCTCGATACTATATATAGACAACAGATGCAGATGTAGAGGTGGAGATCAATAGTTCTTCACTGGCATAGTTACGGTTATGTCACCTTTAATTGACCTTGTGTGGCCACACGATCGAAACCACCTGTAGAGTCATAATTCATCAAGACTACGATTATCATATGAAATGATTTTGATAGAGATATTCCTCACAACTTGGTGGCGGTCTATTTCGCAATGGAGTTGCTTTAATGGTGGTTAATTTCTTTCACTATGGCCAGATTGGAGAGTGATGATGTGGTATTGACGGCTCCCCTAGAATGCTGGCAACTATGCTTCGAGAAAATTGTAACTATTTGATATAATTGACGGGTAACGTCGATGGGTTTCTAAATGGGAAAGACTGTGTATGAATGGCGACTTTAATGGTGATAGACAGTTTTAGATAACACAGGTCTTCGATTTATTAATATATTTTTGTATAATCTTTGACTGTCGAAGACTTCGTTTGTTATGTATTACCAAAAAAACAATCATATGAACTTGCAACTCTAACTCCACGTGACTGTATTATGTGCTTTTCTGTATGAATTATTCCTGGCGGATGTTTCTAATTTGATTGGAAATGATACTCTTAGCTAATAAATCTGATTAGTTAGAGCATATGCACGGTGTTACACGGTCGAATGTCATAGATTGTTGTATGATGGCTAGTTTCTTGGTGACTACAAAACACCATGAATTTTTTTTCTTAGGAATTTTACGGACTCGATGGCTTAGCGTCTTCTACTTGGAAATGTGGTGACTAGGAGGTAGTGGGGAATGGAACAGTTGCAACCCTTTTCGTCAATAATCATGACTTTATAATCCTCTCCGCGTTTAATAGGAATGACTAAAGCCCAAGAATTTTACGGTATTAGATTTCAAATTTTATAACAGAAATGACAACTCAATTTTTTTATCTCTTTTTATTTTATTTTTTGTTGATTTGATCTTTTAAATTTATTTTTTCTATTTGCAGCGAACACGATTCTTTTCTTGCTCCAGATTATATATATATATATATATATATATATATATATATATATATAGATAGATAGATAGATAGATAGATATAGATATAGATATAGATATAGATATATATCTTTTTTTTTCAAATTTAGAATGAATAGATTTTTTTTCCAATAGTTCTCTTGAGATCAACTATTGTTTATCGTTCTTGACATCTTCGAGTGGAGTAAATTTTTTAACTTAAATGGCTAAGGGCCTATTGTGGTCAATGACTAAGGATATTTTAGAGAAACTCTGAAACGACAAGGTTGGCCAAAATCTGGATCAAGACTTGCTCTGATACAAAATTGGATGAACAAAGTTCCCTCACACAAGAGTTATCCAAAATACTTGGAATATAAAACAATAATCCATGTAGGAATAATGCATAAAATATGAATAGATAAGATGGTATACAATTGAGAATGAGGGCTCATTTATATACCCACGCAAGGGTGCCCTTAACCAATAGTCATATTCTTTGAGACATGTCCTTTCATTATTATTAATTATTATTTATTAATTATCATCTAATTATTATGTTATTAATATCTATTTTATATGTATATTTATGTTCATAATAGACTTCAGCTCATCTATTATGGAGATGAGACCTAGAGTCCTATGAGTACCTAGAGGCTTGCAATCATTAGTGGAAGGTTCTCTTGCCATCGACAATTGGGAATACATCAATGTCTCTTGATCGATGGATTCTTCGAGTGTTCGACATCGACTCCTTTATTCACACTTATAAGAATGTACTCAGTTCCTTGATACCTACTTTTTGTTGGACACACCTACCACACTTAGAGGGGGGGTGAATGACTGTGGGGCTCTTTTTCCCAAAACTTCCCTCTTGCACAAGAACTCATCAATTAGCATTCAACATTTATTCATTACCCATTGCTATCATTTATAACCAGTTAGATGTAGGCACATATCAACAGCATATATCAACAATATATCATCAACAAGTCATCATCACAATGGACACAAAGAACACAAGATGTATGTACAATTTTCTTTTTATTATGGACTACAATCCTTGGGGTTTATCAGCAACAACTGAATAGAGTACAACTCTACAAGAGCACCAGCTTTATATGCAAGACTCAGCTTACATTCTCAGCACCAACTGAGATGAGACAACAATCCTCAACATATATCAATCTGTCAATAGGTACGTGACCTGTCAGTAGTGCAGCTCGTGTGTGTACGCTCTCTGGCTCACTACAACCCACGTGTGAACGCGGCTAGTGTATAATGCAACAAGATTATGCTTCTGAGAAACTAGGGTTTTGCTTTGCTTCACATGCTCAGATCCTCTGCAACCTGCAATCACTTTATCTTCTAACTTCCACTGTCCAAATTGACCCATAGCCAGTCACAACACATCCAAGCTCTCCAATATCTTTCTCATGCTCCACAATAAACCAATATGAATGCTATCTCAATCATGTATAAATAACTAGTATACCATAGCAATCATGTCACTACTAAATCAAAAGAGTGTTGCTCACTCCATCCACCAAATCAACCAAATTGAGCCACATCATAGAAGCCATACCAAGAATTCCCTAAGCATTCACAACATATCAAACAATAACATCTATCAAAACAATAATGTAACCATACCAATGTCTTAGTGATAGATCTGAGGGCATAAAATGCAGATATGGAACCTGCCTCATCATCCAAGAGCTTGGCACCAGCTCAAACACAAATCTCCATGAGGTTATTCAGTCCACGCTCCCTGTACACAGTCAACCTGCGTGTACACTCACCCTATACACAACCAACCTGCATGTACACGCACCCTCTACACAGATAGCCCACGTGGGCATCAGAAAATAGGGTTTTCTGTGAATCCGAGACTTTTTCCATCAAGATCTGTCACATTGCCAAAACTTTGATGCATCCATGAGATCCTCCTCTCGCTCTCTTCCTCAGAATAGATCTTCAATCATTCTTAAGAGATCCACACAATACGATTCTCTCACAAGAAGCTCTCCATCAATACTCCAAAAGATATTCACAAGAAGCTCTCCATTGATCCACAATGATTCTCACCAAATGTACCTTTTACAAGAGATCCTAGCTTCTTATTTATACTTTCATCTTCTAGGTCACTTAACCCATTTTTAGGTTACTTAACCCATTTCTAGGTCACTTAACCTATTTTCCTTATTTTAGGGTTAACCACTTTCCATGAATAGAAAGTTCTCCAATACTTTATCATTTAAATATTCCTTCTTGATTTTGTCACTTTATTTTATCATTTAAATAATCCATCTTGATTTTGTCACTTTACTTTATCATTTAAATAATGATTTCTTCTTTTCAAGCACTTTTACTTCTTTGACCTTGGGGGCTTCAAGCCTTCATATAGGGGTCCTTCAACTTCATAAGACCATAAATCTCAAACCGTGAGGAGTTATGTGACATTCCACATACCACCGGAAATGGCATGTCAAGCACTATCCATCTAGGATAGTTTCACCAACAACTTCATTGATCTTCATCTCATTATTCCACATGCACGCATGGGTCCTCCAACCATTCTCCTAGGATAACTCAATCTGTAAAGCGTCTTCCCATGAGGGCTTTCACCATAAGGGAACCACTTTGGAGTTCATCCATTTGTGCACCTTATCAACCATGATAAGATAATAATGATTCATCTTTGCATTAATTCACCACTGCATCATATATATAAACTATGCATCATGTATCAATGACAACTCATTGATCCATCTTCATCAATGCATCATACTAATGATCCATCTTTATCAATTGGTTTCCACTTGGACATATATCATTCTCATCAAGGACATCATATCAATGATCCATCTTTATCAATATATCACTCTCATCAAGGGAATCATATCAATCAATTACTTGACATCAATCAAACCAAACCATTTACATCAATGACATATGATCCAACAATCTCCCAAATAATCAAACCATTGGCATCAATGACAAACCATTGGCATCAATGACAACATGATCCAACACTTTCATCATCGATAGGTTGTCTCGTGTTTGTTAACAGTATACCTTAATGATCGATAATCAAATGAAGTCTCATTGTGTTCGACCTCAATTGCTTTATTCACACGATGTAGACTTGCACCTTTGGCGGATTGTGTAGAAGAATTGAAGACATCAGTTTATAGTCTCATCTTTCCTGAGATGTTGCTACCTTTCATTGGACTAGTACCTATGTGACTTCAATGATCATGGGAGATCAAATTGTACTCCATTGTATACAGATATCTTCAGATTGATTTTGAGATTGGTTTTACTGGGCCTTGTTCGTGACATCTTTTGGCATATAGCCACCTTTGTATTACCTATTCATGGACATGAACAGTTGTTTGGTATATTTTCACACGAATCTGCAGTGTAATTCAAATTGGCAGCCATGTATGCAAAGTTAGTAAAGATTGTAATGATCAATTATTTTTTCCAGTTGGGTCTGAATTACTCCACTTATGGGTCTTATAATGTATTTCGACCATGAAAGATACTCCTCTGAGCTCACACATTAGGGGGCATTTGTTATAGCAAGATTTGCCTCACCCTAGGAAAACTTGCACAGAGAGACTTTTTCCATTTCCCTATGTAGACTTGAAGTCCCTTTTTGCAAATCCCAGAGCTAAAGCATGATTTTTCCACATATACGCGCCCTACCTATATTACAACATGTGTATATGCATTTTGTACCACTACAAGCCGTTTACATTGGGATTTGTGCCCAAAATTAAAAAATGGTGTCAGATTTCCATGTCACATCATGAGATCTATGATCTTTGGCCTTCCATATACTGGAAATTTCCTGAATCGACCCTTCAGTTCCACTTGAAGGCTACAAATCGGTCAAATCTGAGCTATGAAAAAAAGGGGAGACGAATTCAACTTTGAGAGCAAAGTTACTCTGGAGAAATTATTCACTTCATATTGAGTCTGCAACCCTTTGTTTCGAAGCCACCTTTGTATTTCCTATTCATGGACATGAACAATTGTTTGGTATATTTTCACATGGATCTGCAGTGTAATTCAAATTGGTAGCCATGTATGCAAAGTCAGTACAGATTATAATGAGAAACTAGTTCTTCCAGTTGGGTCCCCATTACTCCACTTATGGGTATTATAATGTATTTTGGCCATCGAAGATACTCCTCTGACCTCACACATTAGGGGGCATATGTTTTAGCAAGATTTGCCTCACCCTAGGAAAACTTACACATAGGGAATTTTTCCATTTCCCTATGCAGACTTGAAGTACCTTTTTGCAAATCCTAGAGATAAAAACAAGAATTTTCCACATATATGCGCCCTACCTATATTACAACATGTGTATACGTACGTTGTACCACTACAACCTGTGTACATTGGGATTTGTGCCCAAAATTAAAAATTGGTGTCGGATTTTCATGTCACGTCACGAGATATATGATCCTTGGCCTTCCATATACTAGAAACATCCCGAATCGACCCTTCAGTTCCACTTGAAGGCTACAAATGGGTCAAATCCGAGCTATGCAAAAAAGGGGAGAAGAATTCAACTTTGAGAGCAAAGTTACTCTAGAGAAATTATTCACTTCATATTGAGTCTGCATCCCTTTGTCCTTTTGAGTCTTAACACATTGTTCAGCCCCCAAGCTCTTCCCTACATGATTGAGAACCTCATTATCTCTCTTATATGAGCTTGCCTTTGGTGGAGGATTGAAGTGGTGGAGGCCCAACTGGAAGGAACTTATTTTCTCGGTTCCGAACCGTGCCGACACAAAAGTTTGTAACTCATTCACTTCTCTTGATTACATATTAATCGAAATACTGTTTTCTTGTCTAATTAATATCTTGTGAATATTTTAATTTTTATTCCATCGCCATATTTGTTATGAATATTGATGGATTATGCTATCAAATGTGCTAACATTATATATTATCACCATATGCTTGCGTTTTTTGGTTGTTGAGGACTAGTTGCAGGTGTATCACTTTGGGTCAAGTGCTTAATGATGGATTTCATCGAACGTCTGGACAAGGTAGCAATTTTATCTTGTCTCGCTAACATATTTGTTTATATAGCATACTTGATATTAGAGTTGATTTTTGCAGTCATTTTCATCTGTCGTGGTTTACCCATAGCCATAGAGAGATTTTCCCCATAACAATAATGGAGGTAGTAAATGGGTGTTGAAGAGCATAGAAATGAGCATACTTGGAAAGATGATCAACTACCACCATGATGACTGACTTATTGCCCAATTTAGATAAGTCAACAATGAAATCCATAGAAATACCCCTCCAAATAGTTGATGGAATTGGAAGCGGTTGTAGTGTGACAGGGGATTTGACTGTTTCACCTTTGTTGTGTTGACAGACATCACATTCAACCACAAAAGTGAAAACATCCTTTTTCATACCATCCCAGAAAAAAGAACGTTTGACCTTGTCATAGGTTTTGGTAAACCTTGAGTGCCCAGCTGTGGGTGTAGCATGAAGCTCAGAAAGCACCATGGATTTAAGTTGTGATTGTTTACTTAAATACAAATGACCTTTGTAGCGAAGCTCATCATTGTGCTAAGAGTACCCTAGGGAAACTGGATAATTTTCTTTCAATTGTTGGATCCAACATGAAATTTTTGGATCTTGTAGCCATTCCTAGTGAACAACTTGGAGAAACTTTGGTACAATGAAGGAGAGGGAAAAAAGGGACCCCTCATCTTCATATTTTCTTGAAATAGCGTCAACAACCACATTGTATTTTCCTTTCTTGTAAATGATCTCATAATCATATCCAAATAGCTTAGTCACCAATTTTTTATGCTCCGGGTATGAAAGATGTTTCTCTAGAAAATACTTGATGCTCTGATGATCTTTCTTAACTTGGAAGCATTGCCCCAATAGATAAGGGTGCCAGATATCCACTACATGAAAAATAGATAACATTTCCTTTTCAAAGATTTATTGGCCCAAATTTCTCTATGATAGTTGTTTGATGGTAAAGGCCAAAGGCCGACCATCTTGCATAAGTAATTCTCCAATTCCTCTTTCGGAAGCATCACATTCCAGGGAAAAGGTATTTGTGAAGTCAGGAAGGGACATGACATGAGTGGTGCAAATAGCCTCCTTTAAGGATTGAAAGGAATGATCAACTATTGGAGTCCAAGTGAAATAATTCTTTTTAAGGATAACTTTGAGAAGCGTCACAATATTTCCATAATTATTAACAAACGTGTGATAATATCATGTTAAACCCAGAAAACCATGAAAGCTTTTGAGAGTCTTAGGGCAAGGCCAATCCTGCATAGATTCAATCTTCTTAGCATCCACCCTGACACCTTCCTTGCCAACAATATGACCCAAGTAATTGAATTCTGAGGCTCTAAAATCACATTTAGATTGTTTGAGGAAAATTTAGTGCTGAGAGAGTAGATGAACAACTCGATCCACATGAGAAACATGGGTTGTCCAGGTTTTTCTATAGATGAGAATATCATCAAAGAAAAATAAGACAAAATGATGCAGAATGAGATGGAAGAAATGATTCACAAGGCTTTAGAAAGTGGAGGGAGAATTACACAAGCCAAAGGGAATGAATAAAAAATCATAGTGGCCCTCATGAATTTGAAATGAAGTCTTAGGAATGTCTACCTATTTATTAAAGAACTGGGCATCCGTTAATTTTTCCAAGAGATCCTCAATGACAGGAATGGGAAATTTTTCTTTGATGGTAACTTATTTGAGGGCGTGAAATTCAAGACACATGTGCCAAGATCCTTTATTATTAAGTACCATGACCACAGGATAGTAATAGGGGCTAGTACTAGGATGGGTAATGCTTGCGGTGAGCAATTTTTGAACAATTTTCTCAATTTCATTTTTCTGGGAAAATAGATGACGATAGGGACAAACATTGGGAGGAAGGATTCCAGGGATGAGGGGAATGAAATGATAATGAACACCATGGGAAGGAGGAAGTCCCTAGGGAGTGGAAAATATATCTTGATGTTAGGAGAGGATGGATTGGAGGTTAGGATGCATAGGTGGTGTCTCACTGGCTTGAATGGAATGGAGGTATGCAATAATTTTGGAATTACCTTTTTTGAGGATATTTTCCATGTGATGGGAACTGATGATCTCAAGGGAACCTGTTGTGATGCCTTGGAAATTATATTGTTGGACCTCCTGGTTGAATTTTATGGTTAATTCCTTAAAATCCATGAGAATGGGGACTAGATTCCTTAACTATTCGACACCCAACATAATGTTACAACCACCCATGTCGATAGAAAACATATGATATTTCATGTGGTACTGGCCAATTTGGAGATGCACATTTTTACAATGCCCCCCACAATTCATGGACCTTCCATTGGCAATCATTATTATTTGAAAGTTGTTGATTGCTCGGATATAGAAATTAGTTTCTTGGAAAATGCAGCAATGAATAAAATTGTGGGTGTTGCCACTGTCGACGAGGATGATGACTTTCTGATGCTTAATGTAACCAATTATCTTGAGGGTTTGGGGAGCAAATAAGCCATTGGGAGAATTTAGGGAAATGACCAGTTCAACTTCTCGAGGCTCTGAGGATGGAGTCATGTCAGTGGGTTCAAGTGACTGAGCCATAGGGGGAGTCTTGACCTCTTCTTCATAAACATCCTCAGAGATGGCCATAAAAACATTTTGTTCCTTACACTTATGCCCAGGAAAATATTTGTCATCACAATTATAACTAAGGCCCTTGAGTTGGAGCTCAACTGTTTCTGCCCGAGTCAATTTATGGATATTTAGTGGATTGGAAGGAGGAACATGAGTGACTGGTTTAGGGTGAGGAATAAAGGAGGGTTTTCTAGTTTGAGAAGAGACAACTTGTTGTGATTCCTTAGGTCTTCTAGTATCTTCCACCCAACTTTGGAGGAGAGCCATGAGGACGTGGGTATGGATCTCCTCCTTGAGGCCATTGATAAAGCATTCTTAGAAAAATTCATCAGACATGCCCTCCGTGTATAAATTCAATCACTCAAAAGCAACTATAAAGTCTTCCATTGTGCTAAATTGTTTAAAATTTGTCAAACAACCTAAATGGTGGTGTCAATGTCAAATCATTTATAAAGATCTACAACAAATTGTGTCCAAGCCACATCATTTTTTCTCCATTTCCACAATTTCCAACATTCTTGATCTAGATGGAGAACACCATATAGGAGTTTGGTCAACTCATCTGTAATTTCATACAAAGAGAAATATTGTTCCATTTGAGTTACCCATTCGGTGGGATCTGATCCATCAATTTTTTTCACATCCACTCGTAGAAGGCGTAGGTCATGTTGAAAGTTATGGGGATGAAAATTCAAGGAATTGGAAGAAGTTTAACCTTCCAGGTGCAAAGGTGGGTTAGAGGAGGTAAGGTCTCCAATAATATTCAGCTTGGCATAGATCTAGGAAGCGAAGGATTCAAGTTGGGTAGAGAGGTCATGTTTCAGGGTTTCCATTTTTACATCTATGGTGGAATGCATTTTGTTATTGATGGTGGTATTATTGGCACTAAGTTTCTACACTTCCTTCTGGGCCTTTGAAAAATCAGATGACAAGGTATTGAGGTGGGCTTCAAGGTATTCACTAGGGGTGTGGGCCATGACAATGGGGGGAACAAGAAAGGGGCGGGTGGAATCACATAGAAAATGGGTTATGGGTGAAGGTTATCATGACTATTAGGGATATGAGGTGAATCTAATGGGGTAAGTCCCAAATAAGGGGTTGGAAGGGGGTCGAGTCCATGGAATTTTTTTTTGTGTGAAAAATGATAGGTATGACTATGCTCAAGGAGAAGATAGGAATCCAATGGGATAGGGCTCAAATAATGGTACAGGAAGGATCCAAACTTTTTTTTTACTCATGCGGAGTTATACTCCAATTTGAAGAATATTGCAGTGTTGAAAGGCCCAAATTCTTAACAGGAAAAATGTGTAGTAATTTCGCAACCAGAATGCAAGAGGTAAAGTTGCACATAAACAAATATTGTTTGTTATGTTTATTTTTTCGTCCAAAGGGTATTCAAGGTTTCTATAGAGAATGGTTTTCCCTATGTTATAACTCTATGATATATGTGTGGGGTCTGACAGTAGTACTCAACCCAATATCTTAGGGAACCAATTAAGGAGGCTAGACCGTGTCCTTAGTCATACTAACCAACTACCCAGGTACTAGAGAGTATATGCCCGAGTGTTGTTCTTGGTGGAACTATAGCATTCATGCGGTCAATTGGTTTATCTATGAAGGGCTTCAAGATATATAGGTCGATCCATACACAAGTTTTGTGCGATGTGCTACCGCTCGAAGGGGTACCCACAAGGGTTACAAGGGTGGAAAACAATGTGCACTTAAGTACCACTTGTAGTTCCTACGTGTATGTTTCCCCAACCATGTATTTATGCAATGAACAATAGATTTCTGAAGATTTAAGATGTTGAAATACGTATCTACCCAGAAAAAAAAATAACCCATAATATTTTGCCAAGGAAAGTGCTCTGATACCACTTGTAAGGTACTAGATATATTATAATAGCCGAAAACATAAATATTGCAGAGAATAATAGCATAACAACACAATAGATGAAACCAAAACACCAAAATGATACCGTTATTGATAGGACACAATATCACTTGCCTCTTCGAGGGGGAAACCTCCAGCAAAGAAACGCTCTATTACAATAATTCTCAATACAAAACTTCTTATGCCATCGACTGCTATTTATACTAAATCTATCTACCACAATAACAATCTAGAGGAAGATCTTCTAGAAGCGGAAGCTTCTATTAGGTGTTCTTACATTTGACTTATTCTTCCTTATTACTAGGCCTTATTAATATTTTCCTTTATTACATGGAAACTCTATTATTCTACCTACATCATGGGTTAGGGAGGTTAGATTAGGCCCCTAACATCCTTAGAAATGGAGCCTCTTTTTCCAAATTGTGAATGTATTCCTACATATCAAAATAATTTGTACATTCATCTTCAAGATATTTTCTAAAGAAATGGATCTGGTCATACCTTTTTATTAAACAACTTATACAGATGTAATCTTTGGTGACATGAATGCAATTTTCTTGTGGCATTGTCCCTTCCATGCCATTTCCTACATGAAGTAAAAATGTAAATTGATTTGGAGGAGTGTGGTAATGTACTGTCCAAGAGACATGATAACTGGATATTCCCAAGGGTTTGTGTGTTACATAAATGAAGATGATGTCGAGGAATTCCTTGAATGGCTTGATGTTGATAGATTTCATGGGAGAGATATAATAGTATAATTCGTTGTAGTTGTAGTAGAATATTAGGAATCAATTCTTCTAAAATTCCTTATCTGGCCCATCTTGGCAGTTTAAATGGGAAAAAATTATGAGATTTAACATCTTTGGATAATTGTGGTATCTCTTAGGGTTGCATGTGAGATGGTGTTTTTTAGCTCTGATGGGTAGTGAAATATTCCAAAAGATGTTGATCTATTTCTAGGGTCCTATGTTTCTCATTTCAATGTTGAGTGGCTCTCTCCACCAAAGAAGGGATGGATGATAATTTCCCCTCCAATTCATCATGTGCTTTCCTAGTACTTTCTTTCTTTGGACCAAAGCCCTCAGACTAAACCTTAATAAAAACATTTCACTCCCTTCTACTATCTAGATCTCTTAAAGCCACATGAGGAAAGAAATTTTTCACTATGTCCTTGATAACCTCAAAAGCCATATTCTATCATCATGATTTGGTTTGTGGTATTACTTAAACCACCATTTAGTAGAAGACTTACGACTTCTACTAGATAATAGTTTGTGGTAATCTTTAAACCACCATTTAATAACACTTCTAATTAGTAGAAGACATAAGCTTCTAGCTAAATTAGGAAATATTTTGAGAACCACTAGGCCTTAGAGCCAAGTTCCAGAGTTCTTGGTCTCCCTTAAACCACCATTTAGAGTTCGTGATCTCCCTTAAAGCACCACTTAGTACAAGATATCAACTTTTGCTAGGCATTTGGCTTGTGGTCATCCCAAAACCACTATATTCAGAGAGAACATTCATCCATTAACATTTGTACGCTTCTAGATTTCAACTCTTTCCTTGGAATCACATACACCCCTTAGGAATGAGAATCTTCAAGAAAACTAGTGTTTCCTAAGCTTTATAAAGCTAGTGAGAAAACAACTAATCCATAGGTATTTGAACCGGATCATCCTGGAAAACATAGATTAATCGATGGAAGAACAAGAGATGTTTTTGAACAACCCGTTACATTAGGAAAATATTATATGTCAAAATTGAGTCATCAAGTTGATGATAAAATGCATGCACATTCGAGTGGACGTTATGCACGGGTTACACAACAACCTCTTAGAGGAAAATCCAAATGAGGGGGGCAATGAATAGGAGAAATGGAATTTTGGGCTCTAGAAAGTTTTGGTGTTGCTTATATTTTACAAGAGATGGTTACTCTCAAATCTGACCATATGGAAGGGGGGGAATGTTGGAAACCTAATCCTTTAGGGTTATGATATTTTGTATTATTCACTTGAGAAGGAATATCAAAAGTCATAAGTGAATAGGAACTATCATCAATATTTCAAGAGACCTCTTTGAAGATGAATCTAAAGGTCATAGATAATGTATCTATATGTGTATCATACTAATAAAATTCATATCATGTTGATCTCCATTATGATGTATTCTAACAATATGAAAAGAATCACCTAAATCAATCAACCATACATCATGATTTACGTGTGTGCTTGAAGAAGCCATGTACACATCCCCTCCTTCCTCCAAGGAGGTCTTCACTTCTATGGAAGAAACATCATTATATATTTTCCCTCTCTCAAAACTTTTGTATCTACAATGCTTCTTGTAATGCTCAATTTTACTACATTTCCAACATTTCCTTAATGATTTTCTTGGAGATTTAGATATATCTCTAGATTTAGATCTTCCACTTGAGGACTCATTTTTATTTCTATCCAGGGAACACCCTCTTATAGATAAGGAATCTATTCTCTAATTGCCCATGTTTTTCCTCCTCATTTATTTTGATAGCAAGGATGAAACCATTCATCAAGATTTAATGTAGTTGCATTACTGCCAATAACTACAACCAAACTATGCCATGAATTTAGAAAAGAAAAAAAATAAACTAATGCACTTATCTTCATCATAAGTTTTAATGTCGAAAAACAACAACTGACTTATAACAATATTGGAAGGATTTAGATGGTCTATTACTGAGTCTCCATCATTCATCCTCAAGAGGTACAACTTCTTCGAAAGGAAAAGTTTGTTTATGAGGGACTTAGACTGACACTAAGCCCCTAACTTATCCCATAATTCCTTGGTTGTAGCTTCTCCCAAGACATTCAGTAACACTAGATCTAAAAGACACAACTAGATTGTGCTCTTTTCCTTCAAATCCAACTGCATTCAATATTGTGTCGACATACCCATAGGTGCAGTAACAGGATCCATATCAACCCACTATTCTGTATCTACCAAAAGATCCTCCATCTTCATCTTCGAAACCTCAACGATTTTCCCATTAAATTTCTTGATATCGATTTTAGAGTTGCTCATCGTCCTCTTTCACCAGAAGAATCACCATTTTAGATCTCCCACTTAAACCAAGTTTATCATAAATCTAAGGTAACCAAACCCTTAGCAACAAAGGTGTCCCCCTAAAGCCAATACTTGATTTGATACCAAAAGTAAGTTTTAAACCTTTACAATATAGCAATGCACACATAAATTATTTATAAAATAGAAGGAAAACAATAGTATTCATGCATAGTACTCAGAAATTTACTCTGGAAACCCTTAACTGGGAAAACCCACAAATATTTAGAGAAACACCTCTAATTCTCATTGTATTAACTTCACCATTTACAATACAACAAATATAATTATGTGGAATCCAAAACCCTAATCCATCAACCCAGATTATATTTGTTAATCAAAATTATAATACAATGGGGCCAAAAACACTAAAAATAGCCCATTTTTTCCCAGAGGCTTCGTCCCTAAACCCTTGGACAAGGGGGGGGGTACTAGACCCCCTGTGACCTCTCTTACAAGGAAATGTACAACGCATGGGGTTTAATCATGCAAAGAATATAACACATATGCACCATTGCATTCCTCCTATCAAAAGTATTGTCAACCTTCATTCCCCTCAATTCTCTCATTATCTTTCGTTCATTCACTCTATTATTTATTATGTCACTCTCACGTTCAAGCAATACACTGCTCATGCATTATTCTCCATTCTTAACCATCAAACAATCTACAAAATGACCATAACAACACTATGGAGAGGAAATTGAAAACATTGGATGAAAGATAGATGGTTGTAAGTGAACACAGAGGCTAGGCAAGTTAGGAATCCATTCACAATCAACCATCACTCATTGTGCATTTTTTTCTTGACTTTGGATGCTTGAGAGTCAAATCTTATTCTTGCATGCAATTCCTAGAAAACATACAACAAATTGGACTCTTTCTACCCACATTGAAGAGCAATGGAGGAAGAAATGTCACTAAGGGACAGTTTAGCAAAGAAAGTGAAGATATTCCTTACGTTTTATTGAGTAGTGGAAAACAATACCACGGATATTTAACAGTTGAATGAGATTCTGAGAGTATTATATAATGAGGATATTGGTTGAGCATGAGACCAAATGGGTTGAGTTGAGAGATTTAAAAGTCTGTAAATTTTTTCTTTCACCCCTGTGTCCTCATAGCCCAACTTGGGGGTGGATCTATATTGGATACCTATGGTTGGGTGGGAAATTGCTCATATGTATCTAGTTTCTTGGACCAATTTTTGTTAAAAGATAAGTGCTCTATCGTTGTCTATGAATATGAGGAATTAATGATGATTTTTAATATGAAAAGTTTTGTATCTTGCATGATGTATGTGATTATACTTGATTCTAGTCATGGGTATTTAGTTTCCGTGTATCTCTACTAATCCATTTTTGTTTAATTCTATTGGGTTTTAATTATCACACCTATGCATGCATTTTATTTAATTATTGTCTTTTCTAGGAGACTTATTCAATTGGTATTGGGAAGATACAACATCTAAAGTCCAAAATTTTTGAAGTCTTGTATTGTGGCTAAACAACTCATCAATGGAAATGTTAGGCATAGATATCATAAAGTCAATGGAGACTTGTTAGTTGAAAGTTGTATTAAAATAAGTCTCACTTTTTTTTCCAAATGAAAATTAGCTCAAAATTATATTTAGATATAATTTTTTTTACATTCCTGCATTCTTGATCATAATAGCCCAGTCATAGACTGATAATAAGAATTGATCGAAATAATGTCATACAAAAAAATATCATTAAAGTTTCTATAATGAAGTCTCCAAAAAATGAAAACTATGTCAATCCCAAAATAAAAACATTCAGTGATGGAACTGATACTATTTCCTATGACCAAATTGATGGTTCAAAGAAGATATATATATTTTATTGTTGACATTCCTCCCGGTTCCCATTGGAAGTAGGATATCTTTACTTATGGAGCAGAAAGAGAATCTTTTGAAAGCTGGTCTGCAACTTTGTTGAATTCTCTGTAGACATGGTGAAAACTGGTAGCCTGGAAATCTTTTATGAGATCTCAAATTCTCCTCTTCCAGCCTTCAATGATACATCCTTGCAGATTTTCTTTTCCATTAAGCCAATCTATAATAACTATGGAATCTCCACATGTTTGTATCTTCAAAAGAGAAAGATATGAGGATAAATTCAGGGTTGCCCAGATACCCAGTAACTCCACCTTGGTGTTAGTGCATGCTCCCCCATTTAATGTCCATCTAAAGACCCGAGAGTAAAAAGTCATGATTTCACTTCCTGCACCGCACACTGACTTATTTTTCTGTGAGGCCCCATCAAAGAAAGCTATTGAAAAGCCTTCTAAATAGAGAAGATTACAGTCCCTTAAGGGAACGTCTGGAGTAGAAGAAGAATGTTGTTGAAAAAGGCTCAGCACTTTAATGAAAACAGAGTGGATGGACGGCTGTAAATTTTCAAAGATTGCACTATTTCTTTCAATCCAAATATACCATATAGTGATTGTTGCAAGAGAAGGGGGCACCATTTTGTATTTTGTCCATTTAAAGAAATAGTCAGATAGATCCTTTCCTTCCCAATTCTTTTTGAATTTAAATAAAACTTTCAACCTGTCCCAAATCATTTTGGAGAAACGACAGTCAATGAAGAGGTGATTTATGTCCTCACTGTGATTCTTACAAAGGATACATTGACTTGGTCCTTCCCACCCTCTTCTCTGGAGAATATCCCAGGTTAAATTTTTTTTATCCGTGGCCAACCAAATGAAGAGTTTGAGCTTCAGCTAAATATCCCATTTCTAGATGGAATTCCTCCAAATATGCATTCTTCACTGTTAATTGACTTGAAGCATTACCACATGTCCAAAGCAATTGGTCCGAGTCATCCTTTAAATTGACGCATTCTCCTATGAGTGCATTCAGATATTGGTCCCACTCTTTAGCTTGTTCACCTCTCAAACCCAGGTCCTTACTATCATGCCAGGACCCTAAAGGAGCAACATTAATAAGAGCCTTTTTTTCTTGGGCAAGTACCGTGATACTTGCAGATCGAAGACTTGAAACGAATTCCCGAGAGAGAATAGCTTTGTCTCTCAGTCCCAGAATAAAATCGTTTCCAACAGATATCAGGTTTCCGGACCCTACCAGCCAACTTAGCCAGTGAGTTATAATATGCATTGATTTAAGTAAATTGTTCCATACCCGAGAGGCCGCTCTCAAATTGAAAGTATCATTTCTTAACCAGTTTACAATGGATGATTGATGTAGATATTTGTCCATAATTATACGATGCCAAATGCCATCCTGAGTGAGTACTCTCCACAATGTATTTGCATTCAGCACTGTGTTGAAATGGACTAGGTTGCAGAAAACCCATCCCCCGCAGGATTTTGGCTTGGATAAAACATCCCACCGACAAAGATGATAGTGATTTTCATCCCTGTTACCTTTCCACAAGAAATTAAACATTTCTTTACGAAGTTGATTTAAAATAGTACGTGGGATCAGCTCCAGGGACATCCAATAAATTGATTGACCTTCCAGAACATACTTTAGAAGTATATATCTTCCACCCAGAGATAACCAGTTATTGCTCCAAGATCTAATCCTATTTCTCAACTTCACTATTATCCAATTCCAGTCGGCAGCCCTCTGGGCACTGATCTTAATGAAGAATCCCAATTTGGTGTGCTGGCTTGGCCGTGACCTTAAAAATAGATTATTATTATTATTATTATTTTAAACTAGAGGAAAGATCCACAAAGGAATAAGGAAGAAGTATCTTAAAGGGAGAGAGATCTGACTCCGATAACCCAACAAAATGCATAGTAGTTTTTTCATTGTTTACTTGAAGACCTAAGGCATTGAAGAAAAGCATTACAATTTTCTCAATTTCCAGCCATTCCTAAAGATCGACCTTCGTCAGGATTAGGACATCGTCCACAAAGAACAGATGAAGAATTTTAATCATTTTTGTAACTATTATTCCAGTAATATTTTTTTTCTCTTTACTTTTCTTCAAGAGAAGACTGAGACCCTCCATGACTAGAATGAACAATAAAGGAGATAGGGGACAACCCTGTCTCAATCCCCGCCCACTCCTGAAGAAATATGTAGAGTCACCATTTATCAACATAGCATAAGTTGGTGACATCACACAACCTATGATTCATTTCATCAAATGTGAATCAAAACCAACTTGAAGGAGGATCATACAGAGAAAATCCCAATCTACACATGCATAAACTTTTTTCAAATCCAATTTCAATACTAGGGATTTGGAATTCTTTCTCTGAATATTGTGTAGACATTCATGAGCAGTCCCTAAAGAATCTTGGATTCTTCTTCCCTGTAGAAAACCTAGTTGTTCCTCTGAAAAGAATCTAGACAGAAAAGGCTTTATACGATCTGCAATGATCTTTGAGATCAGCTTGTAGCAAAGGTTGCACAAAGATATAGGTCTGTAATCCCTAAAGAAAATTGGTTCATTCTCTTTTGGTATCAAGGCCAAGAAAGTTGCATTTAGGTTCCCACTTATAGATCCCTTCATTCTAGATTCTTCAATCATAAGTACTAAATCTTCACCAACCAAATCAAAGAAAGTTAAGAAGAATTCCATGGTCCAGCCATCAGGGCCAGAACTTTTATCTTTTTTGAATTTTGTCAGGATCTCTTTAATCTCCTCCAAGGTAATTGACTCAAATAAAGTTTTTGCTTCTACCTCATTTAACCACTTGCAATAAAGACCGGTTAGTTGGACCTGTTCACCTAAGTAGGACTCGAGTCGGGCTTTAAAAAAATGACTGAAATGATGTATTGCTACTCCCTTTATATCATCACGAGTTTGATAAAATCTCCCTTTTTTGTTGTTTATTTCCTAGATATGTTTATGAATACGTCTCTAATTAGAAATTTGGTGAAAATACTTTGTGTTACTATCACCATACCTGATCCAAGTTGCACGGCTCTATTGACACCTCTTTTCTTCAGAGAATTTTAGAAGGTCATTTCTTTCATTTATAACTATCCCAGAAGCACATCTAGATCCAGCTGTGAAGAGTCCTCCACTAAATTGAGGAAGGTTTCTTTAATATGAAGTTCTAGGGTGACCATTCGATGTTGTATTTTTTTATCCCGCTCCTTGGCCCAGAGTTTTGAATTAAATTTTTTCTTCAATTTCCAAACCAATCTTCGTTGACCACTAGGCTCTGATAAAAACTTAGGATCTTTCCAAACCTCATGTACTAGACTCTTAAATTCCTCGTCCAGTACCCATAAAGGATTCAGTTTAAAAGGAAATCCTCTGTATTTAGGAAAAATTTCCAGTTGGAGGATAGCAGGCACATGATCTGAAATAAAGGGAAGTTCAACCCAAGAGCGATAGAGACCACATTTATTTAAAAAACCTCTTGCAATGATACACCTATCCAGTCTTTTTGCAATATCTTGATTTCCTTTTTGACCATTTCGCCACGTCAGGACCAGCTTAGCCGGGCGAATATCCACAAGCTTCTTTGTGCTCAACAAGGACCTATAGTAATCTACCATAGAACTAGAAAAATTAGAGCTTCCCCAAACTGCATCAGGCGATAGGGTTGTATTTAGATCCCCAACAATGATCAAATTGTTGATTGATAGAATGCCACTATCCGCCACATTATCCCAAAAAACTTGCCTGTCCACACAAGGACCGTAAACATTTAACAATGAAAGATTTAAATTGGTTGGAATAAACTTGCCAGACAGTAAAATCCCTCCAAAAGTTAGAAGAGGTTTCAAATCAAAGAAAGTGGGATCCCAAGTAGCTATCATTCCTCCTGAGTTACCCATGGAGTTTGCAACACATGTCAACCAAGTAGGCCAAAAAACATTCACAAATTCCCTTGCTTTTTGTTCAGAGACCAGGGTTTCTTGTAGAAAAATAATCTCAGGATGAACTCTATCCAATAATCGACGAAAAGAGGTCTCTTTTAAGGTGCCTCCTACCACACAGATATTTAATGACAGTGAGAGATGAAATGAGTCTCTCACTTACTTGTAATTAAATGCATCTTTTCTCAAAAAAAAGAATTACATGAAGATGATTGCAAATGCATTCCAACACTAAGTGTATAGATGACCCCAACCCTTGTTCTTTGTCATTGTTTGTTTCCTTGTATTGTTGTAGTTGTTTCATTTTGGAAATTGGAACACTACATCAAGGGATGGAGGTTTCAATGGATTTTGTTTTATTATGTTCTATAAAAAAAAATAGAAAAAAGGGAAAAATTAGGCTTGCAACATTTTTAATATTTTATATAAATTTTCTGACAAAAATTTTAAAAAATAATTACATATCTAAAATCTACCTTAAAATTTTAAAAAATAATTCATTTATATTAGACTTCATGGAAAGAAGAATTTGAAGTTTGAAAATCTAATATTTTTTTTTTTCATATTTCTTCTACTTCTACAAATATAAATTTGAATATTTTCAAGGGCTCCCCCTAAAAACTTTAAGTTTGACTTATCCATTACAAAGTATATCATTTTAGCTTTGAATTGATATATTATATGATTGATTTGTGTTTGTAATGAAGTTATGATATTTTATGGCTAATATGGATGTGATAAAAATAATGAATTTATGAATTATAATTATTTTTTAAATATATATAAAAAGAAATAAATATAAAGAAATACAATCATAACTAGTGTTAGATGGGATTTGTGAAAAATGATATACAAACATTTTCCAACTATGTAAATATAATTATGAAAAAATAATAATTTTTTTTTTTTTTTAAGAATCTTATGCTGATTAGAATTAAAACATTTATAAAACAATAAGAAAATTTCTTAATATTTTTTTTAAAAAACTTATTATTCTTTACAATTAATTTATTAGTGAGTAAAATATCAAGTCAAAAGGAAGCAGAAATCATTAAAAAGATTCATGATTACCTGGTGGAAAAGATTTTTCCCTTGGACTGAATGAGTCACTAGGTTACTTGATTAGTTGCTTAGCTGGCTTTCTTCTCCTAGCACCAGGGGCACTCCTAAAAGGCATGGGCAAAGGGGAATGACTGACTATAGCGCCAGCACTTTCATTAGAATTTCCTTTACCCTTACTTCTATCCCAATCTCATAGTACTTTCTTCCCTACCTGACTTACCTGACTACTCGAATAAAGAGCATATAAGAGAAGAAAAAAACTCTAATTAATGAGCCTCCTTCGGACCCTTCTTCCCTTAACTTAAACTCCCTTGACCATGAATATTAATTTTTTCTCTTAATTTTATAATTTAGAATATAAAAAAACCAATTCATGAAACTTTTAAATTTATAACACTAACCTACTTAACAAAACTGAAACTTATAATCCTAATTTACTTAACAAAATTGAACTTATAACCATAACCTACTTAACAAAACTTAAACTTATAACCCTAACCTACTTAACAAAATTGAAAGAAGCTATTTAATGATTTCGGTTGAGAACACCAAACATTTCCTTTCCTTTGATTAGTGATTAATGTTCTTGCTTAATGAGTATATCATTTTCAAATGATATGAAAGAAGTTAAGGTGATGTACTATGTTGTCTACCTTTTAAAAGTAGTTAAGGTTAAAGGTAAAGGCTAATAAAAGTAATTTTAGATTTTGCAGTGTACAATTTAGCTTTCAGAGCATTAAATGTTTTGCAGTGAAGTGTTTATAGGTAGTTCAGCTTAAATGTTTAATATGGTATTTGTTAATGGACATTGTTAGACTTTAGAGTATTAAATGCTATACACAGGGGTGAGGTAGAGGGGTGAGGTGTTTATAAATAGTTCAGCTTAAATGTTTAATATAGTGTTTATTAATGGAGAGTGTTAAGGTCTCTGATCAATATTTTTGTTGCATTATTTAATGTTAAAAGATTTAATATCTTTTGCAAAATAGTATATGTAATAAGGATTATAATTATAAAACATGATGTTTGGAAGCATGGATTAAAATTGGCTTTATTATATTTCTTTATTTTCAAAGTAGTGCAAGGTGCATATTAAAATTTTATAAGGGTTATTCTTCAAACTTTAGGTGAATGACACTAATAAATGCATTATATGATACATTTACTTTTAATGTGAGGATCTTTATTTACTCTAAAACATCTTTATTGTACCATACCAACTTGCATTAATGTAATGGAAAAGTAAAGTTACATTTCCTATTTGTTTTATCTAGAATATGTTTAGTCAAAAGTATTATTTGAATTCTTTTTTAATTATGTTGGTATTTTCCTTCTTTTGAATCATCCATAGCATGCTTAAGCACCTTCCATCCTAATTTCTTATGAATTGTTTGTAAGGTCCTTTGTTCTTAAACTAGATTTATAAAGGTTTTTTTTTTTCTTAGAAGGTATTCTTTGAATTCTTGTTGCATTTGAATTGAGTTTGATTTGGAAAGTTTATGGGTCATCCAAATTTGAATTTMGCTTTTTATGATGACTTATTTCTTTAGGGCTCACAAATATATGTTTCTAGATTAATTCAATAAGTCACTCATAAATTTGGTGTTGTCTATTTGAGGTTGTATAAACAACAGGGACACTACAAAAAAWATATATTACTAATTATCATAATAAATTTAGTGGAAAACACTCAATGATGTGCATTTTCTTTAATGTAACAAACAAAATATTTTAAAGCATCTTTAAATCTTAAAAAAAAACTTTTACAAKTACTCTTATAATCTTTAAACCTTTAAATATGTTTTTTGAGAACATCAAAGTGTTGCAGATTTGTGAATGTTAAGGTGCTATTTTTTAATTTATTAATTTCTCTATAAGCATAAAGTTGATTGGAAATACAATATTTTATTTAATATATTTTTTAATGAAGTGTGTAGTTAATTTATTATTGTAAATTGAAATACAATTGCAGCAGTGCATTTAATGTTGTATATGTTAGGATATACACACTGAAATTTAAAACAACTTTAAATTTAAAGATGCATATCTCAGCCTATCCAACATTAAATGCATTGCTGCAGTGTGGATATTGCTTGCATTTTCATTATGAAAGGAATACATGAATATATATCTTTCTAACTGAAATTAAAACCAAGCCTTCAAATTTGATCACTATTTAAAAGTATATTGATGAAAATCTACAATTAATAGTTTTTGCTTTTATATTTTCTTTGATCACTGATTAATGAGTTTCCATAATGAGTGTGTCATTTCAAAATTTTATCTTTCTAACTGAAATTAAAACCAAGCCTTCAAATTTGATCACTATTTAAAAGTATATTGATGAAAATCTACAATTAATAGTTTTTGCTTTTACATTTTCTTTGATCACTGATTAATGAGTTTCCATAATGAGTGTGTCATTTCAAAATTTTGTATGATCAAGTTGGTTGGAGTGTGTCATTTTCAAATTTTACCAAAGAAGTTAAGTTGATGTACGGTCACTGTCAGTAGGTTGATGGTGTAAACAGATATAAAAGTTGAGGTGTGGGCACTCTTTAAATTGATACATGAATTTAAAGTACTAGTAAAAGTTGTGAACTGTATACTTAACCCCAGCCTTGGTACGATAACGTGGTATTTGTTAATGGACACAGTGGTAAGGTGCATCGATATTTTTGTTGCAGTTTCTGCCTTTTTCCTTTCCTAACATGAGTGATTTCATTTTCAAATTGTACGAAAGAAGTTAAGTTTTGTTTTTTAGGTTTTGTTTTTTTTGGCAGGATTCTAGCAACATAAATGTGGAGGAAATCTTAATTTGTTGTTATTTAAATTGCATTTCTGAATGTATAAATGGATTCAGCATGTTCAAAAAACAGTGTAGTACTTGGATTACACAGACTTACCACTCAATTATGCAGATCCAACATTTTACCACTCAAATCTACATATCCAACATTTTCTACCAARATTTCTAACAAAATTAAACAGAAATTAATCATTGAATTTTTTATATAAAAATTTTCCAAACAAATAAGTAARTCAATAATATATGTTGAGATGATATTGAGAGTGTTTGCTATCAGWTTCTATATTTTCCATTCATAGGRAAATATATTTAATTAAATTTAAAAAGCCATGATTTTCAAAACTCATACATTCGTGAGTGTAGAGCCATGATTTTCAAAACTCATATATGGTTAAACTTGAGAGAAGCTGTGATTTTTAAAACCCTTCATTGCTTACATCAATCATCCCAACGACGCTAACTACGCCGTGCCACCACAAGCATTTTAATTTCACCACCTCACCGATCTTCCTCCTCCAAGCACACCGCTTCTAGTTTGCCTCATTGTAAGGACGTTGCTTATAGTTAATAATATAGTGCAAAATGCTCACTCTACATGAAAATACATAATTATATGTTTAACTAGTTCGGTAGTTAATTTACCGTTATAGGAGGAGTGGGTAACTCCATAACTTCTTGTAATTATATTATGTAATTATACATATACATATTAATAAAATACATATAATAATATAACTTATTGCATCAATTCTATCTCTGTTTAATCTTTTCGCCCTGTACTTTGACATGCTCTTAAACTTGATACAATTCTGCACAGTGGTCTCTTTAATGAGCTCCTGTGAAGAATAGTGGCAAATCAGATATAGTACCTGCTCTCTCTTTGCTGCAATAACTATTTTGGAATAGTTAATGTTATACGTACTATTTTATGTTGGAATTCAACACTTTAACATTAGACAAGTTCTCTTCAAAATAAGTCTTAAGATGCATTATATATCATATCTAACACATTGTTGATTTTAAAAGACAATTGAAGTATGGTATTCAAAATGACCGAAGAAAAGTAGTCATAAAATTTAGTGTGAATGGTTAATGTCATATGTATTAGTCTATGTTGGAATTCAACACTTCAACGACTAATTTGCTTAAAAAAAAGGTTTATGATACATTATATATTGAATATCGAAAACATTGTTGACTTCAAAAGACAATTAAAGACTCGATTTCCTTGTAGTGGCAACATATGATTTTGGTTGTAAGACAACAATGAGCCTTAATGTGGTCTGACCCATAAGGATATCGATTCAATTATGTTCATAACACCCCGGTTAATTTGAAGAATCTATGTTGTGTCAACATGATAGTTGTTAATTTAAAAACTTAAAGCTACTCCAAAGATATGTCTGCAGCTGATAGATGTGTATTTAACACATAGTCATTGGGGCTATTATATGCACTTGGAGTAGATAGTAACCCATCCATTTCACATATGTCTACATCACTTGAGTATCATTCGAGATATAATATGCATTTGTTGATGGGAGCATAATGTTAATATTCCTACGAAATGGTGAATCGAAATAGTGGAATTTGGTTATGTGTAGCTATCATGAAAAGAAACACATTGTTTGCATGTACGGTGGGTCAACTCAGCCAGCTCAGTGCCATATATTTGGTCAGATGAATGCCACATAAAAAGTCCATGCCAGTGATGCCCCTGCACTGCCAAGTGTAAGGACACATACCAATGCCACAACATCCAGTGTATAGAAGAAGACCACAAGAGATCTCGTAAAATGGCTAAGTATCAGAGCATTGTGGAGACAGTGTGCATAGTGGAGGATCGAGAGTATGTGAAAAGATGGGCATGAACTCCACACCCACGAACACAGGGTAAAGTATAAAAAATGGAGATGTCTCGCAGACCCGTAGTAAGACAAAAAAAAATGACTAAGTATCAAAGCATCATGGAGATATAGCACGACGACAAATCAAAAGTATATACAAAGAAATGCCATAGTCCCGCAGCCCCGCTGACCCGCAATGAAATCCTGAAAAAAAGGTTAAATATCAAAAATATGTCGAATTGTCGAATTCTTGTAGCTTTTTCCGTATTTCCATAAGGTTAAGTATCAAGAATTTCCATAATGTTTGATATTGTGTTTGTCCATCAAGTCTCTAACGAGCCTTGAAGTGAACTACGTTATTCCATGAGTAACAATTTTCTGAGGTATCCTGAATCTGGTGAAGATTTCTTCATGAAGAAATCCTACTACTGCTTGTTTTGTTGTGGATGGGAGTGCTTTGGCTTCCATCCATTTTGTGACATAATCTTAGGATACTAGGATTTAGGAATTGTAATGGGAGGAAGGATTAATCATCCCTAGAAAGTCCATGGCCCATTTATCAAAGGGCTCTACTACCAACTATGGTTGTAATGACATCTTGTCTAATTGTCCTGGTCTTCCCATGCGCTGGTAGAGGTCGCACCTTTTTACATATTCCTTGGTATCTTTGAATATAGTGGGCCAATAGTACCATTTGTGAAGTACCTTGCACCTAATCTTTTTGTCTACAAAGTGGCCTACACATGGGTTCTCATGGCAGGCTTTCAAGATCTCATGCATCTCATCTTCTCACACACATCTTCTGATAATGAGATCCAATCATGTGTGGAAGAGGAAACCATCGATTCATGAGAATATCCATCGTTGTTTGATGATATTTTGTCGCTCTTTTGGAGATAAACGGTGTGGTAGTCTACCCACAACCAAGTAGTTAGCAATATCTATGAACCAAGGAAAGTTAGTAGAAACCACAAATAGGTTCTCATTAGGAAAATGATCTTCTACATATGGTGTTACACATAAAAAATACTCACTTTGATAGTGTCGCAAGTGTCGTCATTACAAAGGTCGTAAGTGTCGCATTTTGCTCACAAGTGTCGTAAGTGTTAAAGAAAGCATACTACCATGATGCCTATGTCGTGCCTATAACGACGTGAGAAGGACACTTGACACATGTTAAAACACTTGATTTGGAAGAGGAGGGAAGGTTAACTGGGCTCATGAACCTTTTGCCATCTGAAAACTCTAAAAAAACTAAGTTTTGGAGGAGAGTGCTCCTCTATATCTCTTCTGGGAGTGCTGGCGCTCCCCCTCCCCTTACACTATCTGGGAGCATTATAAAGCTTCTTTGGCCCTTCTGGGGTAGCGTTGCTGTCTTTAGGAGTGATGGCGCCCCCCTTAAGCCTACTGGTGAGCGCTACAACGCTCTGATGGCCCTTTTGAGGGAGCGCTGCCTATTCTGGGTAGTAGTTAAGTTGTTGAGATGAATGGGGGAAGGATCCTTTCATTCTTGGAAGGTAGTTGGATTCGAATCCCTAGTCCAGCCATGATCTTAGGGCAGATCCTCAACTGAAGGAGGAAAATCCTCAACTTCCCCAAGGATATCTCAAGTGGTTAAAGCCTCTTCAAGGCTATATAAGCAAGCTTTCTCATGGTGAAAGGGGACTGGAAAAGGAGAATCACACCAAACTTGTGATCTTATAAGTGGTGATGGAACAGATATATTTAGGAAGCAAGAGACCTATGATCTCATAGGGAGCAATCGGTGAATCCATCATCATTCAGATCGTGGATCTTTTGAGCAAGGGGTAGACAAGGAGGACTTGACGAAACTGCTGCAATTCATCTATGGCTGTAAGCAATGTTTTGTCCTCATTAATATAATTTGCTTGGCCTGTTTCTTTATAATTTGTGTTTAATCTCACATGAATTAGTCTCTTTAGTAGATAGACCAATTTCAGACTAATCTTGATAGAGTAGGAAGTGGTCGTACTTTGTTTGTCTACAGGGTTGATCGAAGAGCGAAAGATTGGAGCTCAACTTGGAGCATGCAGGGACACCGGTAAAAGGTACTTCTTTTCTCCTTCCTCCTCACACACTAGTCCACCTAGATCTAAAAGGAAGTCAGTGACCATGATAAACAGTTTATGTATTAGAGTTAAGAGTCTAGCTCTTTGAGGAGATCTACTTGTCTGCAGGGAGATTTTCCTTCAATAGAAATTGGCAGCTCCACTGGGGAGAATCGAATCGATTTGGTTTTGATTTTTCCTCATAAGACCTTGTCTTGCCCTTTGGTTGTTTTTTGACCTTGTTCACCCCTTCATATATGATTTCATTTGTTGATTGACTCTTTACCCCATCACACTCAGCTTACCTGACAAAATTTGATCAAAATTTTGGGTTTTTGGACATTTTTATGAGTTTTTTGAGCCTTGCGCCCCCTGCCCATGTTAGCAGAGTGCCAACACTCCATGGAAGTGTTAGAAAGAGCTTTATAATGCTCTGGTGGCCCTTACACCAGAGCGCCAGCCCTTTTTTGCACAAAATCTCTTTAAAAATTGCATTTTTTGGAGGTCCAAACCCTGTTTTTTCACTTACTGAGCTGCATTGGGATTCAATGCTTCTTTTTTTGAACTTTGGCATGCTTCCTCTTGAGAAGTAAACACCTTATTGTTCATATTTTATGCCCTTCCTCCTTATTTTTGAGTTTTTGCTGTTGAGAGCTTGAAATCAATCCCCTTCTTTTTTCTCTCCTATCCAACTGAGCGGGAACTCTAGTGAAGGACATTAGAAGTCTGTGACTCTTCTCATTTGGTTCTTTGAGGTCATTTGACCCATTTTATTTCTCCTTCCTTTTGCGTTTTTTATTTTCTTTCTTTTGTTTGATTGCAAAAGGGTGTGTTGTTTGTGCGAAATCTATGTTTTCTTGTTTGAATCTCCTTGATCTGAAAGGGTAGTTGGCAGGGGAAATTTT